>JAJPUD010000184.1:314287-369158 GCA_023553655.1 Myrmecobius fasciatus | reverse complement strand
TTTATCAAGTGATGTAATCCCCTGGAAAAGATTTTAGCTTAAACCATTATTCATAGTATCCATAGACAGCAGATCTTCTTGGTAACCTAGGAATAATTCAATCACTTTTTGTATTATGAAGTTGGAAAGGATTCTTCATGAAGGATCTCTATTGGACCCAGCCATGATTTTCTGCAATATGAATTGGTATCATGAAAGGATCTAGAAAATATTGCTTGAGTTTTAGGGTATAGAGTAGAATTACCTCATTGCTAAACTTCCTATTGGTGATAATTAATTCTATGAATGAGATACCTAATATGATATGCTCCAAGGTACCTTCAGGGTCCTCAGACTAAGCAAAACCCTCAAGAGTTCCCTACTTATCTTTATGCCTTAGCCTTCCTCCAGGATATTCTTAGGATGAATCTGATTTACAAACTAGTAGGAAATCTTTATTTTTTTCCACTTTGACTTATACCCTGAGGACTAGGCCAAGACTTGGCCAATATCTTGGGAGTTAGACTGGAAGGAAACCAATTGTTCTACAATATTTATTGTTGATCTTAAACATTTGCATATTCAACTTTTGTGACTTCAAGTATTCAAGTGATTTTATTAGTAACCTCATTTTCATTTTTGCATTGATTAGTGCACACATTTATGTTGGCAATTGTGCATCTGTGAAACTGCAATAGAAAAAAATGAAAGGCATGGTGTATGCACATTTGTGGAATGGCTTGTAGGTAACTTCAAGGCTCTACTATGCTCCCATACACTAGGATCTTAAAGATCTCAAATAGCACATGCATAGCTAATGTATTTTTTCAAGCTGGTCCTTCTTTCGTGATCTCTACTGTCAAATACTACCATCCCACAGTGGTGGTTTCCTAAGTTGATTCCTGCTATGAAAGCTCTTGTATCTTACTAGCACCAGTGTTTTAGCCATGATATTCCCATGGCAAAAAATCATAGAATATCAGGATCCCAGCAAAATAAAACTTACAAATGAGCCACAGTTTGATGATAGGATGAATGTTGAGTATTAATAAACATTAACATATCACCAAAATGATTTACATGCGAAAAGCATTGTAAAAGACTTGAAATTATCCATATAGTTAAATTGAAGGATAACACATGAATAGCTTGATGCTCTGGCATTCACAAATTATCAAAGAACCAGAGGAAGGCCTCATTGGAAAACTCCTTTATGGAGGATTTATAGAAAGACACTGACAAAACAGCATTAGAAGGTATGGGTCAATTGTAATCTGAACTGGTAGGCAGAGTTATTAGAGCCCATGAAACTTTTTGAAATTTTATGAAGTCTAGTAATTCATTATAAGATTCCTATTTTCTTCATTGATATGAAGGTAATCAAGTACTCAGAATCAATGCATTTCAAAGTTACTTCAAAGTCCAGGAGATTGTTATGTTTAAATGATATTACTCAATAAATTATTGTAGATATAGCAGTCACTTCATCCACTTTATAAGGTAAGAATGATTCTCATGGACTGTCTATTTATGTAGCACTTCATAAATTTTAGAGTAGTTTACATAGATTACCTCATTTTATCTTCATCACAGTCCTGAAGGTGTTAACTTCAAGTGTTTTCCAACATATAAATCATTTTGTTAATATGTTGCTTTTTAATAAAACTCAACATTCATCCCATCATCATATTGTGGGTCACTTGTAAGTTTGAGTTTTCTGGGATCACAATATTCTATGATTCCTTGCCATGGAGCATCATGAATAAAACATTGGTGCTAATAAGGTACAAGAACTTTCATAGAAGGACTCAGTTTAAGAGTCACTAAAAACATAGGGGCTTTGTGGTACTTGGTATTGGAGATTATGAAAAATGAAGTTTGGAATTAGAGGACATGGATTCAAATTCTTCCTCTAATTGTATCTACCTGTATGATCCATGGCAAATTACTTCTCTGAATCTTACTATCCTTAACTCTAAAACGAAGCAATAAGATGAGATTTCCTCTCTAGCTTCGGACTGTTCCCTCATCTGCATAATGAATAGAATTAGATTTGAAGAGTTTTAAGATTTATTAAAATCTTTTTATTTTTAAAGTTTTGTTGATACTATCTTTTTTAACAAAATAAACATTTATAGATTACCTATGGGTAGGCATTTAAGACTTTTTTATCCTAAGTTTATAGGTAAGGAAACTGAAGTTCATAAGTTAAATGACTTGTCCGTGATCACATAATAATTATTCAAGGAAAAGTTTGACTTTTGATCTTTCTTAAATCCAAGCCCCATCATCCTTTCTGCCTTTCTTAGTTCTGTTGTTTCTCAATACTCACATTAAATGATTGGTGGTCATAAGTTACAAAGGCAGATAAAAACTAAAGAGATTTTTCAGCACTCCTTCTCTGTCTGCTTATAAGTGGCAGCTTGAAAAAGCACATTTCCTCAACCTTGACTCTATTCCAAATCAGATCTAATTGGATAATGATTTTGAGTGACAGATTTGATAAAGAAACTATGTGTGTCTTATGGTCATTTTAGTGGGGTTGATTTCACACGAAATGTTCTAAATGTAAAATATCTTTTGCTCTTGATCTATTAACATCTGTCTCTAGACTTAGTTGGATGTTGCAGTTTCTGTATCATTATCCATAGGTAGACAGGAAATGTTATACTTTCCAGTTGTGCTCCCTCTCTCCTCAATTTCTCAAAAAAAATGGTATTTAAATACTCTCAAATGTCCACCATTTCAGGCAGAATTTGTCATATCACTACATATTTCTGATGTTACAACTTTCCCCTGGTGTTCTTATACATTTCTACAATGAATCAGTCAGGTTCTGATCTCTGGAGGCTTAGATTAGATTATGATATTCTTGAAAGTGAATGCATTAGGATATTCCTTTTTTTTCTTTAAATAATTTTAAATGCATTTTATGTCTCCTATTGTTATTTAAAATATCAAATTCTAAGCCTTCTTATTTTAAAGGTTATATGCTTTTTCTTTTGATGTTGTATCTGGGAAATATTCTTTTATAATGACTATGGTGGTATATAGTTGGTTGCTTATCTGTGTCAATAAAATGCATTTCTATTATGTTGAGTTCTCTATAAATAGTAAAAGTCAGATAGCCATTGGCAATATACAGAATTCATAATTATAAGAAGGATATTTTTAAAGGAAATTTCAGCTAAGTTCTTGTCTTAAAAATGTGAATTTTGCTGAGGCAAAGATAATTGAACTAACATTAAAATTGTGACCTGCAAGAACATTTGGCAAAATAATAGAAAATTGCTTATTTGCATTATAGAAGTGAGCTTGAAACTTATTCTGAAAAGAAAAAGTGTGAAAGAATTCAACTCTAGATTTGGTGTCTGGGGACATAGACTGGAATTCTATCTATGTTGCTTATTCTGGAAACTAAAGCCTAAATTTGCTTAAAGTTGAGGTTCAAACTCTTCTAATTGTGGGTTAAACCATCATCCCCTGGACAATATAATTACACAGAGGGCTAACTACCTGTAAGAATACTTCATGTGTATTGGAGTGCATGTATGAGATACCTAGCTAAGGGATATATCATTTATGAGAGTATTGAAATAATTGGTTCAACACCATGATATATCTTAAACTTCCTCAAATAGGAAAGTCATTTAAGCTTTTTTGGGTTTTAGTTTGCTCGTCTTTAAAACAAAAGAGTAGGACTTGGTCTCTAATTCAGTTTTGTTATTTAGCTTCCTGTACTTGAGACAGAAAGACAAAAATAAACACAAACAAAAATTAATGTTACCCTTAGGGAGTTTGCATTCTAAGGGAAATATATACATTGATGAAAGCATATCACATACTTGTAGGAGAGAGAAAGCAATAATAACTAAGGTGATCTGGAAAATTTTTGGAGGAAATAGTATCTAAGGTGAACTTTCAGCAAAGCTAAGAATTGAAAGAGATAGAGGTAAAGGATGAAGTCAGGTGGTACAGTGTTTTCCAAGCATGGGAAACCACTTGAGCAAAGGTATAGAGACGGAATACTGTGATGGGGAGCGCCAAACATATTGGTTTGGCTGGTATGGAGATTATGGCTTTGGTTGAGGAAAGTAAAATGAAATATTATTTGGGAAAGCAGGTTTGAGTCAAATTGTGAAAGGCTTGAAATGTCAAGCTAAGGAGCTGTTACTTTATCCTTGGTACTATTTATAAAACTGAAGATGACTGATCAAAGAAGAGATACAGTAGGACCTATAGTTTAGGAAGATTATTTTGTCATCTTGGTTGAGAATGGATTGGAAGAAGGAGGGACTAGAAACAAGAAAAGCCACAAGTAAGACCTTTCAGACAGGGGTCTTGTCTGATACCTGGACAGAACATGGAGCCCGGAGTCAGAAAGACCTGAGTTCAAATATGCCCCCAGAAAATTATTGTGTAACTTTTTAAGAAGGATGTAAAACTCTCTATTCTTCTGTGAAAATATATAATAGCATCTCTGATCCACCAAAATTTTTGGTCAGTTTGTCTACCAGCATATATAGTGAAATTACATGACTAGAAGGATCTCGTAGACTCCTTAAGTCAAAGGGTCCACTTTCAGAGACAGAAATAGACTAAAAGTAGCCATGGTACAGGAAGGGAAGGATGAGGAAAGAAACCAGAAAAAGAACCTTCTGGAGCATTGGAAGTACTAGAAGAGGACATTTTAAAAAAGCCATATTTTGAATTTGGGCTCCTGACCTCTTTCACATAGCTGTCATAGTGGTGCTATGCCTTATTGGGGTGCCTTTATTGAATAATAAATTCAAGTTTCTCAAACACTAGAAAGTTTGTACTCAAAGTTTGTACTGTTGTCCACCTATGCTATCCAGGAACAAAAATGTTAAATATTAAGTGATAATATTCATGTTTACAAGAATTTCAAAAGAACTTATGTTTATTCTGTTCACTATTCAAACTTCCTTCTGACTTCTAAAGGAATAGGATTTTTTATGTTTATAGATGAACACAAACATTAAAAAGTGAATTTGCTAGACATTAAATACAAATTTAGAGAAAGAGTTTCCCACTGATTTTAAGTTATATTAAAGAATAAAATTTTTCACAGTATAAGACAGGGCTTAATCCTTTTGACATGTACAAATAATAATTATTGATATGGAGGAAGTTTTGATATAAGTAGCACTATAAGTAAGAATTCTGGGGCTTTTGGTGAAAGCCCTAAGTGAAGATTGAAGCAGTTGGTTACATCTGTGCTAGGAGAGATCGATGTCCCAATTCCTGTGGCACAGTTGATGCCCAACCTCCCCACTTTGTAGGAGACATTATAGTGAAGGAAAGCAGGTCCTCAGAAGAGTAGAACCCTTTAAGGTGGTGTAACAAAGTTTGGGGCAGACAGAAAATTGTCAGGGAGCAAAGTTTCTGACCCTTCCCAAGTTTTCAGGACAAAGCCCTACTTTCTACAACCTAGTTAAGATTGATTAAAAGTAATATTCTAATTAGACCACTTTCTTGCTTTATATAGCTTCATTCAAATATTGAATCATAGAACATTTTCATCCTTTCAAAATGAAAATTACTTATGAATGTTTTCATGAAGATGAAACAAAAACAAAAAAACAGTGTAAGTACTGTTGTGTACTGTCAAACTAATAAGTATAAAAATAACATTCTATTTAAAGATCAGTTAAAATATAATTGTAAAATTGTTGTAAAATCATTTGTAAGGTTTTCTTCTGTCTCTTTCAAGTATTGATAAGGCAGAAAAATAATACTCTGACTTAAAAATTCATGAAATTGACTATAATTAAAAGTATAAGCATGCTTCAATGAGGGTGTGTCTTTCTAGTGGTTTTATCCTTGGAACATTAAGAACTCTTGGGCTGAGTTTAGAAAGGAATGCTTGTTCACTTAAAATTATTAGCAGAATAAAGGCAGATTCAATGTTGCTCACACATTTTATTTTGTTTAAACCATAGTTGTTTTGATCAATTTATCTTTCAAAAATTTACTCAAATTTTGAAATGGTATCTAATACAGGGGAATACCATATTCAAAAATGCATCTTTTTTAGAATGTTTATTGTTGCACTTTTTTTATTGTATTAAAACATAGGGAAATCAGTTTCAACAAAGGTAGATTTAAGTGTTTATAGGCAAGGTTTACTTATAATGTATTTACTATTATATGCCCTCATTGCTCCATAGAATTTGTAATTACTTTGATATAATATTGAAAAAAATTATGTTTCTCAAATGATGTTTTGTACATATACTGAAATTTCCATTTGTTACTATTGACTATTTTTTTAAGCATGTTTGAATTTTACCGGTTTTAGGAAATTCTTTTCAATTCAATGAGCATTTATGAGATAGACAATATTCTCAAAGCACTATGTTCTGAGTGTTTGGGATGCAAAGATGAAATCAGAGTTTATACTCATAAGGCATTTACAGCATAACCACAACAGAATAATAGCATCAGTATAATAATTGCTATCATTTAAAAATATTTAATTATAATTCACTAATATTTATAATTCACATTTACTCACTAATTGTCACAGTGGGTAAGTAGAACATTGCATCTAGGGCCAGGAATATCTGACCCCAAATCCAACCACTAAACTAGATGTCTTTGGGCAAGTTTGCCTTGATTACTTCATAAGTAAATTAGGAATAATCATAATGCCTATTTCCCAGGGTTTTGGTGAAGATCAAATAAGGTAATACTTACAAATGCTTCCTAAATTTAAAGCTCTCTATAAATAGCCAGTGATTGTTATTAGCATTTTTGTAGCCCTTTAAGATTTGAAGTATGCCTTATATTTGATAGGAAAGGGGATCTAATATATGAGAATATCAAAAAGAACTCTCTTGCCTCCCATCACAGAGTACCCCATGTTCTAAAAAAAGGGTTCTTATCCTTTCTGTGCACCTTTCTGGACCCCTTTGGAGTCTGGTCAACCCTGTGGACTTCTGAATCTTGTCTTAAAATTCATAAAATAAAATATATAAGATTATAAAGGAAACAAAATTATTATGAAATATATGTGTCACTGTTAACAAAAAAAAGCTCTCAGGCCCCAGGTTAAGAATTTTTGAATAGTATACTCTCTTTGTCATAGACAAAGCTAATGTTTCAACTACAAATTATGAGAAAACAATCTCCCATGGCCCTTAATAGATGCTGACGAATCAAATTAAGCAATATTAGCATATGAATTACTGATTCAATCCAAGAAGAAATATTTGTGTTTTTAAAAAGAAGACTTGTTAACACAAATCATATTACTAATTTGTGGAATTTTGAATAGTGTAACCAAGGCCAGTATTTAGGAACCAAGTTTAGGCTGTCCTTGGGGTCAGGGAAATAATCATAAGTAGGTCAACTATTTTTAACAGACTATGTTCGACTGTCCCCTCAAGTAACCTACTTTTCCCAATTTTCTTCTGTTCCTTGACTTTTGAACCTATTGCTTCTCCAAAATTTTCTAAATAGTTTTCTCAGAAAAAAATAAATAGTTTTCTCAGGAGTGTTCATGGAAGTTGAGTCATGGTGACATGAAAGGGATGAAATGGGTGGCAATAGTTTTTTACATAAATGTACCACTTCCAAGTAAGGAGGTAGATATTTTGAATAAAATTCTATGAAAATAAAATGAAATTTTGTCTTCTAGTAATAGGAATCCACTCTGATTGTGATCATTCATATTTTAATGTTGGTGAGATTTTCCTTTTAGAAGCAGACTATTCCAATATCCTTGAACTCTTCCCTCTCCCCCCCCAAGTGGTAGAGAATAAAGATAACTTATATAATTTAAGTCCTATTTCTAGTTATGGATTTTAGCTTTTTTTCTTATCGAAGTTCTTTTTTAAAAAATAGACAGAATATTGATTCTGGTTGCTATCATTTTAATGGAAGTGCTAGACACTATGTGAATGATCCAAGCAGGCAAGGAATACTTAGAGGAGAGGAGAATCATGAAGCCAATTTTGATTAATCAATGAATTTTGAACATGGTTCTTGAATCCTGTAAATTCATTGTGTGTTTTGAATGAACAGAGAGAACTATTAGTGAGATTTCCAAATTGGTCATCATGGCATAGCATAAAGAGCCTTGGATTTGCTATTGAAAAACATGGTTTGCAGCCCAACTTTTGTGCTTTTTGCCCATATGACTTTGGGAAATTAATGTGTGTGCTTGTTTGTACTAATTCTAACTTAGTGGAGCCTTAGCATTTAAACATTTATTAACTGCTTTTTATATGCTAAGCACCATTTTAAGTCCTGAAAGTACAAATAAATACAATAACATGGCCCCTACTCTCAGAGAATTTGTAACTCAAAGGAGATGATTATATCCAAGAATTATACAAAGAAGATAAATAGAAGGTTATATCAGAGGGAAAGTACTAGCTCTGGGGGTAGGAGACCAGGTAAGAAGCATCTTATGGAAATTTGAGTTTGAGTAGAACTTTGAGGGATGCCAAGAAGTAGAGGTAAAGAGGCAGAAAATTCTATATGGAGAACAGGTAATGAAAAGGTAAGACATCAGGAAATTCTGTGTCATGTATTATTAGAAATAGCAAGAAGACCATTTAGATCTTATCCCTTGTAGAAAAGAGGAGAGTATTATAAAATTGGAAAAGCAGGAAGTGAACAGATTGTAAAAGTCCTTGAATGTCAAGTCTAATATTTTATATTTGATAGCATATATATTAGGGAGCCAGTGGAATTTATTCAGTAGGTGTGTGACATGGTGTGAGATCTACATTTGGGAATAGCACCTTGGTGGCTATGTAGAGAATGGGCTGGACTGGAGAAGAGGCTTGAGGTAGGAAGATCAACCAGAAGGGTATTATAGTAATTCAGGAATGACTTTGATGAAGTTGTGTAATAGGATATCAATAATGAGTAGACTGAAGATAATCCACATGCAAGATATGATGATGGTAGAAGGGGCAAGACTTAACCACAGTTGACCATGTGGAGTATGAGGAACTGAGGATGGCACTAAAGTTCTGGAGAGAAAGATAACGAGTTCTGTCGATGTTGTGATTTTTATAGGACATCTAATTTGAGATGTCTAAAAGACAGTTGGTGATATGAAACTAAAGATTGGGAAAGACTAGGATGACTATATATATACAAATCTGGAAGTCATCTATGTAGAATTTATTATTAATCCCATGGGAGATGATGAGATCAACAAGTGAGATAGTACAAAGGAGAAGAGAGGAGGATCCAGGAAAAGATCTTGGAGGATACCCAAGATTTGTAGATGTGATAGAGTTGAAGAATCTGCAAAGGACCCTGAAAAGGAATGGGTCAGGTGGTCAGAGAGGAAACAGAAAAGAGTAATATCACAAAAACTTGGCAAAGAGAGAATATCCAGGTGAAGAGAATTATTGATTATATCAAAGTCCGGGGAGTGGTCTGTTATGGAAGCCACCTGCTAGTGGCTGCTGGTGATCTAATTCTGACCAGCAGAATAGATCCCTTCATGTGAAAGGATGATAACCATATAAGGGGACCGAGAAGCAATTACATTCTCTGACTTCTCTCCTCTTCCCTCTTGCCTCCCATTTATTTCATTCCCAATTCACAAGTAACATCTGTGTCAGTAAAGGCTGATTTGCAATTCCTTCAAGTATGTTCTGATTCACAGCTGTGGGGCTTTCGGAGAATCGACCTTCCCCTTCACACTTAGGCATGGTCCTTAACAGAGGTCAGGAATGATTAAAATTGAGAAAAGTTCATTAGATTTGGCAAATAAGGTATCATTAGTAACTGTGGACTTGAATGAAGTCAAAAGCCAAATTGTAGTGGATTTAGAAATGAGTGACAGAGGAACTAGAGGAACCTATTGAAGAAGGCTTTTTTGAGGAGTTTAATAAGGGAGAGAAGGAGAGTTGAAGGACAATATTTAAAGGGGGGATTAAGTGAGGTTTGCCCCCAATAATAGAGGCCATAGGGAAGGAACCAGTAGATAGGGAGAGATTGACCATTAGAGAGAAATAAAGTGGGGAATATAGAAATGTTAGAAAAGACAGGATGGGGTGGGATCAAGGGTATATGTTCAGGAGTTTGCCTTGGTGAGGAGGATTTCTTCTTTATCATGGTTAAAGAGGGTAATGGGGAATGATGTTTGAATCATATGAAGAGGAAGTGAGAAGAGGATTCTTTCAATGAACTGTCTCATTTTTTTGAAAGTATAAATTAAGGTTCTTAGCTATGAGGATGGGAGGAATGGTGCCATGGGAGATTTTAGGAGGGAAAAAAAATTTGAAATATCCATAGTTGCTATAGCAAGTAGGTCCAGTTGTGATTATATAATATATATTTATAGTGAGTCTAGTCCATATCCATTTATCATTTTTTCCTAGCTCTGTTTAGCAGTGGGCAAATAGGAGCAAAGTTGAACAGTGGTAATAATCCAAGATTGGAATTTGGAAAAGTATGATCAGTGGTAGAACAAGGAGACAATGGATTTGAGTGTAGATTCAAACTAATTAATCATGGTATTGAGATAAGAAAGGGAGAATATTGTTGAAAGTACAGGAATGATGGTCTTTGAAAGAGTTGAGAGATTGGAGGTTGCCATGAAGATAAAAAATAAAGTTAGTATTCAAAAGGCATAAGGAAAGTTGGAATAAAAAAGGGTAACAATCAGATAAAGGAGTTGTGTAGCTCACAAAAATGGAAATTGTGCCAAAGGCAGTATCAAGGATCTGATGACCATATCTGTAATTAAGATGGAGTGGAGAAGTAGGTGTTAAGAACTGAAAAGTCTGAGGAACTATGAAATTAGAGTATTTGAGGAAGATTGAAATCTCCTAGAATGAGTGATGGAATTGGGATAGAGAGAAAGACTCAATCACTTCTTGTTATAGGGCCAGTATTATGGACAGGCTGAGAGTGTGTTTGTGTGTGTGTGTGGGGGGCGATAGTTAGGCATGAAGTGCTAACAACATAAGTCTTTGTCACACAAGAAAAAAGAATATATATAAACCTCAACCAAATTACCATCACTGATTATCATTGCAGTGGGACTAAGTAAAATTCAGTTCAATACAAGCCTATATTAAAAATATACTGTATTCAAGGTACTGTAATAGATGATAATACAGAGACAGAATGAAATCATTTTTGCCTTCAAGATGTTTAAAGTACATTGAATAGAACCAATTGCAAGAGATGTGAAAGATCATAACTAATAGCTAATATCATAACTCATAGCTAGAGATCTAATACCCCACATTTTACAGATGAGCACACAGGCTTAGAGAAGAAAGCAACACGTACAGGAATCTATCTAGTTAGTAGTCTTCCTAGGACTAGAACTCTAATTGCCTGAATCTTGCTGCAATATTTTATTGTTAGGTTCAATTCTGCAGGTTGTTAAACTGTTTTTTGGGTTTTTTTTGTTTTTTTTACTAAAGTTTTTTATTTGTATAACATATGTATGGGTAGTTCCTCAGCATTGATCTTTACAAAGCTTTGCATTACAAATTTTACCCCCACTCCCCTCCCCTCCCTTAGATGGCAGGAAGTCCACTACATGTTAATAATGTTGGAATACTTGACAACTTGTGTAAGAAAAATCCTATCTACAAGAAAAAAAAAAGAAAATCAGAGAAAGGAAACACAATGAAAGCAAACATCAATAGAGAGCATGAAAATGTTATGTTGTGGTCCACATTTCACATCCCTCTCTCTGGGTGTATATGGTTTTCTTCAGTGAACAACTGGAACTGGTTTGAGACAATTCTTTGTTGCAGACAGCCATGTCCATTGGAATTGATCATCATGTAATATTGTTGTTGCTGTGTATAATGATCTCCTGGTTCTGCTCGTTTCACTCAGCATCAGTTCATGCAAGTCTCTCCAGATCTCTCTGAAATTGTCCTGCTGGTCGTTTCTTACAGAGCAATAATATTCCATAACATTCATATACCATAATTTATTTAGCCACTCTCCAATTGATGGGCATCCATTCAGTTTCCAGTTTCTAGCCACTACAAAAAGGGCTGCCACAAACATACTTGCACATGTGGGTCCCTTTCCCTCCTCTAAGATCTCTTTGGGATATAGGCCCAATAGAAACACTGCTGGGTCAAACGGTATGCACAGTTTTATAACTTTTTGAGCATAGCTCCAAATTGCTCTCCAGAATGGTTGGATCCGTTCACATTTCCACCAACAATGTATTAGTGTCCCAGTTTTTCCACATCCCCTCCAACATTCATCATTATCTTTTCCTGTCATTTTAGCCAATCTGACAGGTGTGTAGTGGTACTTCAGAGTTGTCTTAATTTGCATTTCTCTGATCAATAGTGATTTGGAGCAACCTTTCATATGACTAGAGGTGGTTTTAATTTCATCATCTGAAAACTGTCTGTTCATATCCCTTGACCACTTATCTATTGAAGAGTGGCTTGAATTCTTATATATATGAGACAATTCTCTATCTATTTTAGAAATGAGGCCTTTATCAGAACCATTAAATGTAAAGATGATTTCCTAATTTGATGCTTCCCTCCTAATCTTGTCTGCATTAGTTTTATTTGTACAAAAACTTTTTAACTTAATATAATCAAAATTATCTATCTGGTGTTCAATTAGGAGTTCCAGATCTTCTTTGGACATAAATTTATTCCATCTCCACAGGTCTGAGAGGTAAACTATACTAAGTTCCTCTAATTTGCTTACAATATCACTCTTTATATCTAGATCATGAACCCATTTAGATCTTATCTTGGTAGGTGGTGTTAGGTATGGGTCAAGCCCTAATTTCTTCCACACTAGTTTCCAATTTTCCCAGCAGTTTTTGCCGAATAGTGAGTACTTATCCCAAAAGCTGGGGTCTTTGGGTTTATCAAACACTAAATTGTTAAAGTTATTGCCTAGATTATCCTGATAGCCTATCCTATGTCACTGATCGACTGCTCTATTTCTTAGCCAGTACCAAATGGTTTTGATGACCGCTGCTTTATAATATAGTTTTAGATCTGGTACAGCAAGGCCACCTTCATTCGTCTTTCTTTTCATTTATTCCCTTGAAATTCTTGATCTTTTGTTCTTCCAAATGAACTTTGCTACTATTTTTTCTAGATCTGTAAAATAATTTCTTGGGAGTTTGATTGGTATGGCACTAAATAAGTAAATTAGTTTGGGTAGTATTGTCATTTTTATTATATTCGCTCTGCCTACCCATGAGCACTTAATGTTTTTCCAATTGATTAGGTCTGATCTTATTTGTGTGGAAAGTGTTTTGTAGTTTAGTTAGTATAGTTTCTGACTCTTCCTTGGCAGATAGATTCCCAAATGTTTTATACTATCATCTGTTATTTGGAATGGAATTTCTTTTTGTATCTCTTGCTGCTGAACTTTGTTGGTAATATATAAAAATGCTGATGATTTATGTGGATTTATTTTGAGTCCTGCAACTTTACTAAAGTTGTGAAATGTTTCTAGTAGTTTTTTAGTTGAGTCTGTAGGGTTCTCTAAGTATACCATCATGTCATCTGCAAAGAGTGATAATTTGGTGTCATTACCTATTCTAATTCCTTTTATCTTTTTCTTCTCTTATTGCCAAAGCTAACATTTATAATACAATATTAAATAGCAATGGTGACAGTGAGCAGCCTTGTTTCATTCCTGATCTTATTGGAAATAGTTTATTTTGTCTCCATTACATATGATGCTTGCTGATGGTTTTAAGTAGATGCTACTAATCATTTTAAGGAAAAGCCCATTTATTCCTATACTCTCTAGTGTTTTTAATAGGAATGGGTGTTGGATTTTATTGAATGCTTTTGCTGCATGTATTGAGATAATCATATGGTTTTTGTTAGTTTGGTTATTAATATAATTAATTATGCTGATAGTTTTCCTAATATTGAACCAGCCCTGCATTCCTGGTATAAATCCTACTTGGTCATAGTGTACTATCCTGGGGATGACTTTCGGTAATCTCATTGCTAATATCTTAGTTAAAATTTTTGCATCAATATTCATTAGGGAAATTGGTCTATAGTTTTCTTTCTCTGTTTTCACCCTACCTGGTTTAGCTATCAGCACCATATCGGTCTCAAAGAAGGAATTTGGTAGTATACTTTCTGTCCCTATTTTCTCAGATAGTTTGTATAGTATTGGAATTAATTGTTCTTTGAATGTTTGGTAGAATTCACATGTAAATCCATCTGGCCCTGGAGATTTTTTCTTTGGGAGTTGGTTAATAGCTTGTTCTATTTCTTTTTCTAATATGGGGCTAGTTAAATAATTTATTTCCTCTTCTGTTAACCTTGGCAATCTATATTTTTGTAGATATTCCTCCATTTCATTTAGATCATCAAACTTACTGGCATAAAGTTGGGCAAAGTAACTCCTAATTATTGCTCTAATTTCCTCTTCATTGGAGGAAAGTTCTCCCTTATCATTCTTGAGACTAACAATTTGATTTTTTCTCTTTCCTTTTTCTTATCAAATTAACTAAAGGCTTATCTATTTTGTTGGTTTTTTCATAAAACCAAATCTTAGTTTATTTATTAATTCAATAGTTTTCTTATTTTCAATTTTATTAATTTCCCCTTTTATTTTTAGAATTTCCAATTTGGTTGAGGGTTCTTAATTTGTTCTTTTTCAACTTTTTTTAAATATTAAGTCCAATTCGTTGATCTTTTCTTTCTCTATTTTATGCAATTAAACATCTAGAGATATAAAATTGCCCCTTACAACCACTTTGGCCGTATCCCACAAATTTTGGTATGTTGTCTTATTATTGTCATCAGGTTGTTAAACTGTGAAAGTATATCCATATTACAAAAACTTTTCAAATAGTAAAAAATGATCTGGTCAGACGAGATAGGAGGAGAGAGATCACACAATGATGCTTCTCCCAAAGGCACCTTTTAACCTAAGATTGGTCCTGGCTGGAAGGAGCAATGCAGTAGATGGAAAATGGGGAAAGAAAGAAGGGGTAAGGAATCTTAAGAGTTGAATAATGGCTAAATCATACTCAAGCCCAAGAAATTAAGTAATATCTCGAGCAGTATTACAAGGCAGTAATATAATTGACCTTGGGGCACAGACACATCAATATCATCACCCAGTCTCTAGATATTTTCTTTGCATTAGACCTTAGTAACTACTACCCAAAGGGAAGGCCTTCTGGAACATCACAAATGCAATGCCATCTTTCCCTGTCACCCAGAACTAAGTTCAGTTCTTTACCTTTTGTAAAAGTTTAGAATAGAGATTCACACAACACTCACCTGCAGATGCAGCAGGATAGCTTGCTGAGACCCACAGCAAAAAATTAACCTAATTTTTCACCATTATCCAAAAAGCTGTTGTTTGGTCATTTTAGTCATGTTTGACTCTTCTTTGACCCCCATTTGGGTTTTCCTGACAGAGACTGGAGTTATTTGCCATTTCCTTCTCTAGATCATTTCTCAGATGAGGAAATTGGCCAACAGGGTTGAGTGACTTGTCCAGGATCACACAATTAATAAGTGTCTGAGGTGAGATTTAAATTTAGGTCTTCCTGACTCTGGTTCTGGCAATCTTTTTTCACCATGTCATGTACCTGCCCAAGTGTCCATGAATTTACTTTAAAAATTTTTTATTACTATATTTCAATATAATTATTAATTAATTTAATATAATTGGTTTCCTTTGTAATATCCCATTTTTGTTTTCTGCATTTAAAAACATAATTCTGAGAAACAAAATAAAAAAACAAAAACATGTACTTGGCCAGATTTCCAAATGGAAGAGTTTGTTGGTATTAGCTAGCTCAAACTGGCTGTCTAATAGTTAAATTTTCAGTGTGAACACTTGTACCTCAAAAACAGGCAAACAGATCAGGACTTGATTTATTGTGTTGTTTTCTAGAATTGTGAAAATACTAGAGAAAATGTTAGTAATGCATATCAAACTTTAGAGTGCATTAGTACATTTGTGAGAAGTGATTGTTAAACATTTGCCAGTATACTCCTGAGCCCATATCACAGAAAATGGGAAGATTCTCTGGTTTAAATGAAATAAATAATTTCTATACCTTTTAAAAAAAGATTGGATTGTTATTTGTCAAGGCACAATGTACAAAATTGTTTTATAGTCTTCATATCAAACTGATTTTGTAGACAAAATTGGGTGTTCTCTTGTTATTAATAATTTCTTGCTAATCATAATATTGGGGACATTCTTTTAATATTAGCTCCTAATGTATCAACTACTGAAATGCCTAGACATTGCCTAAGGCAAAGAATAGACTTAGTTTTTTTTTTAACCAAGGATTTCTTTTCCTGGTTTCTAAGGCTGAAAAAACTGAAATCATCATTATTTTTTTCTTTTTACTCATAATGTCAAGATTACTTCCTATCACTTCACAGAAGCATAGGATTTCAGATTTGGAAGTCACCTTCATGGCCTTTTAATCCAATATACCTTTAATCCAATGCCTGAAAAAGCTTTCCTTTACAATGTACTCGGCACCCTTTGCTTGGAGGCCTTCGATGATGGAGGGATCTGATACCTTCTATAGCAAATCATTCCACTTTAAAAAAGCCCTACTTATGAAGGATTTTCTCTTTTAATCAAACCTAAATTTGCCTTTCTGAAACTTATACTCTTTGACCCTTCTTCTCCCTTCCAGGATCAAATATAAGAAATCTAATCCCTTTTCCATGTGACAATCTTTAAAATAGTTGAAGACAGTTATTGCTTTCCCTCTGAATCTTCTTTTCATCAGACTAAATACATAAATACCTCCTCCACTTCCTTAATCTGATTCTTTTATAAAATGAGCTATAGTTACTTTGCTTTTCTGATTCACTTTCTCCATATGCTTTCTAGCTTATCTTTGTCCATTCTTTATTTCAATGAAGTTTTAGGTAGGAAGAAGTATCATTTATGTCCATAGAAGCACCAAATTATTCAAATTATTAGTGGTAATTACTTGCCGTCTAAGCCAGGAAGGACTGCATTCAGGTCCTATCACTGCCATATTGTTCTGTAATTCTGGACAAGTTTGTTAACTTTTCATTGCTTCAGTGAACTTTTTAAGGCTATATGATTTGTTATTATTGTTGAGTTGTGTCTGACTCTTCATGGCTCTTTTAAGAGGCTCTTTAAGATGTTTTCTTGGCAAAGATATTGGAATGTTTTGCCACATTTCCTTCTCCAGCTCATTTTACATTTGAGGAAACTGAGGCAAACAGGGTTAAATGACTTGCTTAGGGTTTAGTAAGTGTCTCACTATTTTTAGACTAGTAAGTGTTTGAGGCTAAATTTGAACTTGGGAAAGTGAGTCTACCTACTTCTAGACCCAGTGCTCTATGCATTGCTCCACATAGCTGCCCTATAAAAGAAGGAATTTCCTCGTGTCAATCAATCACAGTTCCAGTGCTTATCCTGATCTCTAATCAGGAGAGAATATACATTGTTGTGAATGGCAATGAAAATAATTCCAATTTTCTCATAGAAGAGAATGTCTAAAGATACCTCAGGAGCCAGGAGACAAGAAATTCACCAACAGGCTATATTGGTGTAAATACAGAAGATATCTGATATGTACTCATCTTGTGCCAAAAGGTTACAGTTATGGCTCAGTGTCCTCAGGATCATGCTTAAAATGCTTTGAATCCCTTAAGGTTGAAGCCAGAATTCTCAGAGATTTATTTCAGTCCTTTGTTATCCTTTGGAAGATAGTTACCATCATGTTGTTTATGGCACTGCAATACCTTGATGAATTTAGGAAGATTGACTAATATGACTTCCTTTTTGAAATTTATGGTTAAAAAGACCTTTTAATATTAATTTTAGCACACACACTTATGTACTATGTATTTATAAACACAGAGATAGATTATATAATTTTTAGAGTGCAGATACTTCTGATTATAAAGATACTATAAATATGGAATAAAGATGGATGATATCTGATATTTTGCTCATCTCCCTGTCTACCTTTCCCTGCCCTATCCCATGTCTATTGAAATGTGCTAGACATTTTTTATAGGAAAAAACAAAAAGCAAAAAAAAAACACAAGCAACAGCAACAAAACCCATCACTATTTATTATTTACTCACTGAAAATATAATAACATATGGTACTCAGTGAAGGGATATCAGGAGTAGCTTGAAAGGGAACTATTGTGTTTCCTTTGATGTATAAAAAGACATCAAAGGCACTATTTACTCAAACTGATCACAAGTGAGGGTTCCCCAAGAAGAAAGAGATGAGTTGATAAGGGAGCCTTTCTTTCCAAGGCCATAGCTATTTAGCAAACAAACCTCTTTCCTTTCCTTATAGTGAAGCATCTCTGTTTGATGTAGGTTCTGACTCACTGGAGTTTGCCCTCTTTAAGATAAAAAGCTAATGTAATACATTCTGAGAAGTATCATCCAAAGCTCATATGGACATAACAAAGGGCATTACTTTGTCTAATTCCTCCCATTTGGAGGATATCATCACTATATTATAATTTGACCACAAATACAGATTAAAATGTACAATTGTCAATGAGCAGAACAGGCTGTTGCCTATATGATTGGAGTAATTCTCCAGGGTATTAAAGATTCTTACAGAACTTGAATGAATTTTCTTCTAACTTAACTCTTTAGAATGCAAATATTTCCCCTAAAATGGAGCCCTAGGAAAACAAAATCTGAAGATTTGCTGTTTTATCTTGACTCTTTTAATTTACTAATCTAGTAATCTTGGTCAAGCTTATTTAACATGTCTGAGCCTCAATTTCCTCATCAATAAAATGGGGCTAATAATATCTGTTAAATCTCCTTTGCAGGGTGTCAGGAGAACATGAGAACATGTATATTGAAAACACTTTGAAAACTTTTAATGTTAAATAAATATGAGTTGAGGAGTGTTTTGCCTTTCTAAAAGGCTTGATATCATATCACCCACACATATATACTAACCTTGACTTCCCAATATTTAGAGTATCATCAAGAAAGATGAAGGCATTGTTTTCAGAAGGCCCTTGCTATATTATCGGGTGGGTTCTCATGGTTTATCATATTAGATGGTAGCCTTTCTTGGCCCTCAGAATGATGAAGGTACAGATAAGCAAATTTTAGTATGTTTGTATATGTGTGTGTGTTTAGTGACTTGTTGATGATGGAGATTTAGAAGTGTCTTTTAGAAATTCAAATACCTCTCATTTGAAAGGCGGTGAACCAAAGACAAAATGGTCATTTCACAGTTTGCTTTGGGATGATCCTTTATACTAGACAACTCTTTTAACTGGTGACTATAGCCAAATTATTTTGAAATCTTATTTACATTTCATTGACAAAAAGATATAATCAATATCTTTAAAGGAACCTCTGTTTATATTAATCATTTAAGTAGAGTAAAGATAATTGGCAGATGTTATTGGTCAATAATCAAGAATATCCCCAGGAAGCAGCAGGACTATTAGACACTGACTTTGGGCAAGTTCTCTGAAAAAAATATTGGCTTACCCAACTGGAATATTTCTGAGACATTGAATTAGCTCAAATATTTTAGAATTAAATTATAGAAAGAAAATGATCTAGGTCAATTATATCAATTTGACATTAGATATACCTATAGGTTCAATCTGGAAAGGAAGTTGAATAGATATTGAATACAGATAATTCATTAAAAATTTGTTACATCATTTAGTTTTTTGATACACAAAATATAGTATAAAATCCTATTTTATAAAAACACCAACTATTATTTATTGAGATAATGATGGACCTCAGAAGAGGCCTCCCTTAGCTTGAAATAGCCCTAGCAAATGTTCACTACTTCATTTGTTCAAACTTTCACATAAAATATTCATCTGTAAAATTAACTTTGTCTTTTGTTAGTTGACATTGTCAATATTAATGATTTCATAACCTAGGCTGTTTTTAGAGCAAACTCCCATTGTGCCTGAAGGGTATTCTGCAGCTGTACTCAGAGAAGATGTTGAGCAACATAACCTTTGGGTTTTGTTGCATTTACCTGTACCAGTAGAAGTCTAGGAAAGTGGATATTAAAAAAAGAAATATTATAAGTCAATTATACTAAAAACTCATTAATACACAATTATTACTTCAGATAATTAGCTAAAATGACAATAAAATGAAAGACTAGAAATATCCAAAGTTTGAGTACTACTTGTCCATGTTGTCCAGAGGCATTAAAGCAAGATCCTACTTTTCTCTTTGTGAATTTGATTTGATCAGTGCCTTATATATGCTTCCTCTCCCAATTGTGTTCCCAAGGTAGGTTTACCATAGAACTAACTCTACAATTATTTGGAGGAACCCCATAACCCAGAGTTATAGCTATTACATTTGCCCTTTCTTTTTTCTCTCTTCAGGCTTCAGGGACTTTAAGGAAGGGAGAGAAGACAGAAATATTGTTTTGGGCACTAAGTAACCCTGGGAACACAAACTGAAACATACTGGATCTGTAGATACTCTTATGATATAAAGTCCTTAAAGCACTATCAGGCACTATGTTTGGGACAAGAGGCTGCCGTATATACTGAATCTGCAATAAAATATATTCTTGATAGAAACCTTATTATGTGTGATTTTCAAAATATTTGTTAAAAATAGCCAATAGGTATATATGTATCTTTTAGAATTTTTCCTACTCTCTCTTATCTTCCATTCTTCCTATCACCAACAGAGAATCCCAATTTTCAAAGGGATAGTCATCTAGCCAAGTTGAATTTAAATCTTCTAGAGGGTAGGGACTATTTTAGCATACCTCTTAGCACAGCATCAAGCACATAATAAATATATGTAAACTCTAGTCCAAACTTTCACCTCATTACCAATCTAAAATTTCTTATTTAACACAGAGATCTCTCTATCTCAGAGCCCATACAATTTTTGAATGATTCTACTCATGTAGAAATTTTTATTATTATTGGATAGTTCTTCTTTTTAGTAGCTTCTCTACTTGTTGATGGCAAGTAGAATACCATAAAGAGTAATCATTGGATAAGAAGCCTAGAACTATATATACTGAGTTCTAACTAATTTTTTTCCTTTAATTTTCTCTTCGTTGTCTCCTTCCCTGGAAGAAATAAAAATAACACAACAATAATTAGCAAAAATTTGTGGCAAATATGCATAGTGAAAAAAACAACAACCAAGTTGTTATGTCTACAAAATGTGTATCTTATTCTTTATATTAGTCCATCACCTTTCTGTCAGGAGGTGGGTTGTATGTTGCATATGTATCTTCTGGAATAATTATTGGTCATTACATCAGCCAGAGTTCTCAAGTCTCTTAAAGTTGTTCCCTTTTTACAAAGTTGTTTAATTTTATATGTTGTTTCCCTGTTTTTTCTCACTTCAGTATACATCAGTTCTTATGAGACTTCTCAGGTTTCACCTGACACATATCCTATTGGACAAGCCAATGGAAGCAATATTTTTGAATGGGAAGAGGAGGAAGGGATGGGATTTTCCCATATCTCTCAAACCATTTTGAATAGCTGACTATCTGCTTTAGATTCTTAAGCTCTGTATCTTCCCATTTAAGATGTTGAACTTTACACAAGACTGGCATTTTTAGTTTGATATTCAGAAAGCTAGTTTTATATGCTTTCTATGGAGCTGCTTTATATGATGGTTTCAAATATGAAGAAAAGGCTGGATGTATGCAGTTTTACACGTTGTTCTCAATAATACATGTCTGTTTATGTACCTGTCAGAAAGCCTTGTGGAACTGCAGTAAAGTACAGTAAAATTAATGTTGTATGTAGAGAGAAATCAAATCTTCCCTCTCAAAGTTTTGTGCTATGTGACCATGGAGAAATTTCTTAACTTTTTGAGCTTATTTCCTTTACATTTTCTGGACAATGGAGAATAGTAATGCTTGTAGTGTTTCCCTTACATTGCTGTGAGATTCAAGGAAGATGGAGAGGATTCTATGTTTTGCAAGTGTTAGGGACCAGAGAAATATCTGCTCATTATTCTACTGAATAGGTTCTTATCTTGGGGTCTGTGAATTTGATTTAAAAAAAAAAGATTGATAACTATTTCAGTACAATTGGTTTCCTTTATAAATTTGTAATGATTAGGTGTTGCAGTGGATGGAGTGCTAGAGGGGAAGAACTGAGTTAAAATCCAGCCTCAGATATTTCCTGGATATGTGACCCTGAGCAAGAAACTTAACTCTGCCTGCCTCAGTTTTTTCATCTGTAGAATGGGGATAGTAAAAGCACACCAACCTTCCCAGTGTTGTTGTGATGATCATAATATTTACAAAGTGATTTTTCAAACCCCAAAGCATTATATAAATACTAGATTATTATTATTATTGTTTCAGTACTTAAAAGCATTAGTCAGAGAAAGGGTCAATAGGTTTCACCAGACTCTAAATGGATTCATGGCACAATAAAGATTGGAATCTCTGTCTTTTTCATTGATTCTTACCACAGTTCCCAGGATTTCAATATTAGTTATTTATTCAGTATCATTGAATTAACATTAAAAGTCTCTGTTGAAACATAAAAAATTATATGACTGACAACACACTGAGCCATTTTCATTTATTAAAAACTTAGTTGGATTTTTAAAAATCAAGTGGAAGAGTTCATCGCCTGGCAGATCACAGTGGAAGACAGGATAGATAAATTAGAATGAGGGAAAGTAGGGCATGATCAGTCAAAAGCATAAAACATTTCTAAGGATGCCAGGGCCAGAGTGTTACAGAAAGGGATGGATGTGCAAAGAAAAACTTCATATATTTTCTAGTTTTGCTTGGAGAGTGTCTTGTTTAAGTATATATGAAAATATGCAAAAGGATAAAATCAGGTTGAGGGTCTGTTCTTAAAGGTAGAAAGATCATTAGCATCCAAAAAATTGTCATGAGGACAGGGGAGCATTGTTGTCCATCTGTCTGTCAGGACCTATTGTATTACTTTTTGGAACCTTGTTATATAAACATTCCATGATTCATGAGACAATGAGATTTGGGCTGTGGTTAAATCAGGCTTGCTAATGAGTTTCTTAGAAATCTTTAATGCATTTTTCTTGGTGTCTTTACTTTTCAGAATGCAAATATTGGAAATGGTTGCTTTTTTGTTCAATCAAAACCACTGAGGATTAAGGAGAACTATCAGAATAGTAATCCCAAATTAAGAAATGTGCTTTCTACTCCTCTCAGTGACTATCTTTTATAACTTATATTTTTACCTTTATTTATTTATTTATTTTAATTTTTTTTAAATTAAAGCTTTTTATTTGCAAAACATATGCATGGGTAATTTTTCAACATTGACCCTTGCAAAGCTTTCTGTTAAAAATTTTCCCCCTTAGCCCCCACCCCCTCCCCTAGATGGCAGGAAATCTAATACATGTTAATTATGTTAAAATACTTGACAAATAGAATATGTGTATGCATATTTTTACAGCTATCTTGCTGTGCAAGAAAAATCGGATCTACAAGAAAAAAAAATCTGAGAAGGGAAACATAATGCAAGCAAACATCAATAGGGAGCGTGAAAAATGTTACGTTGTGGTCCACATTCAGATCCCTCTCTCTGTGTGTAGATGGTTCTCTTAATCACTGGACAATCGGAACTAGTCTGAAACATCTCATTGTTGAAGAGAACCATGTCCTTCAGAATTGATCATCATATATAGTCTTGTTGTCATTTATCATGATCTCCTGGTTCTGCTGATTTCACTCAGCATCAGTTCATGCAAGTCTCTCCAAGCCTCTCTGAAATCATCCTGCTGGTTGTTTCTTACAGTATAATAGTATTCCCTGACATTGATATATCATAGTTTATTCAGCCATTCTCCAATTGATGGGCATCCATTCAGTTTCCAGTTTCTAGCCACTACAAAAAGGGCTGCCACAAACATTTTTGCACATGTGGGTCCCTTTCTTTCCTTTAAGATCTCTTTGGGATATAAGCCCAGTAGAAACACTGCTGGGTCAAAGGGTATGCACAGTTTGATAACTTTTTGAGCAGTTACAAATTGCTCTCCAGAATGGTTGGATCTGTTCACAGTTCCACCAACAATGTATCAGTGTCCCAGTTTTCCCACATCCCCTCCAATATTCATCATTATCTTTTCCTGTCATCTTAGCCAATCTGACAGGTGTTTTACCTTTATTTATTGCATTTGAAAAACATTGTTCATTTTTTTAAAAAAATCATCCCAGAAATTATAACATTTATGAAGTTTAGGTTGAAGGCCTATAACTTGAATCCCAAATTATCTTCGTACTTCAATATCAGAAGAAGGTGTGGTAATGGCGAGAAACAGAGATAGAGACAGACAGAGACATAGAGAAACAGACAGCCAGACAGCACACACACACATAGCCAGAACCAAAAAATCAGAAACAGCGGGACAGCAAGAGAGAGAGAGATATAGAGAAACACAGAAAGAGAGAGAGAAAGAAATTATGACATTGAAAGGAATAAATGAAACATCTAGTAGGGAAACTCAGGAGTTATTGTAAAATTATGAGTGACAATATGAGTTTGCCTACTTCCTACTTCCAAATTTCAATGTTAAGAA
Organism: Myrmecobius fasciatus; assembly: GCA_023553655.1. Classification (NCBI taxonomy): domain Eukaryota; kingdom Metazoa; phylum Chordata; class Mammalia; order Dasyuromorphia; family Myrmecobiidae; genus Myrmecobius; species Myrmecobius fasciatus. The sequence goes on along the minus strand of JAJPUD010000184.1, from coordinate 344,651 downwards.
ACCATTTACTCAGACTTATTGACGAGTATAATCTAGTTCTTATTCTTAGATATTTATTGAATGTCATTTTGGTCATCTGGAGAGTATAAAGGGGTCTTTTGGGGAGGCATATTAACTCTAATGGACAAAACATTATTTAAAATGCTGAAACAATATGTAAAATTCCCCCCAGGTGATGAGAAAGAATTAATGTCTCTACAATAAAAAAGAAATTACCATGTCAAGAGAAATAAACAGAGAAGCTACATTATGCTTAAAGGCACAATAGACAGTGAAACAATATCATTATTAAATATACATGCATCAAACGTCATAAATTCTGAAAGTGCAAACTAACTTAATGGCAAATAACATAGAGCAAAATGACATAAATATTGACACCATCATTGTAGGAGGCTTTAATGACATTTATGGAGTTGAATATTTGTAAGAAAAGAGCAAAAAAAAGGAAAGCAGAATTTCAGAGATTTAAAAACAAATATGAAAGCTTTGTGTCATCTTTTGACTTAGAACATTAGAAACTATCTATATCACAGAACATTAATTGTATTGAATCATTGGAAAACTTGATCAAGTGCCAGGAGATTAAGGAGCCTTTTTTGCAAATATGAAACATTTTCTATAAGGCATTACACAATACAAATTGCAATTAATCTAGTAACTACAAGACAGTTTTAAGTAGAGACTAAGTAAGGCTATCTTTAATAATGAAATGTGTTGAAAATCACAGAAGCAATAATTGGATTGTCCATGTTAAAGAGAATGACAACAACCAGTTCTTGTTATTCAGTCATTTTAGTCATGTCTGACTCTTTGTAACCCCATTTGAGGTTTTCTTAGCAAAGATACTGGAGTAGTTTACCATTTCCACCTCTAGCTCATTTTACAGATGAGGAACCAAAGCAAACTGGATTAAGTGACTTGCCCAGGGTCATTCAGTTATTAACTGACTGAGTCAGATATGAACTCAGGAAGATGACTCTTCCTGACTTCAAGCTGAGCACTTTCTTCACTGTACCATCTAGCTGCCTTGAGAACAGAAAAATAGCATTACAAATTTATGGGCTACATTTAAAGTAGTCTTTAGAGAAAAAAAATTATATCTCTGAGTCAATGAACTTGCAATCCCAAAGTAAATACACAAGAATAAATTTCAAAAATTAGAGGTGAAATAACTACAATTTATTTTGGTACAAAATAAACCACACAACTCATTAGCATTTCTGTATAATACTGACAAAGACTAGGAAAAAATATAGAAAAGGAAATTCCACTAAATTAATTACAAGATATATAAAGTGTATATGCTTAGCAATATATACTCAGGACTTACATGAATACAATAGAACAAGTCTTATAAATTATGCTTAAATAATAGGACTTTATTGTCAATGTAATTTTAAAAATATTAATTATAATGTTATTCTTATTCAAATATCAAGTTGTTACTTTATAGAAGGAAACAATACTAATGAAATTCATTTTGAGTTTTCAATTAACTCATTTGTCTTAGGTAGTTTTCATTTATGATTTCTTGAAATACAGTTCTGGAAAACTAGGCCTTTGATAAAGCCCATTGGGATTCAGATGGAGCTTCGGGCCTTGAAACCCAAATAACTCTGGCATTAATAGGTCTGAGTCAAAGCCTCACTTGCCCATTATTTGGGTTTTGGTGGCTCTGAGTGAGTGTAAATAGCAATTCTTTTAGTTCTCGACAGAAATCCCAAGGGTTTTCCTCTCCCAGAGTGATTTTTTTTTCTTTAAGTAGGTTAAAAAGATCATCTTTTGCCCAATTCTTATCTAGTCTTAAATCACTGAATGGGTGTTGCCTCAGAATAACTGAGACTTGGGAAAGACCTTTGCTTAAAAATGCCAAGGTCTCCCACTGTATCCTGGGACACAACCAGTTGTCTTAACCTTTGTCTTGCCACTAGAATCAGATGCCTCTGGAGGAAAGAGTGAAGCACTTAAATCCAATTCACTTGCAAATCAAGACATCAGCCTCCTGAAGTCCATGGTCCTTTTTAAGAATAAAATACAAACAATTCAAATAATGAAAGCAAATAAACAAACTTGGAACCAGAGGTCTGACATTTCTACATTTCAAACTATACTATGAAGTTATAATCTTACAAACTATTCCTTTTTCTTAATTTTCTCATTCTTTTGTTTTCTCAATGGTTATATCTGGCCAAATACCAAACTAGATGATCCCCACTATCTTACTCCTTTGCTTTACAGTCTGCATAATGGATCTGGAAGAAGCCAGAAAACTACATATCTGAGTCTATTGTCAAATTGTGTTTTTGTGCTTACAACTCTTATATTTGTCTCTTTTCCCTCATTCATTCAGTCATCATCCTAATTCAAGCCCTTATCACCTTTTACCTGGACTATTAATACAATGGTCTCCCCACTTCAACCCTCTCTCCATATTACTACTACTACTATAAAGTGAATTTCCCGTGAAGCATAGAATTAACTGACCATAACATACATACAGTTCCCTGTCCATACAATAAACTAGCGACTCTCTGTTATTTCTGGAATCAGATATAAACTTAGCTGGTGAGAATTTAAATCTTTTAGCTCCTTCCTACTTTTGTAGTACTTTTAAGCATTATTCTTCATCATACTTTCTAGGTCTAATCTCAGTGATCTACTTGCTGTTCCTCAGTGTTCTTTCTCTTTGTGCTTGCTGTTCCTTGTTCATGGAATGGCTTCCTTCAAAGCTCAATACAAAAATTGCCTTCTGCAGGAGACCTTTATTGGCCATCCGGCTGCTAGAGCCTTTCCTTCTAAGCTTGTCTTTTATCTACCCTGTATATAGTTTGTATATAAACCTATGTAGATACATGTTGTCTCCCAGGTTTTTACTTGGTATCACCAGCTCTTAGGATGTGCCTGGTATATAATACAAACTTAAATGCTTATTGGTTTGATTGATATTTATTAAAATAAAAAAATGGATCAGCAAAAGAGAGTAATTAAGTAAGGACGAAAATTCCTTAATGAAGAATCTTCCATTCAACAGTAACTACCATAGAAAACCCATAAATCTGTTTGGCAGAAATGATGCTTTAGATCATATATCCTCTACCTCAACAGTAACAAATGGATGAGTAATCTTACTGGAAAAAATCACATTTTTTAAAAGGAGAAAAGAATATAGTTTTCCAGGTCTATAATTGGGGGAAGAAATTATAATCAATAAGATCACAAAAGACAAAATCAAGAAGATTAATTATATAAAGGTTAAAGTCTTCAACAAACAAAATCAATGCAACTAAAATAAGACTAGAAAATGTTGAGTGCAAAAAAAAAATTCCAATACTATTCATAAAAATTGAGAATCCAAGAAAATACACACAAATATAAAAGACCAGGAGCCATCTCCAATAGAAAATAATATTAATTTTTCAAAGTAAAAAGTGAAAATTAATAACAACCATATATAATTTGCATATACTCATCTATGTATATGTTTGCCTTCACTGATAGAATATAAACTTCTTGGAAGATGAGGTAGAGTGGGTGCAGATAGTTTGATTTTTTGTATCTTTTTGTATTTAGAGAATATACTACAGTATTGAGCACATAAAATGTATTTAGATAAATAGTATTTGAAGAACTACAAAACATAAAGGAAAACAACAAATGAAAAAGGCCATTAGACTTCAGTTAATTAGTTTAATTCATTTTAGTTCAGAAAAAATAAGATGTACATTTTCCTACTCTAGGAGGAAGGTAGGAACTAGGTTGCTAACCCTATTAGATTAGGGTTTTTGTTTGTTTCTTTAATTGTTCTCCTCTCTCTTCTACCTTCCTCTTTTCCCTGCAGGTAGGAGGCACCTGGAGTCAGGAAGACCTAAGTTCAAATCCAGCCACAGACACTTACTAGCCTTGTGACCCCTGGCAAGTCACTTAATCTGTTTGCCTAGGTTTCTTCATCAGTAAAATGGAGAAGTAAACCACTCCAGTATCTTTGCCAAGAAAACCCTCAAAATGGGTTTACAAAGAGTTGGAAATGATTGAATAATCTCTATCCTTGCCTAACTTGACCCTTGTCTACCCTTTTTTTTCCTGCTCTTTCCTATCCTGCCTCCTCTTTTCCTCTCCTCTCATTTTCCTTTCTTTTCATTTTCTTTACTTCTTTCCTTTTTTCTTCCTTCCTCTCTTCCTCCCTTCCTTCCTCCCTTTTTCCCTTCCTCCCTCCCTCTCTTGTGTTTTTCTTTCCCACAAATCAATGGATGTAGGATCTATCAGGAAATGACCATAGTTAAAAGCATCTATTTTAGAGCAATAAGAATTAAAGGAAAACAAAGGGTTACTAACTGATAAACATTGGCATCTCAACTAAGATCATTTACATATATTTTAAAAGCATTTTTTACATTTAAGATTATTCTCTCCAAAACCACATGGCTAATGGGAAACAAAAAGTCTTTAAAGTTAGATTTAGTTGGAAGTGAGGCATTAAGAAATACAATTAAAAAGGGGGCCTTTGTGTCAAAATTATCACAAATACAACCCCCCCAATTGAATATTATTATTATCTTGAGTAGTGATATAGACAGATTGTTATGTTGTTGTTGTTGTTGTGGTTGTTGTTGTTGTTGTTGTTCTTCTTCTTCTTTTTCTTCTTCTTCTTCTTCTTCCACCTCTACCTCCACTTCTTTTTTATCCTAGATGGGATCCCACTTGAGAATCTTTTTCCTTCTGGCACTAACTAGAAGTTTGAATATATTTAGGAAAAGAGAGATTGACGAGTTGAGATATCTATAATGGAATTTATTCTGTCGATGGATTAGATGCTTAGCTCTCTAGTCATAAAAATTTTGTTTGTTTTTAAGTTTTGCTAAGGCAATTGTAGTGTCCTTCAGTGTCAGAAAGATCAGCCTAACATTTGCATTTGTTAAATAACAGATTAAATGAAAGAGGACTTGCCCAGAGAATTATTTGTTTTAATCAAGGTTGTGTTCCAAGGGAAACTCTGAATATGTCCATTGACCCGTGGGATAATTTGTATTCTTGATATCTCTTGGAGAGAGTAAGCAATGGAATCAGCTTTTAAAAATCTCTTTCAACTGACCTGTCATCATGGTAATTTGCCTACCTCGCTTAATGAAATTAACCTTATGTTACACCTTTAATATTTGAATTTTAACTCAAGGAATTTCAATATTACCTTGCCTTTGCAGCAAAGTTGTTGTGATTTTCTTTCACCATCAGGCATCCACCTCCATTAAGATGTTAGCTCTGGAGGTTAATAGTACTGGAAAGTGAGCTCCAGCAGCTTTTGCTAACATGGAAAGGTTTTGAGTATGGCCTAGCAGTGGATTGTACAGCTATCATTTGAGGATGAATCTAGTTGTGTATGGAGAGATTCATCACTAGAAGATGGGCCACTAGGGGACGATTTTGTTCTACTCCAGTAAATTACAAAGACCAATTACCAAGGCCTAGTGGAGTTTTAATCTGTGCCAGTGGTAGAAAGACAGAAATGGATGAAGTGACAGATCCTTAAACTTTAGAGGTAGCAGTGATTCACAACTATTCAGGACAACCTTTTCTGTACAGTGGGAAGCTTGTATTCCTTACTATAAAGGAAAATTGGACTCCTGGGTTTAGAATGGCTTAATAGAGAGAGTGGTCTACAAAGAATGAGGAAAACATCAGCTCATACACTGCCTCAGACACTTATAAGCTTTAAGACCCTGAGCAAATCATTTAGACTTTGATTGCCTCAGTTTTCTCATTTATAAAATGGGAATAATAATAGCACATACCTTGTTGTAGGGGTAAAGTGAGATACTTTATATGCAAAATATTTTACTAACTTTAAAATGTCATATAAATATTAGATATTGTTTTATAGATGGATGGCTTAGGATAACACCTTAGTATGTTACAGTGAGGGTTCCAACCTAGATATCTCCTTGCTCCAAGTTCATCAATGCAAGTTTATATCAGATAAGTATTATATCAAATTTGTATTCTTTATATTATGTAACATTATTGGTGTTGAATAATCAATGAATGATTATTGTTGAAATAATATTACCACTACTAGTAATAACAATATCATTTATATGATGCTTTAAGATTTGCAAAGTACTATCTTAAAATTCTTTCATTTGATTTTTATGAGTACTAGTTATTGAGACATATTGAGATTAAATGACTAGTTTAGAGTCCTAATTAATTTCTCAGGTTGGATTTCAGGATTTTCCATCACTCTATGAACTCTACCATTTAGCTGTCTAAATCTACCACTAAATACTGAATCAGTATGTCTGTTTTCATCCCAGCCATTGCATTTATGAGGTCACTAGAAAGTTACTTGGCTCAGTGGATAGAATGCCAGGGGTAGAGTCAGGAAGACTTCTTTTCCTGAGTTCAAATCCAATTCAGACACTAATCATGTAGCTTTATGTAAATCACTTACTCCCATTTGCTCAGTTTCCTCATCTGTAAAATATAGAGAAGGAAATAGCAAACTACTCCAATATCTCTGCCAGGAAAAACCCAATGGGGTCATGAAGAGTTGGACATGAATGAAAAAATGATTCAATGGAGTAAAGTTCAAGATCTGAAAGGGTCTTGAGAGGTTATCTAGTCAAACTCTATCACTTTATAGATGAGGAAATTAGACATAAAGGTAAAATGATGTCCCCAGGGTCACTCAGGCAATAAATATTCGGGCGACTATTCAAACTAAGTTATCCTGTAACTCAAGCTCTTCCAATAAACTACGTTGTTCTTGATCCCAAAAGGAAATGTTCACTGGAATAACACTCACATATACACCTAGATCATGGGAAGTAAAAGTATTATTTAGATGTGGTTTTCACAATTCTCATTCTGTTGAAAAATGAAGTTCAATATCCTCAAAAAGTTATCAAACTGTGCATACCATTTGACCCAGCAGTGTTTCTATTGGGCCTATATCCCAAAGAGATTTTAAAGGAGGGAAAGGGACCCACATGCGCAAAAATGTTTGTGGCAGCCCTTTTTGTAGTGGCAAGAAACTGGAAATTGAAAGGATGCCCATCAATTGGAGAATGGCTGAATAAATTATGGTACATGAATGTTATAGAATATTATTGTTCTGTAAGAAAACAACCAGCAGGATGATTTTAGAGAGGCCTGGAGAGACTTGCATGAACTGATGCTGAGTGAAATCAGCAGAACCAGGAGAACATTATACACAGCCACAAGACTATAGGATGATCAATTCTGATGGACATGGTTCTCTTCAACAATGATGTGATTCAAACTAATTCCTATTGTTCAGCGATGAAGATAATCATATACATCCAGAGAGAGGCCTGTGGGAACTGAATGTGGACCACAACACAGCATTTTAACGCTTTCTGTGAATATTTCCACGCATTTTGTTTTCCTTCTTAGGTTGTTTTTTTTCTTCTCTTTCTAGATCTGATGTTTCTTGTGCAGTAAGATAACTGTATAGATATGTATACATATATTGGATTTGTCATATAATTTATCATATTTAGCATGTATTAGATTACCTGTCATCTAGGGGTTGGGGGGTGGGGGGAAGGAGGGGAAAAGCTTGGGAAAAAAAGTTTTTTGCAAAGGTCAATGTAGAAAAATCACTCATATGTTTTGTAAATAAAAAGATTTTAGTAAAAAAAAATAAAACTTAAAAAAAAGAAAAATGAAGTTCAATTTAAAGCTATATCACTTGAAATAAAAATATTTCAAAAAGGATCACTGTGATCATACTATAAAATCATGAAATTTCTAGAGTTTTTTCCTCACTAGTACTATTTTAAGAGAAAAATTCTACTTATGCTTTAGTTCCAGAATAAAGATATAATATTACATAATAACTGAGTAAGGTATAACGTGGCATTATTTGGCACAGGAACACTTGGTGAAGAAAAATAAGGAGAGAATGGATGAAATAAATTCAATGACTTTAATTCTCTCCCCAAAGAATGATTTAGTTGATATATTATTGCCCAACTTGGGATTTTTCGTGGTAGTATCACTGCTGTTTATCAGACAATCATAGCAGGAATATTGTGATTCATAAAACATGAATCTTATTAGCATTCTTCTGGGGGAAGAGTTTACAAGTTTCATTGTGTTTTCAAATAAAAGACTTTTGTATACAAAGTAATAACATACATTTCCTAGAAATGCATCTTGTAGAGAACTTAGTAACAAAAACACAGAGTTTCTTTTTTCATATCACTCTCAGCACAGGAGCAATGATTGTAAATCTGTTAAATTTAAAAAATGAAAGTAACTTTACCTGACAATGTAAATTTTTCAGTAAGAAAAATACAAGACTTAAAATTCATTTTTGTGTATATATTTTACTTAAAATATGGTTATTTTTGGTCGCTGTAAGCTCCTTGTGAGGAGGGATTGCTTCATTCTTTGTATTTCTATCTCTAGTTCTTAATACAATACCTGAAATATTGTAGGCACTTAAAAAAAGTTGATTGGTTAATTAGCAAGCCTAAAAATAACTGATAGACAACATCCTTTTGTTGTCAAGATGGTTGAAAAGACAGGTGCGATGATAAAATAATGTAAAAGTATTTATGGGTATTGATCAGTTTTGATTTTCCCCTTACCATATGCAAATACTTTTTGGAATTAACCCCAGACATTTGGGCTGCTCCAAAGGGAGCCTTAATAATGGATCCACCTACATAAACAATGAGAATAGGATGACTGACAGTCATGACAAATGATACTTACTATAGGGGAGAATTATATTTGGCAAGGAGTAGTTTGCTAAGGTGCTTCCAGTCAAAAAATGTAATGATTTTCTTGACATCAGTGTTTAAGGGTACTGAGGATTCCCACTTTCTTTAATTAGGGTCATTAGGAGTATTGTAGAAGATAATGATACAGTAATGATTTTTAGACTTTTTGTTCTTAGGACCATTTTACAGTCTTAACACTTTATTAAGATTTTTTCCCCTCCTTCCAAAAGGTTTTATGTGACATATTTACAAATACTTAGTATATTTGAAATCAAAACATCTTTGTATTATTGTGAAAATAGTTTTGATCTCATGGACCCCCAAGAGGGTCTCGATTCCCAAGAATGTGCAGACTAACTTTGAGAACTTCTATGTTAGAGAATGACAGTGTCATTAAGCTAAAGGACACCAGTATAAACAGAGCAGTTTGGAATTATAGTTATTTAGTTAAAGACCTTATTGTCAGGACACATCTCTGCATATATTAGGAACACTGCAAATTCCTATTTCCACTTTCCCATGTGCTCTAAATTCTTAACAAATGTGTAACCTCAAAAGGTACGAGGTGATTTAAAAGCTACACTTGTTTAATAACTGCTACTTGTAAAGTGATAAGGGAAAATATTTCTAAATAAATTATACTGCCCATCTTAAGGTGATCACCTTGAAACAAGTTTGCATTTTTTTTGTCTGAGGCAATTTTATCCTTTTTTATACTTTTCCTTATAAATTCTCCACAGTCAGATGGAATAAATTTATGTCCAAAGAAGAACTGGAACTTTTAATTGAAAACCAGATAGATAACTTTGACTATATTAAGTTAAAAAGTTTTTGTACAAACAAAATCAATGCAGACAAGATTAGGAGGGAAGCAATAAATTGGGAAATCATCTTTACATTTAAGGGTTCTGATAAAGGTCTCATCTCTAAAATATATAGAGAATTGTCTCATATTTATAAAAATTCAAGCCATTCTCCAATCAATAAATGGTCAAAGGATATGAACAGACAATTTTCAGAGGATGAAATTAAAACTATTTATAGTCATATGAAAAGGTGCTCCAAATCACTATTGATCAGAGAAATGCAAATCAAGACAACCCTGAGATACCACTTCACACCTGTCAGATTGGCTAAAATGACAGGAAAAGTTAATGATGAATGTTGGAGGGGTTGTGGGAGGGCTGGGACACTGATGCATTGTTGGTGGAGCTGTGAACGGATACAGCCATTCTGGAGAACAATTTGGAGCTATGCTCAAAAAGTTATCAAACTGTGCATACCCTTTGACCCAGCAGCATTTCTATTGGGCTTATATCCCAAAGAAATCATAAAGGAAGGAAAAGGCCCCACATGTGCAAGAATGTTTGTGGCAGCCCTTTTTGTAGTGGCTAGAAACTGGAAATTGAATAGATGCCCTTCAATTGGAGAATGGCTGAATAAATTATGGTATATGAATGTTATGGAATATTATTGTTCTGTAAGAAATGACCAGCAAGATGATTTCAGAGAGGCCTGGAGAGACTTACATGAACTGATGCTGAGTGAAATGAGCAGAACCAGGAGATCATTATACACGGCAACAACAGTACTATATGACGATCAATTCTGATGGACATGGCTCTCTTCAACAATGATATGTTTCAAACCACCTCCAATTGTTCACTGAAGAAAGCCATATACACCCAGAGAGAGGGATGCGAAATTGTGGACCATAACATAACATTCTCATACTCCTTGATTGATGTTTGCTTACATTGTGTTTCCTTTATCTTATATATCGTTTGTGTAGATAAGATTTTTCTTGCACACCAATGATAAGTTTGGAAATATGTATACATATATTCGATTTGCCAATATTTTAACATAATTAACATGTAGTGGATATCCTGCCATCTAGGGGAGGGGTGGGGAGTTGGGGGGAAAATTTGTAACGGAAAGCTATGTAAGGGTTATTGTTGAAGAATTACCCACACATATGTTATGCAAATAAAATAAAAATTTAAAATAAAAAAAAAAAAAAAATAAAAATAAAAATAAAAAAATAAAAAAATAAATTCTCCACAGTCAACCTGTGTAGTGGAGACTCCTTTTATCTCAATATTTTGTTGTTTTGTGATTATCAATACAACATTCAGACTATCCACCTGTTATCCTTTGCCAAATGACTACTTGGAGGATACATAGATTCCCCAGATGATGTCTTTGAGATTATTCCTTGTATTTCATTTCCACACTGGTGATATGCCACAGCCTATTTATATAACTGTACATCAAGATTACCTTTTGAAAGACTGAATGCATGTGTGTGTGTGTGTGCGCACATCCATACACACATATATATATACAATCACCCATTTGTGTTAACTACCATATCTACCATATATACTTAAAATAATCATATAACTGTGACCTTATTAATTTGGTAGTGTTTTCTAATAATGTAAATACAGTTCATCTTTGCCCGCCTATTATGTTTATCTTCTCTCCACGTCTCTCCATAAGTTTAACGCAGGTGGTCTCTCTCTGTACTAGAAATTTTTGATTTCTCCCAATTGGATGAAATTACCAATTGATCCTTTGGATTGTTTGCCTGTAATCCTTCATCCTTACCATGTGACCATTGCATGTTCTCTCTCTAAAGATATATTTTCAGGTCAGATCCATTTTCACAAAAGAAACCCATTAATTATAAGGGTCATATGACTTAGAAATTGAAAGGACTTTAGAATTTATAGATTTAGAACCAAAAGAGTTCTTAGATACAAGTTATCTATTCCTCCTAATTTTAGAGGCTAGGAAACTGACTTACTCAGGATGATATAGTTGGCAGAATGATCAGGCTAGATTTGAAGTCAGAGCCTTCAACTTCAAATCTCATCTCTTTCAAGTACTATTAATGTAGTCAGTCATTTGCTCTCTCTCTTGACTTCATTTTCTTCAATTGTAAAATGAATTTGTACTGGTTTGCTTCTTCAAAGTCTCTTTTGAACTTAAATCCATTATTTCAAGACTGATTATTTATATGTTTCACAATTTGGTCTCAATTAAAATATTTTTGTGTCACCTGATTAGTTAGTGAATAGTGTAAGCACTGAATTGAGGGCTCAAGTCATATATTTCCTCCATATTACAATCCCACATGAGATTATAAGTAGCACAGCCAGATTTGGAGTCTATCACTCACTCTTCCATATGATGCTCTCTATTCCAACCTTCTATCATTATTCAGGAATCCTTTATATAAGAAAGAGTAGTATCATGAAATCTTTGAATGAGATAGGATTTCAGAGATGAGTAAATCTCATCCCTACCTAAATCAAGAATCATATGTACAATATCCCTACAAATGGTTAACTGTTTTCTGCTTGAATCTTTCTATAGATGGAAGAATCACCACCTTCCAAAGCAATAAATTATAATTTCATTCAGTTCTGATTATTAAGAAAGTCATTCCCGTATTGACACCAAACTTGACTTCCTTTAATCAAGGAATTCATTTGTTCCATTTGTTCCTTCTGGAGCCACAAAGAATGTTAAATCTTGTTTCTACAAGATTAAGTTATTTGAACATAGCTACCATGTCTCTCATAAAACTAATTTACAGCTTAAACATTCCCAATTTCTTCAGGTTTTCCTCATATGACATGTTTTTAAGTCCAATGAAGATCCTGGTTACATTCCAGTTTGTCAGTGACTCCCTTAAAACATGATTTGCAGATAGTTTTCCCCATGTAGTCTAAACCAAAGTTTCTTGTGGATCACAATCCCATAGGGAATCATATAAATGAATGTAGAAATTCTGAAATTATGACTTGTTATCAGTAAATGTTTTATTTGTGTACCAATTTTATATATCTATACAACCAGGGTTACATAAAAATTTTTTCAGCAAAAAGGGGTGGCAAGTGGAAAAAGTGGTCTAAACAATATAGAAGAGGCTAAAAAAGAAAGATTGGATCCTAGATTTATGTTTGGAAAGACTTTAGAGATCACGTGGACCAAGATTCTCAGGTTATTTGCTTCATCTCATACCCTACATTTCTATTAATGCAGTCTATTTCCATTATTGTCTTCTGCAGCAATCATATTACATTTCTGACTCTCCAATTTCAGTCAAATTAAACTTCCAAGTATCACCTACATGAACTGCTTTCAAGTCACATAGGTTGAGCCTTTATGTATATACTTGAAGTTTTAACCTAAATGCAGGATTTTACATTTATCCAAAAATGCATGTATTTTGTTGTTTTTTGTTGTTGTGTATTTTTTTTTTAAAGACTGAGTCTCCCTACCTTACTCAGGCTGGAAATGTAGGGGCTATTCAAGGGCGCTGTCCTACTCCGATCATTATAAAAGCTCTTTTCCTATTCTTCTCATATTGGGGAACTTAATGGTCCCTTCTTCCCAGATGCTAATCAAATTAATAGCTAACTAGTATGGACACCTGATTGACTTAGTTCACTACAGATTGGAATTCCCTACCTCAACAGATCTCCCAACCTCATCTTCCCAATTATCAGAGATTATAGAAGTTTACCGCTGACCTGGTTTTCAATTTTGTCTTGTTTGATTTAATCTAATATTCCAGACTACCTCTTGTTTCCTATATTTAATTGTTCTCCACCTGTTTTTTTCTTCTCAATTAGATATGAGCGGGTCTAGACCCAAAGTTGTTAATTGTAGGTAGAAGAAAATTATAGAGGCAGCTAGGTGGCGCAGTGAATAGAGCACCAGTCCTGAAGTCAGGAGGATCTGAGTTCAAATATGGTCTCAGACACTTAACATTTCCTACCTGTGTGACCCTGGGCAAGTCACTTAACCTAATTGCCTCAGCAAAAAAAAAAGCAGGGAAAAAAAAGAAAATTATAGGTAGACCTTACTTTTGGCTGGAGATAGAGATAAATATTCTAATCAATCCTGAGAAGTCCTCATCATAAACAGTCAGATTTCTATAATACATGAAGTTTTTTGCCTCTCAATATTCTTAACATACTTTATCAATAACTAGAATATCATTTTTTGGATTAGGTATTTTAAAAGAGAAAGAGAAAAATTTCCTTTTTATTTCTTCCCTTTCCTGCAATTTATATTTACTTTCATCAAATTCACCAGTGGCCCACTCAGAAATTTGAAGGGTTTTAGAATAACAATGCTTTTTGTAATCTGTCTCAAGAATATTTAATCACAAACTTTATGAAATGAATCCTTCTGTAAAATATATTCTAGAAGCTTCATATTTTTAAAAAGATGTATTAAAAATAAAAACATACAATTCAAAATAAATTAATTCTGTTGTGTAGGTGCTATGGTATAAATTAGTGAGAGTGATTTCTTTGATTTCCATTTTTGGGTAACTTTGAGTCACCTTAGATGAAGGTTTAATATGATTTTGAGATGGGGTTTTGATCAGAGGCGTTCTGCAATAATTAAATCTAGTCATGCTGAAGGCATGTTCATTCCTTGCCTGACAGGGATACCTGATTCAGCATTTATTTTGGCAACAAGGATGATAACCATGCTATAAAAACTGCAGGCAATATAACTGTTGTCACAAATCTGATGTACAATTAAACATGGTTCCTGTTCTGGGGAAAAAATAAATTGTTATGGGATATATTGAAAGTTATTTCTTTCTGGAATCCTTATGCAGAATAGCTATCCTTTTAATCTGGGAGCAAAGTAAATGCCCAAATAAAATCATATGCTTTTGATGACCGGGGTAAACATTGTTTAAGCATATGATACAACAAAACCCCTATTTAACGCTACTCCACCAAAGTCTAAGTCATTTGATGAACATATGGATTTATTGGACATATATCGCAATAGTCCACGTTTTCAGACATTTGAATTTCATGTTAGAAATCCACACTTTTGAGAAAATTTTGCTTCATAGAGCTAGGACATCTGGTTCAATGCTAGCATTTCATATGCTAAATGCTATAACTTTTCAAATATCTTAGATGACATGTTTTAAGATACATAAATGGAATTTAAGTGTAAGTTTTCTAATAGTGCCTTTTTGTTACATTAAGTTGGATATTTAGAATGTCTTAAGAAAAGATGGTAGACAGTAAGACAAGGTAATTATGTTGCAGAGATCAAAGGATCATCATTTTTGTCCTTAACACTCAGGCAGCATTTATGCCAAAAGGCTCAGCAGAACCCAGGAGGAAATCCATGTTCTACACTGTCTGCTCAGGCCTAGCTCCTTTTTCTTTCTTAAATTTTTTTTAAAGCTGTAGGGGAGTGAGAAAAATGGGGAGAGTGTCACACAAGTTAGTGAAATGCAGAAAATGGGCCACCTTGAAAGTATATGACATTCAGGAATCCATCAGAAGAAAGGCCAGGAACTGTCATAGGAGTTTACATCATCTGGGATGAAGTGATATTGTTTACATATGACAAGAAAATCCTGCAACTCTATGGAAGAATGCCTCAGGATACTGATTTTACTACTTACTGGATGATCATTTAGGTTCCATCTAGTCTAAGGCTCTGACCCTGCAGGAGAATTTCTAGACACAACTGGTATATTTATGGCTTTGCTTTTCTGGCTTTTTTGTAGGTAAAAAGGACTAAAAATAAAATTGAAATTAGAAAATGAAGTATTTTAAAGTAAGAACTTAAAAAAATGAAAGAAACAAGGAAACTAAATGGAAAAGCATTTTTAAGTATTTATTATATAGCAAATACTATACTGTCAGTGAGAGTATGATGACAATCTCTGCTTTTCCTCCCATATATTTCATTTATTTATTTTTTATTATTTTTATATTTATAATACTTTTTTACTTTTCAAAACACATGCAGAGATAATTTTGAACATTCACCCATGCAAAACTCCATGGTTCCAAATTTTTTCCCTTCCTCCCTTCCTCCTCTAAAAAGCAAGCAATCCAATATAGGTTAAACATGTGCAATTTTCTTCCAAACATATTTACAATTATCATGCTGCACAAGAAAAATCAGATTAAAATGGGAAAAAATGAGAAAGAAAGGACAAAAATGATGATCCTTTAATCTCTGCAACATGATCACCTTGTCTTACTGTCTACCATCTTTCCTTAAGACATTCTAAATATCCAACTTAATGCAACGAAAAGGCAGTATTAGAAAACTTACACTTAAACTCCATTTATGTGTCTTAAAACATGTCATCTAAGATATTTGAAAAGTTATAGCATTTAGCATCTGAAACAACAACAAAGTAAATATACTATATTGTGATCCACATTTGGTCCCCATAGTTCTCTCTCTGATGCAGATGAGTCAGGGCATTCAAACTAGAGTGGGGATCCCAAATGCCCCCAGAATAGGAACTATGAAGTGACTGACTCAATTAGTTTTCTCAGTTTTTAATCTTTTTAAATGAATATTTCTGTTCACTCTTCCTTTGAAGAGAAAGTTGACCTTGACTTTTCAGATTTTAAGATATAAGAACTTATGTAGCAAAAGAATAGGGCTATTTGGAAGGGTCTTGTTTCAGGGCTCCAGATAAGCAGAAATGACTGAGCAACTACTCTAGTTCTAGGGGTGTATGTCCACCACAGGTCAGTGAGGCAAGAAGAATCAGGTACGTGTTCTAGATGTAGAAAGATAAAATATCAAGAATAATGAGGTAATAGCAGGCGAAGTAAAGTCCAAAGTCCTGGAAGTCAGGTATCAGAGGTCTGGAAGACACCCATCATTTCCTTTCTAAGTCATATCTTATCTTGAACAAACCTTTTTCAACCAATCTCCACATGATGGTATTTTCTCTAGATTATCCCTATCCATTTATGTCCTCAAATTTGAATGCAAGTATTATAGGCATTATCCTACAGGAGAGAAACCTATTGGAACAATCACTTCACTTGTTTTATATATTATGATTTTATTAATCAATTGAAAGACCCCATTGACTTTTTGGGAAGAGCCCCATTATGTTGTTGATTAATATTGAGCTTTAGATCAACTAAAACTAGCAATTATTTTGTTGGACTTAGTAAGTCAACAATCAAGTCAACAAACATTTATTGAGTACCTGCAATGTGCTAGATGCTGTGCTAAGTAGGGGAAATAAAAGTGCAAGCAGAAAGAATAACAGTCCCTACCTCAAGTAACTTATATTCTATTGAGTTCTTCTATTGAAGATAACATATTAAAAGAAGCTTGAAAGTGGATAGAGGGGAAAGTCAAGTATAAATTGGAGAAGAATTAAGACACAGATTGCCTAGGGATCTGCTTTAAAATTGGAGGTTTTAGTAGAAAACAGTGAGAGAGAGAGCATCAAGAGTAGAGGGAATTTTCATTATGCGAAATCAGGACTAGAGTGGGCTTTCAGTGTAGTGCTTTTTGTGTCATTAAAACCTGGAGATGAAAGCCTTTGTGCCTCAGTTTCTCCTACTAGCAAAATGGAAATAAGACTCATTCTCCCTTTCAAAAACTCTATGCTTCAGCCTTGCTATTTCTCATACACAATATTCCATCTTCCATTTTCATGATTCTGCATAGGCTGTTCCCTACTCTTTAAATAAACTCCCTTCACTCTTACAATCTTCAAGTTCCTTTAAAACATAGCTCAAATATTATCTCAATGTTAGGTCTTTTCCACCAGTCATGCTTTCTTTTCCACTCTCACTCACCAAGTTTGTTTGTATCTTTTTGGCATATTATTCATAGGTGCTTATTTGTGTCCATATTGTTTTTTCCAGTAGAATGTAAGCCCCCTTGAGGGCAGGAATTGTTTCATTTTTGCCTTTGTCCTCACAGTCTAACACAGTAACCTGCACAAAGACAATGTCTCTCTTCTGCTTAGGTTACAAAGTGGCTACAGTGTTTGAAGGCAGGAAGACCTAATTATAAATCTTGCATCAGATATTCATCTACTGGGTTACCCTGGGCAATCATTTAACCCTTCTCAGACTCAGTTTCTCCATTTCTAAAATGAGGATAATAATAACAATAGCTACCTCCCAGAGTTGTTGTGAGGATCCATTTGTGAGAGAACATATGTGAAACACTGTGTAAACTTTATAATGCTATACAAATGTGACCTCTTGTTTGTAATAAATTCTTATGAATTTGATTGATTAATTAACCATCTTCATGGATTGTTTTGAAGAAAGCTTTGTCAATATCCCATTGCTTTAGAAACATGAGTTATTATCACAATTTCAAAGTCTCAAACTTAACCCAAGAGTATTAATCTCAAATAATATAAATAATGATAAGTCAGAGGAGAGGAATCCCCAACATTCTGCAGGATCACTTGAAATAGTAGCAATTAGGAAGAGAACACAAAGTTCTCTCTTCTGTTATTTGCTGGGTAGCCCATCCATGCAGAAAACTGCAGCTCAGCTCCCTGACTGGCAAAGACCTAAAGCTCAGCAACTTTTATTGTTCCAACTTGAGACTTCTAAGAAAAATGTGGTTGTTGGTGACACAGAGCAAAGATGCCCATGAAGGTGACAACTTTCTTGTTAATTAAATGAATAATTGTTTTCATCTTCTAATTGTGGGGAAGCTTGATTTTTACAAAGTGAACATTTGAAGGTGATACGTCAGTAGTCCTGAAACTGTATCTTTTCCCAGTAAAGCCATGGCAGTGACTTAATCCATTTTGCACTGCAGAAAATGCTACTCTGAATTTTGTTTGCTTCTACATTTATAAACTCTGCTGTCATCAAGAAAAATGTTCTTACTTCCAAACTGGAGGCTTTGTTACTGTCCATTATTTTGCTACCAAATAACCAAAGAACATGAATACTCAAAATTATATAAATGCTTTGAAAATAAGGGCTATTTTCTAGTGGTGATTTTTAACTCTAACAAAGACTACTTTATACTGACCTGTGCTAATTACATAGTTAGGGTGAATGAAATATTCATGAGTGATATATTTTTTCCTAGAAAGCTTACATACTATTATTAAAAGCAAATTTCTTTCTATACATCTAGTTGCCCAATTAACACAGGCTGGATTCTTGTTGCCTTAGAAACCACTTTTCCTTTGTTACATCAGTGCAAATCAATCCGGATGCTTCTACCAGCAAATTCTAGATCCAAAGTCCAAGCAATGGAGGATTTAGGCATTTGAAATTACTGAATGTATCTGGAATTTGTTTTCTCTCCTGGTTAGTAAAAGGTTTGGTAATTTGGTGTGCAATGTACTATATAAGAACCATCTGTTGTGTCAAGTTTCTATCTCACTCCTGATGGGCAAGGGATTAATTCAAATTTTTGAATAATCTCTAATTTAAATTTAGGTATCTTTTTCTTTTTTCACTTCACCTCTGGTCTGTCTACCTTTCACTTTTGCCCCATAAAATGATAACTTCTTTGTTCACAATGCTGCTATAGTAATCTCACTTGGGCACAGACTGGATCTTTTCATGCCTTTGCTCAGAACTCCTAAGGGCTCCCTTTATTGCCTAATGCAGTGTTTCAATTCCTTTATTTAGGATTAATAATCTGGCTGCACCATTTTTCCAGTCTTCAGGTACCTTTTGTTCTAGCAAATGAAAATATCCTCTGTTTTACAATATTTTTCTATGCTTTGGAAACCTCTGATTTTTGCTAATATCATTTCTCAATTGATTAATTAATTGATCTCCATAACTGTACTCTGCTTCTTCCAAATCTACCTTTTGAAAGCTGCTTGAGAGCATGGGTTATTTCCTTTATTTGTTTTTTGTCCTTTACATCCCCTGCACCTAGCCCAGTACCAGAGAAGAGAGTTAACAGATGCTTGCTGAATTGTTATGGAAAGACACAATTGTAATTTCGCATCCTCCAGGAAAATTTTCCTGGTTCTCACAAATGGCAATGATTTTTTCTACTTTAGAACTCTTTTAGAACCAAGCTAAATATAAAGATTCTCACCTTCATTTATCAAAAATCGAATGTTATCTAAAAGATTTATTGAAAGAATCAGAAAATGTAGAATTTTTAATATTAGAGATAGGAAGAGATCTTTCAATTCATCTTAATTGTTTTGGTTTCAGCAATTTGGGGAGGGTTCCTATTTATTAAAATTTCATAAGTGGAGATTAAGTAAGGCCTCATTAATTTGAATTAATTGGGCAAGGGCAGTCTTAATTAGTGAATAGTGTAAATATGAGGACATTTAAAAAATTGAAATATCACTTATTATTTTAAGTTCATATGGTATCAAAATAAATAGGATAATCATAAGATATCCATTATTGTATAATAATGTATGTAATTATAAGGATAATTCAAAACTAGTATATCCAGTTTGTATTCTTGAAAACAGTTGGTGCTATTATAGTACAGAATGCTTTTTCTTACACAAGCCTAAACTGGGTATTATAAGAATTATTTCCCATGTGCAGTTGAGGAAATAAGGAATGGTCACCCAGACAGTAGGCATAAAAGGCAAAAAATTTATTTATTTTGACTATATTTCTAGTATCTGTTAAATTAATTAAATAATTGCCCTGGAAATTTTATTTGCTTTTGCCCTCTTCCCTTTCTTCCTGATTTTCTGGAGTTTTCTACATTGTTATTTTGGCTATATCCTCACTCTGGGACTTTCCTTAGAATTTAGGACTGCCCTACTCAGGAAACCTTTCTCTCTTAAATAAATTAGAGATGTTGACTATCCTCTCTTTGATTGCTAAGTTTTTCTCCTGGGCTTCTATTATGGAGAGAGACCAAGCTGAACAACCAGCTTTTCTTTTCTGGTTCTATTTCTCACTTTCAGGTTCCCTATGTATGTTATCTTCCCCCATTAGAATGTAAGTTCCTTGAGGGTAAGGACTTTATTCCCCCCACCACTTGAAGTTATATGTCTAGCACTTAGCACAGTATAACATATAGTAGTATTTGGTTAAGTACTTATTGCCTTGCCATCTTCAACTCTTCACTGTCCTGTACCACATGTATCTGGGCAACATCTTGCCATTTTTGCCTTTGAAGCATAGCTTAAAGATGTGCTATCTACCCACAAAGACAATACTCTATTTAAGGCCTTCATCACCTTTATCTGGACCTATTATTTTCAGAGACTCCTAATTGCTTTTTCTGCCTCAAGCCTCTTCTCTCTTTAATCCATAAAGCTCACAGCTGGTAAAATGATTTTCCTAAAACCCAAGTTTGACTTTGTCACTCCCCTACTTAATAAACCTCAATGGCTCCCTGTTGATTCTAGTATCAGATATTTCATCTTTACCTCATCCTGTAAAAGAATTCCAGTTTGTGTAAGCTTAATAATGTATACAATTATTAGTACAACAGCACATGAATATATTCTACATATATATATGTACACATATGGGATTATGTGCTCAATTCTTTTTTATTATTAGGGAAACAATGAAAATGTCAGATATCACTGACATAAATACAGGTCCCCAAAAGTCTAAGCAATGTCTAAATTTTAAAAAGAAAATTGGAAACTACTGCTGTTGCTGCTACTACTTCTGAAATCCCTTTATCTGATCATAATCTAATTGGCTCTCCCTCTCACTTCCTTACAAAATCTTATTCTTTTTCTCTACCTTGATTTCCAATCTCTTGACCTCTCATTTCTCTCCCCGGCTATCTTTCCTCTAGTAGGCATTCTCTTCTCTTTGCCCCATCTTGGTTCCTTGGTGAACCAATTGAACTTTTCTCTGTCCTTCTGTCTTAATTCCTTAATTTCTTTATATCATGGATAACTTCCAGTGAAAACTCAGGCTTAGATAATTCTCACTATTTGCCACCTCCACTCCTATACTTACTCTACAGAAGGAAAATGGAGAAAACCATGCAACCATTCTGAATGTGTTCCCTACAAATTTATGTTACACAATCTCAAATGAGTCTTCATTATCAATAGGCAATCGTACTACACTTTATCAACTCATTATCCCACTGTCCACAGCAACTCTTCCAACTTTTTTTTCCTCCTCAAACTTCTTCTTATTCACCCCACCCCCATTCTCTCAATTGATAATCTTGTTTCATATATTACAGAAAAAATTGAGACGATATATTGTGAACTCCTTTTTTTCTCTTCCTCATCTGTCACTTAGGTGCCTTCTGCCCTTCTCCTCCTTCACTCCTGTCTAACATGGTGAAGTGACCTTGCTTCTCACCAAGGCTAACTTCTCTACCTGCCTAAGCACCTCTGTTCCATCCTATATTCTTCAGTAGAATGCTCCCTCTGTCATTCCCACTCTTTCATTTATTTTTAACCTCTTTTTGTCCTCTGGCTCATTCCCTTCAGCCTACAAATATCCTGTATCTCCCATCTTGAAAAAACCCTTACTTAATCCTTCTATCCCCACTAACTACTGTTTTATAATTCTTCTGGCTTATAAAGCTAAACTCCTTGAAAATTCCAATTTCTCTCCTCTTACTTACTTTTTATCCCTTATAATCCAGCTTCTGGCATTATCATTCCCCTGAAACTGCTTTTTCCCAAAGTTATTAATGATTTCTTAGAATTAATTGATCTAAAGATCAATAGCATCCATATCTCAGGGTTGTTGTGAGGATCAAATGAGATAATAATTGTAAAGCACTTAGCACAATGCCAGGAACACAATAAGCATAATATAAATGTTAACTATTACATCTATTATTAGTGGCCAAACCCACTGTGCTTTACTCTATCCTCATTCTTCTTGACCTTTCTACAACCTTTGACATTATTGATCACATTTTTTTCCCTGAAAACTCTCTCCTTTCAAGGTTTGGGAAACAGCATTCTCTCTTGGTACTCTTCCTATCTATTTGACTGCTCCTTTTATCTCCTTTTCTGGGTCTTTTTTAGATCATGTCCTTTAACTGTAGCTGTTCCTCTGGGATCTGACTTGACCCTTCTTTTCTTCCCTCTTCATCTCATCAATTTACTTGGGTATAATTATCATCTTTGTGGTGATGATTCTCAAATTTGCCTATGTTGTGCCACAGTTTCCCTATCTCAGTTTCCCTCAGTTGCTGTTTCAGTTTCCCTTAATTTTTCTTCCCAAAAATAACAACCTCCCTCCTTCTTACCATCAGAAATAATTGGACTCACATTCCAAAGGAGTCATAAAACCTCCAGATGGCCAGCCTCGACATAGCCCTTATCTTTTGGCTTCAGACTTACTGTCTTCTCCCAGTTTCTGTCTCAGCACTCTTTACTCCCAGAACTCTTTACCTGCCAGAACTGAATTTATGGTTTCCTTGGACACCAGATGTGCTCAGCTGTTCCCATGAGTTCTTTGTCTCCCTGGGCTATGGAGACTATAAAAATCATGATCCCCACCAACTTTGTGACCTTAGTCCTATTCAGTCAGCTGACATGTCTGTCAGTCTAATGCTCTGGGCTGGATCTGCTTGAGATCCAGTCGCTGACATGTCTGTCAGTCTAAACTCTCTGGGCTGGACTGTGTGCTTTGAGACATGAGTCCTAGCAATTCCGATCCATAGCTATGGATTCTGAACTCTCAATTAACATCAATAAAGTATTACCTAATTTCCAATGTGTGATAATGCCTCAGTTTCTCCCTGAGCATTACACCTATCCTACTCTATACTCTCAGCTGACTTTCAATTTTACATTATCTCCTCCCCTTCTCCTGCCCCCAACCCTTCCTACTTCTGTCTTTCCTAGTCCTGTAAAAGGCAAAACTAGTCTTCCAATCCTCTAGGTTTACAACCTAGGAGTTATTTTGGACTCTTCACTCCCTTTCATACCTCTTTCCCACCCACCCCCTTTCAATTTGTTGCCAAGACCTGTTCACCTTTCAACTTGCCTGGGAATGCCTCCCTTCCCTCCCTATAGCCATCTTGTGCTTGTAGGTCAACTTTTAGTCTACATCAGGCTCCTCTCATGTACTCCTCCTTGTCTCCTATGACCCTGAGAGCACCTAGGATCATCCTTCATCACTTCATATTTTGTTTATTATTATAACCTATTGGTGAGCCTGCTTGCCCCAAGTCTCTCCCCTCCTTATTCAATCATCAAAGTTATTTTTCTAAAGCAGGTTAGATCATATAACTCTCCTACTCAGTAAACTCCTGTGGCTCCTTATTACTTCTGCCAACAAATGCAAAATGTTCTATTTAGAATTCAAATCCTTCCTAACATTGTCAGTCTTCTTATCCCTGAAATATACTCTTCTGTCCAGTTGTACTGGTCCCCTGGCTGTTCCCATGACCAAGATGTCCATCTTTTGGGTCCAGGCAATTTTTCTGGTCTCTTCCATGCCTGAAATACTTTGCTGACTTCCCTGGCTTCCTTTAAGTCTCAACTAAAATCCCACCTTTTACAGGAAGCCTTCCAAACCCCTTCTTAATTCTAGTGCCTTTCTTGTAATCTTCTTGAGGGACTATCTTTTGTCTCTTTTGGAATCCCCAGTGATTAGCACAGTGCCTAACAGATAGTACTGAGCTTAATGTTTGCTGATTGATTCTTCCTGCTCCTATGCATTTATCTATCTATCTTATCTATATGTGTATATAGATATGTTCACATATATCTATATACACATATACTATATACATATTTGTTCTTCAGGCATTCACTTGTGTCCAATATTTCATGACCACTTGGACCATACTGACTGTGGATTTTTTGGCAAAGGTACTAGAGTGGTGCTTTAAAACAAACAGGTGATTTGCCCAGGATCACACAGCTAAAAAGTGTCTAACACTGGATTTGAATTCAAACCTTCCTGACTTCCAGTCCAATGTTCTATCCATTGAGCCACCTAGGTACTTCCTTCCCTTTCCTCTCTCTCTGTGTCTGTGTGGGTGTGTATGGGTGTGTCTGTCTGTCTGTCTGTCCCTCTGCTTCTTTGTCTCTCTGTCTCCCCCTGTCTCTCTTTGTCTCTGTTTCTCGCTCTTATTTCTCTATATGAATATGCATATATGTCAATATCCTATTGTATTCTGGCTCTGTGCTAAGCTTAATAAATGTTGACTGACTGACTATAACTAATGACAAATGGCATTTGAATAACATCTTGAAGTTTATATACATTATACCATTTGAACTTCATTATTTCCTCTCTCTTCTACATCTGTTTAAAGGGCGCCACCACCATTCTTTCTGTTGCTCAGATCTAAAAATTCTTCCTCAACCTGAAGATCCTAGCAGTTTCTAAATTGTGTCAGTTCTGTCTCTACTATCTTTTCAGCATCTCTCTCTTTGTCTCCCCTCATCTGACCCCTCTCTGGCTTTTCTGGCTCAGGTTTCACCCCTTTCTAATTCATTCTCTGCAAATCTACTTTATTTCTGCAGAGCATAGATCTATCCAGGTCACACTCTTGCTCAAGGAATTTTAGTGACTCCCTTTTACCTCTAAGATAAAATACTGACTCTTCAGTTTGGTATTTAAATTTCTTCATAATCTCACTCCTGTCTATTTCTCAAGAATGATTTTATACTCCTCCTCCTTACATACTTATAGGCTTCCTTACATATACATTTCTGGTAACCTGGTCTGTTTACCCATTTCTATGCACAATATAGCATTTTCCATCTATGAGCATTTGCCAAGCTTTTCCCTTGTCTGAAATTCGCTCCCTCTTTACCTTTGCCTCTTAGAATTCCTAGATCAAATACCAACTTCTAAATAGTATCCTTCCTAATATCCTCAGTTGTTAGCTACCTTCTTACTGGAATTTTATTGTAATATACTTTGTATTAACTGATATTAATATATATTTCTCCACTCTCATCCCCATTAGAAATGTAAGGTCCTGTAGGGCTGGGACTGTTTAGTTTTTGTTGTGGCATCTCCTGCCATGCTATAGCACTGTAGGCAATTAATATATGTTCACTGAATGAATGGATGTTCTTGAAATCCACTTCTCTAAGTGACCAGCCTTTTGATATACAATACATTGTCAGGACATGCCCCCAGGGTTTATAATGCTTACTAAATATTACATACTAGAGTAAAATACTTTGAATATATTGCCAAAGACAAGACTTCCCTTTTATCACAATTGTATAAAGCAAGTCCCACCTACTCTCTTTAAACACTCTAAACCACCTTGAGAAGGATCTTAGTGAATAGTCCTTAAAAACTGTCCAAATGTAAGGTCTTTGTGCATGTTGTCAATTGCCTACACAAAGGAGTTGTATTCATGCTAGCATTGAGTGGAGCTCCACAATAGAGATACACTTGACTCTTTCCAAGTGCAATCATATTGTACTTCAAGTTGAGTACAGTTCAATCCCAATTGACATTCTTTGAAGCCTTGGGTTTATGTCTAGAAGACATGAAAATAACTCAGTAGCCCCTGAAAAATTTATCACGTACAATTCCTCATGAATTTTGCAAAAGGATAAAAGGGATGCTAATGTTTCTTAGAGTCTGTCATTGCTTGTTCAGGCTTGATGAATGTATATAGGATTAATGAATTAAAAGCATCACCTGAAGCTGTGAAGAGAGTTTCCAGGCTGACCATTTAAGCCTGTTGAGAGGATCTAAATCTTTTTCAGGTCATTTTAGAGAAAATGTAGTTGAAAGGAGGTGTGAAAAAAAGCTAATCAATTTAATCTAGAAGTAAGCAGCTAGAAAAAAAAAAGAGGGCAGAAATACTGATTTGAAAAGAGACTAGAGTTGTAAATAACTGATCAGTTTAAATTAGAGAAATGGAAGTGAGTACTGATTCTTATGCTAAGAAATACCTTTTTAATAAGAATAACATGTTAATGTTAATATGTCCTTGTAGAGGAATTTACTTTATAACTAAATAATTTTTCCTGCATATCAAATATGGGTTTGTAAAGCGACAATGGAGTAAAAATGGAATATATGTGAAAGAGTTTTGCAAACATAAAAGTGCTATATAAATTTTGATTATTATTATTTTCTTAAAATGCATGTTGTATACATATTTCTGGCCATGTCTTCTATGAGATTAAAAAAAAGCTACTGAATGCAACAATCTAATCTAATCCTATTAATACCCATATTTTCAGGTGAAAAGATCTATAGAGTTACATATACTTAAATCTATTTCCTAACAATCAACCTCATCTTAGTTCTTAATCACTTGTATTTGATAAACTCTTCCTTTTTTCTAAAAGAAGCAGGGTTAAATTTGCTGTGTTATGTATAAAAGCCGAGGTTGTGTGGCCAGTGGATAGAAACTGAAATCTGATAGCAGTTCATTTTAAGGATAAACTTTCTAACAAACAGCTGAGAAGAATGGTGGTCAGAACTCATAAATTATGAAATGTGGAGTTTGAAGAAACAATAGGGAACATCTGGCTC
The DNA here is from genome assembly GCA_023553655.1 of Myrmecobius fasciatus. NCBI lineage: Eukaryota > Metazoa > Chordata > Mammalia > Dasyuromorphia > Myrmecobiidae > Myrmecobius > Myrmecobius fasciatus. The sequence continues at coordinate 317,689 of JAJPUD010000184.1, read as the reverse complement.
AACTTCCCTCTGAATTTTACATATGAGGGAAGTAAGATTGAGAATAGTTGTCATTTGCTTAAATTTACAAATGAATTAAGTAGCAAAGTAAGAATTTGAACTCAGGTCTCCTGTCTTCAAATTTGATTTATATATATTTTTTCATCATACCTTGCTATCATAAAGGGGACTTACATAAAAGAAATGTTTACTCATACATTCGCATAATTGCCAATTTCTCTGCCATGTTTAAGAATCCATGATTCTGATGGTATATCTCTTCACCACTGCCAGATGCCATGTTCACAGTGAATGAGTTGGGCCTATTCATTTCTGACTGTTAATGTATTCCTAGTACTGGAAACTTTGTGACTAGAATTCACACTGGATATCATGGATCATGGCTCTGTAACTCCCAATATTTACTCATGTCTGGAGACTTATAGTACTCCCCAGTTAAAATGGATCTACCATTGCCTTTTGTATCTAGTTTGACTTCTGTTCTTCTCTCATCTCTCCTGCTTGCTGCCCAAATCCTGGCATGAAAGTAGGTATTAAAAAACTGAATCTCTTGATCAGTCTGAGAGTAGATAGTCCCAAATATATTTCAGTCCTGAAGTTTTACCAGTTTATAAATATAAGGTAGCAAAATTTAACATTTATGAAAGAAGGATAAATCCAAGAGGCAACATTCAAAGAGGATTACCTTGTCAATCAATAATCATTTATTAAATTCTTGATAGGTAACATAAAAAAAAAGAAAATAGTCCTTGACATCAAGGAGTTTACATATGAGCTGGGGAGACAAACAGTCATATTTAAGCATCTGTAAAAGAGATGAAACATATTTGGATGTGGGGATGGAGTAGCAGCTAGTGATAATCTAGGGAGTATCCTGAATAGGACTGGGAATAGTGTTGATGTTATCTCAGAAGAAGAGTAAGGAAAAGGTTTGTTTAGAAGGTGATATTTGAAGGGGGAAAAAAAGAGTATAAGATGGAAGAGTGAAGAGGATTTTTATACATTCCAGGCATGAAGGAAAGCCAGGACAACTGGTCACTGTAAGTTGAGAAGAACCTGAGGTGCGGTGGGGAAGCAAAAATAAATAAATAAAAAAAATACTTTGAAAACCTTAAAACAGCAGTAGTGAGAAGCTGCAGGGTGGAGCTTCAGCAGATGGCAGCCAAAAAGCTGAATAGCAGAAGCTGCTCACTCGCCAGAGAAACAGTAGAACAGCAAGTTTCAGAGTCTCAAGTTGGGGCCCAGTGGAAAACAGCTAGAGAATTCCTGGCCCATGCCAAGAAACAGCAGGAGACAGATTTGAGAAACATCTAGGCAATAAGAGCTAGAAGATGGAGCCATGGTGACTCAGGGAGGAGACTATTTCCACCCGTTTTACAGGGAAGATGGTGCTGAAATTGAAACCCTTCTTTGTTAGTGGAGTATGGGCTTTTCTGAGATTTGTGGCCCTTTCCACCAGGGTATATACTCAGAAATTATATTCAGTTGCATACAAGGGCAGAGAATATTTGAATTCAATGCTTGACTTTTTATTTATTAGAAGATATTGTAAGATATGGAGGCAGCTAAGGTTTCAGTCTCAGTCTTAGAGTGCTGGGTCTAGAGTCAGGAAAAGCATGATCCTGGGCAAGTTACTTAGCCCTGTTTGTCTCAGTTTCCTCATCTGTAAAATGGGCTCGAGAAGGAAATGGCAAACCATTCTAGTATCTTTGTCAAGAAAACTTCACGGACAATTTGTCTTGCCGATAGTCCATAGCATCGTGAAGAATCAGACACAACTGAATAGCAACAATTACAACAGTAAGATATAGTAAGAAAGGTGCCATAGTTTGAATCAGAGATCAGGAATCCCCACATCCTGAATCAGAGGAAGGTAGTCTATAGCCCAGTGAGCCAAATTTTGGTCTGCTTTAGTACAGTCATCAGCTAAGAATGGTTTTTACATTTTTAGGTAAAGTTTACCCCTGCACTAAATGAACTCTGAGGTCATATCTCAGTCCATTATTGCAAGACTTGTTGCTTATTTATCTCATTTTTAAAATTTTGTCTCAATTACTTTTTATTTCTCATCTACTTGGTTTGTAAATAGACTAGACACTGAATGAGGACTCAAGCCATTAGCTATCACCCCATATTATTCCCAAATAATATATCATTTTAGAATAGAAGGAATAATGACTAAATTTATTTCCTCCACACATTTTATATTGGAGAGGGGAACTATTATTGCTAAGATCTTTCCTTAACCCTCTTCCCCATACCAATAGTTGCCTCCATATAGTGTCCATTCCTTATCTGCCCTCTCATTTTTTTTTATTCTTTTTTCACTTTCTGCCCAGACATTGACTTCTCCATCTTCACTTTAACCAGAGGAAACCTGGTTCTCTACTTTGCTCTGACACTTAAGTTTATTTCCTTTTCTCACTGGTGGTAGGCTAATTCCCTTGAAAAAGGCAGACACCGGAATATACTCTAAGGATTTCTGGGTCTTACCTGAAACTAAATTAAGCTCTGTTCTTGGATCAAAGAGTTAGAAATTATGAGAGTAAAAATTGCAATTTTAATTCCTCTTGATTCAAATTACTACACTCTTTCCAATAAACTATATTCCCCTTGCTTTATGAATATGGGCAAATATATATATAAATTTTAATAGATTGGAACTTTGGGCCAAATGTGATAATCTTTCAAAATTAATAGTATAAGCCTTATATTTGGGTTCAAATTTTTTTTTCTTAAGTATAAGATGTGAGGCATAGGGCAAGATAACAGTTTGCTGAAAAAAATATGGGAGTCTTAATGGACTTAAAGCTTAACCACAGTTGGCAATATGATATAACAGCTAAAAAAAGCCAGTATAATTTAATTCTTCAGTCATTTCAGTTGTTCCCAAAGCTTAGTGAACTCATTTGGGTTTTTCTTGGCAAAGAGACTGGAGTAATTTTTCGTTTCCTTCTCCAGCTCACTTTACAAATAAGTAAACTGAGGCAAACAGGGTTAAGTGAGATGTTCAGAGTCACACAGCTTGTAAATGTCTGAGACTAGGTTTGAACTCAGGAAGATTAAGTTTTCCTGACTCCAGGTCTTTTACTCTATCCCTTGAGCCACCTAGCAGCCCAAAACCAGGGTGACTACCTTTAAATATTTAAAAGTCTGAGACATGTCTAGATGTGTTCTTTTTAATGCTAAAAGGCAGAAGTTAGAATGGTGGATATAATTCCAGGATAGTGTGAGATCCTTGAGGGAAGAAACTATCTACTATCATCACTTTTAAACTGAAACTTCCAGTGTGCTGTATTTATTCTTACATCTAGTCAAGACCTCCTAGTTAAGAGTCATCTAAGTTTTTCAAGGAAATAATTGATCAATTCATTTGATTTATCAGACTCTTTTATCATTTTA
>JAJPUD010000184.1:273377-311687 GCA_023553655.1 Myrmecobius fasciatus | reverse complement strand
AAGAAAGAAAGAAAGAAAGAAAGAAAGAAAGAAAGAAAGAAAGAAAGGAAGGAAGGAAGGAAGAAAGAAAGAAAGAAAGAAAGAAAGAAAGAAGGAAAAAGAAAAAAGATAGAAAGAAAGAAACAATAGGAAAAGGATTGGACCTATGATTTATTTATTAGATAGAATTCCATTTGAAAAAATTTCCTCAGCCCGTTCTTGTTTTCACAGTTTTTCCTGAAATTTAGAGTCTAGAGGGTTGCCAGCAACTTTCTATGCACTGGAGCACTGATAAGTCAAGGGTTTCAAAGGCAGGTATTGAACCCAAGTCTTCCTGCCTCTACATCACTCTATCTGCTATATGCCCTGATGACATTTACTCTAAAGAACTATTGCATTCCAGCTGGGAAGTTTCATCTGCTGTATGATCTTGGACAACTCATTTCACTTCTCTGAATTTTAGTTCCTTCATTTGTAAGGATAAGTATGTGGTCTCTAAGGCTTCATCTAGCTCTTAATCAGTGTTTCTGTTAATATTATTTTATTATATATATAGGTTTTTCACCATCTTATGAGTTTAATTTGTCCTTGAAAAACCCCTCATAAATTCATTTCTCATGAATACAAAATACAATTAGCATTTATGTCAAAGTGAATTTTTTTTACACATTCCAGATTCCCCAGATTAAGTTAACACTTACTAACCCTTGATGTTTACATAATTGAGTTTTAAATGAAAAGAACAACAACAAAAAAAGAGCAGAACAGTAAGGATAGTGAAAGCAATGTACATGGCATCACATTTGTTTTTAGGAATTACTCATTTTCCTTTTATTCAGTTTAATTATACCATGCCTCCTGGAACATTTGGCTAACTGAAACCTGTTTCCTGTTAATATTAAATTTATCTGGCTAAAATCTGTTTCATGGAAATTTACTATTAAAGGAAATCAAGAAACCAAACTAGAGGAAGAAGGGAATATAGCTTAAGAATTTCCTAGCTGGTAAACCTTTGGCTATCTTTGTGACATGTAAATAAATCCACCCAACCCCACCCCAACTAGTTGGTTATGACTTCATTAAAATGTAGTTTTGTAAGCATAAAACTTTGCAAATTCAATGTTTAAATATGTATTTAGTCTATTTACTAATTTATTCTGATTTACTTTGTTCACTCTTAATTGAAGGAAGCATGAGATAATAAATCTGTTTGACTAGGCCTGGATAACCTAATAGGACATAAAGATTGTTATATATTTAAAAAATATATATTTCTTTGTCTCTCTGATGTAATTTTCTCTATGAAAACTTTGCCAGAAACTCCAATGTTTGTTCAAAGTTATTTTTTGCCTTTTGAACCTATGCTTAAGCATAACAAAACCTAGGTTTTTAGCTCTATAATTTTTGCATTGTGGTTTATTCAGCAGCAGTAACCTGCCATATGAACTCAGTGGGAGATTTTTTTCCATAACACATTCAACAATAAAGTTGATTTGGGGTGAAAAAACAACAACAACAACAAAAAAAAAAAGGGTGAGGAAGACTTGAAGGAAAATCAGTTTAAAAACTTTTTTCATTTTCTCATAATATGGGTTTCTATAAACTAGGAAATCATCAGAATTCTGAGGGGAAAGTAACATAATATATGCCAATTATGCTATTTTGAACATGACCTCAAGGTGATTCTCTAATCCATTCACAGCTTGGAGATAGGGTAAAGTACAAATTAATCCCTAAAAATATAAAGAAAGTCCTATTAAGCCTAAATAGAGATATTAAATAAAACTACAAGAAAGGTCAAAACTTTGTAATTTAAATAGATATATTTTAGAATATGACTAGATAAATGTATATATATATATATACATATTCATAAATAAATGCTTACTGAAATAACACAGATATATGAATGCATGCATATATTACATGGACATTTATATTCACACAGGCAAGTACTTTTACATATATTCACATGTATATAATATAGGTAAGAAGTATCAGTTAGCTTTTACAAAGAGATATTTATTGGGAAAATATAGCAAAAACGTAAATATAAACCCATCCTTGGGTTTATATTTTATATATTATATATTATACAAGGCATACTTGTATATGGGTTTATATATTATACAAGGCATACTTTTTTCTTTACTTTCCAAATTTCTGACAAAAGTGGGCTCAAACAACATAACTGCTACTATATATATATAATTCCTGCCACTAAGTTAACTTCCAAATATTGTATAAAGTTATTCACTTCCTTGGAAGATGATGTCTCAGTTGTCAGATTCATTCACTGCTGGCCTCGGCAACTTTGTTTCTCTCAGAATTAACTGTCTTCGGGGCAGCTAGGTGGTGCAGTGGATAGAGCACCAGCCCTGAAGTCAGCAGGACCTGGGTTCAAATCTGGTCTTAGACACTTAACATTCCCTAGCTGTGTGACCCTGGGCAAGTCACTTAACCTCAATTGCCTCAGCAAAAAAAATAAAAAAAGAATTAACTGGCTTCTCTCCCAGATTGGCTGTGGTGGCTATGGCAGTCTCTTCTAGGGACTCTTGTCACTGGACTACAAGTGGTTTCTTAGCTTTAAAGTTCACAAGTTTATGACCTGGTCTGATCCATCCCCAGTGATAATTTGCCCAAAATCAAAAAAAAAGAACAGGAAAAGAAAGAGCACAAGCTGTTCACTACCAGGTTTCAGTTTTGGTGGAAGAAAGAAACAACACACTGAGAGTCTGAAACTCCTCCCTAACCCGGGGCTCCTTAAAAATTCTTCTTCCTTGTCATGAACAAAAGAGAGAGGGAGAAACAAAGTGGGGGTGGGGAGAAGAAGGGAGGGAAAAAGGAGGGAGGAGAGAGACAGAGACAGAGGCAGAGACTAGAGATAGATACAGAGAGACAGACATAGAGAGATACAGACACAGAGACAGAGGCAGAGACAGAAGAGGAAAAAAAGGAGAAGGAGAAGGAAGAGGAGGAAGAGGAAGAAGAAGAAGAAGATGAAAGAGGAAGAAGAAGGAGAAAGAGGAAGAAGAAGAAAGAAAAAGAGAGAGTTACATAGAAAGAAACAGGGAAACAGAGAGAAAAAGGAAGACAGACAAATAAGACAAAGTCATATAGACAGAGAAGTAAAGAAAGAGGAAGGAGTGAGAGAAACAGTGAGGGAAAGAGATAGATGAACCAACAGAGACAGAGAGACACACAGATTTAGTTTGTTTATGCCTTTTATATCCATAGTCTTTAGAGCAAATGAGTTGACAGAAATTAGATAATCCCCTGAGATGCTCTGATATTATAATATAATATATAATATGCTTATATTAGACATCCCAGACTTCTGGGGCTGACACATCAAGCCTTTCTTTACTTAGGAGCTGGCCACTGGCTACAATCATAGCACATGCTTTCAGGATTGGGTTCCCATTGGTTGTTCCTGTTGCATGAGTTTTTGGGTTGTGCTGTGTTCTATATTTTACTGGTGATATCTTGTATGAGCTTCCTGAGGTCAGCAAGAATGCTAAGAGACTAAATGATGACTGTATCTAGTGGAATAACTAGGGCTCAGTGACTTGGGGCTTTGTCCTAAGGCAGGCAAATGACCAAGAGTGAGAACTTTGACTTGGGGCCAGAAACTTAAAGGATAGTTGGCAGGCAGCAGTTGCCCTTCTCTAAGAAAGAAAGCAGGACAGAGCCTGGTGTTGCTGCTGTGATCAGGCAGAACTGGCAATAAGATAGTGGTTGTGGGTACAGGAGTAGCTTTGCAACTAGGATTTCTCTTTTTGAGTTTCTCAGGCATGCCCAGAGTGCCTAAGAACTCTGTTATAGTCCAAAGATAGGAAGGGATGTGGGAGGCTTACCCCCAGAGCTACTTCCTTCAGTGCCAACAGGCTTTCATTCTTTTGCACTTATTCTGGGAGAGGGGACGTCTTAGACATTAAAAAAGGTTCCTGCCCCCATTTGCCCATGAAATAGGGAGACCATTCAGGTGAGGGTCAATCGGAGGTGTGTTGGTAAACATTTAACAACTATCTCAAAAAAAAAAAATCTCCCCTCAACACATGTTTGACATGTTTTTAAGTTTAATCTGCATTATTTCTCTATCATTTTAAGTCTAGATCATCTACAGAACAGTAAATCAAGCCTTGCTTTGTAGCATTTGATGGATTTATGAGGTGTAAATACTCATAATGAAAATTAAGCCATCAGTGTGAGCCTGTTTAAGCTGGCTTCAGTGCAGCCTTCTCAAGAAAGGGGAAGAGACAAGGAGACAAAATGTCTCTCTATCCATCCTCTCTTGACATCTTGACATGTCTTCCTGTGAATCCCTTTTGCCCCCCTTCCCAAGGACCTTGCCTTTGCCTAGGTTCTCAGACTTTGCCAAGGCCAAGGTTAAAAGCATGGCTGATTTGAATGAGAAGGCAGAGTCCTACAGGGATTCAGGTATGTCCCTAAGAGGGAAATGCTCCCCCAAGTCTAGGGTATTTCCTAGCTTCAGTACTTTAGTCCTGCCAGAAGGCCATAGTGATATTGGGGTCCTTCAGACAGGGCAAGTTCTCAAGAAAGGGACAACCATTCTCAGACTTTTTCTTTTTTTTCTTTTTTAGGCTCTGTACACCAGAGGAGCCAAAAAAAGTGGGGCAGTAAGCTTGGGGCCAAGGTGAGCCTGGAAAGGCCTAGTGCCCACCTCCCCCACCCTTCTCCTGTTTAGCTTCCTGTGCTGAGTCCTAGCCTACCCTGTTGACCTGGCAAGGCTAACTGGAAGCAATAGATTAGGGAGTTGGGTGAATTGAAATTCCAGTTCTTGCTCTTACCCTAACTTTGTTTCTACCTCTGAGAAATGTGTCAATTAGGCAAGATTGTTTCTAACTGAAGTCCCTTCAAGATCTGACAATCTGCCTTCTCAGAAAATGAGACTCCAAATAGCCATACCTTAGGTTAGCCTCCATTTTAGTAAGAGGACTATGAGCCAGATTTGAAAAAGGTGATTTTTTTACTTTGGGACTACAGTTTTCTCTTTTATATAATAGTCAGTTATACTAAGTGATACCCAAAGAAATGCTAGTTCTAACATGTGTTAGCTGTGGGATTTTTTTTTTTTTGCCTTTATAGGGGGACAGATAGCGAAAATAAAGAGTCTAGGAAAGGAGGAAGGAAAGAAGGAAGGAAGGAAGGAAGGAAGGATGGAAGGAAGGAAGGAAGGAAGGAAGGAAGGAAGGAAGGAAGGAAGGAAGGAAGGAAGGAAGGAAGGAAGGAAGGAAAGAAGGAAGAAAGAAGGAAAGAAGGAAAAAAGGAAGGAAAGAAGAAAGGAAGGATATAAGAATTTACATAATCCTTACTATGCATTAGCACTGTGCTAAATGCTTTCAGATATATCTCATTTGATCCAAAAAATCCTCACAAGTAGATATTATTATTATTCACATTTTACAGAGAAAACACTGAGTTGCACACTAGGGTTACACAACTAGTACGTATCTGAGTCTGAGTTTGAACTCAATCTGAAATTTAGGCCCAGAGCTGGGCCTACTTCACTACATCTTGCATTCCCCTTCCCAAAAAAGTGATTTGTTCTTTGTTATAAGGTTTAACATTCCACCTCAGCTTCATGTTTTCCAGGGGCCTCTTCTCCCACTGTCTATGTCTGTCTCTTCCAAGTGGGGGTGATTTTAGTGCTTTTGGCTGTAGTACTTGTCCTACTTTAAAAAAAAAATCTCATTTAAGACAGTATCTAAAGGTTAGTGAAGGCCATATCCTTGATAATGCCTTCTGAAGCCTTTTCTGCTCTCTCATTTGTGACTTTTAGAAGTCACGGACAATCAATGGCTTCAGGATCTTTACAATTTTTCTTGAGCCTGGAAACTATTATGCATTTTAGCTGATACATCTATATGAGGAAGTCCTCATATAGGTAATTTGAGTTAACTTTTTTTTAATTAAAGCTTTTTATTTGCAAAACATATGTATGAATAGTTCTTCAACATTGACCCTTACAAAGCTTTCTGTTACAAATTCCCCCCCCCAGTCCCCTCCCCTCCCCTAGATGGCAGGAAGTCCACTACATGTTAATCATGTTAAAATACTTGACAAGTTGAATATATGTATATATATTTCCACACTTTTTGTTCTGCAAGAAAAATCGTATCTACAAGAAAAAAAAATCTGAGAAAGGAAACACAATGCAAGCAAACATCAATAGAGAGCATGAAAATGTTATGTTGTGGTCCACATTTCATATCCCTCTCTCTGGGTGTATATGGCTTTCTTCACTGAACAATTGGAACTGGTTTGAAACATCTCATTGTTGAAGAGAACCATGTCCATCAGAATTGATCATCATATAGTCTTGTTGTTGCCATGTATAATGATCTCCTGGCTCTGCTTATTTTACTCAGCATCAGTTCATGCAAGTCTCTCCAGGCCTCTCTGAAATCATCCTGCTGGTCGTTTCTTACAGAACAATAATATTGCATAACATTCATGTACCATAATTTATTCAGCCACTCTCCAATTGATGGGCACCCATTCAGTTTCCAGTTTCTAGCCACAACAAAAAGGGCTGCCACAAACATTCTTGCACATGTGGGGCCCTTTTATTCCTTTAAGATCTCTTTGGGATAGAAACACTGCTGGGTCAAAAGTATGCACAGTTTGATAACTTTTTGAACATAGTTCCAAATTGCTCAATTTGAGGTAACTTTCAGTGATATGGATAGCATGGTATAGAGCATGTTTTAGGATTAAAAGATCTGGGTTTGAGTTGATGCTCAAGTATTTAACTCCCTGTATGTTGCTAGGCAGGCCCTTTAATCCTTAGTTTCCTCTTCTGTAACATGGAGATTATAGTACTATACTACCTACTTCCCAGTCATTGTAAAGAAAACACTCATTGGATTAATCAACTACATTTTCTTGCCAGAGTATTGTCCACAACTTCCTTTAGGTCTCCAGAGGTGATGGAGAAGGAGATTTTCAAACCCTATTTTCCTAGAAACTTTTTCCTTAGAGTGATCATAGTCAATTATTCTCTCATACCTAGAATCTTACAGGAAATTATCAACTTCTTCTCAATTGAGTCTCCAAATGATCCACCTGATATTCTCCCTTCCTAAATTGGCCAAAAGATCTTCCCCATGAATTATATTTTGATCCAAGTCCAGTGGGATTGTTGACTTTTCAGCTGATAATAATTGACCGTAATTTTTGCCTGGGAAGTGAATTGCATAGAGGGAAAAGGGCAAGTGTTTTCAAAACTCTAATAGATTTTGTTCCATTCTGAGCTTTTTAGCCTTTTGATAAGCAGGCTATTAAGAAGAATTTTTTGTTTACTTGTATTTGGTTTTAAAAGTTCAAGTTTCAGTTTGCTACGGGGAGAAATAAAGGTTGTAGGTTGAAATTGTGGAAGGCAATGGTGGTTATTTCATTAAAAAAAAAAAAGAAGAAACCTGATTCTTTTGTGGCTTATTGTTTTAATTTGGAACCTATTAGATAGCTCTAAATGCTTGCTATTTGGTTTTCCCTAGAGTACAAATTTACTGGTGAAATGATTTGGTGATCTCCAAATCCCTGACATTCAATTCAATTTAATTGACCGTTCTCCTGCACTAGACATTGTAAACTGTAGTTTGCATTCTAGACATAGAATAATCAAAATAAAATTCTTTGCCCTTTTTTCTTGGGGCACACAATTTACTCACAGATAAACATATACAGAACAATATGTATTTAAGTCAGGTAGTGTCCCCTGAATTGAGATTTGAAGGGATCTATCATTTTTAGGAAGCGGAGGTGAGGAGGAAGTGCATTTTAAGGCACAGGGGATAGCTTATGCAAAGCCACAGAAATAGAAGATGACATGTTGAGTTTCTAGGAATAGCTAGGAGTAGAGTTTGGCATATGAAAAGGAGTGATGTAAGTCAGTCTAGATGGGTAGGTGGGAGCCAGAATGTGGAAGGCTTTAAATATAATATTGAAGAGCTGATATTTTATCCTGAAGACATAAATGAGACGTTGAAGATTTTTTAGCTAGAGGGATGATCTGAATTTTAGTATTAATTTGGTAGCTATGTTGAAAATGTTGCTATTGTTGTTTGTCCTTTGTTCTCAAAGGGGACCATGACATCAGGGAGGTGATGTCATAACATGCAAGTGAATTGGATTTAAATGAAGAAGGGTTGTGCAAAGTTACCCACTTCACTTTCTCCTCCAGAGACATTTGGGTCCACTGGCAAAATATTGATTTGCTTGAAGATAGATTAGAGGTGAGAATCTATCTAGGAGACAAATTAGGATTCAGTTGTCTTCAAATGAGTCACCTTATCTATAAAAGGATTAGCAAGGCTAGAATTTACTTTGTATATAAAAAAAGAAGAAAATAGTATTAAATATAATAGACATGGATAATTCTATTTGAATAGCTTAGCTGTCAGATAAAACTGTTTTACAAAACCTTCACACTATCTAGGACTGAATCTTGTACTCTGGAAGTAGATGTCTAAAATTCATGTCCAAAACAGAAATCATTATCTTTCCTTCTAAAGCTTATTTTTTTTTCTAACTTCCTTATTACTGCTGAGGACACCTCATTTTCTCAGGCATTCAGGCATGCATCTTCCATGTTGTATTGGATGCCTCATTCACATTCACCCCACATTCTTACCATTGTCCAGTTCTGTTGTTTAGAGCTTTACAAAATCTCTCATGTTTGTCCCTTTCTCTTCATTCCCGCAGCCATCTTCCTCATGTAGAACCTTTATCACTTCACACCTGCTGTGTCACAATACCTTTCTGGCTCCCTGCCTCAAGTATCTCCCCATTACAATACATCTTAAAGTTGAGGCCTGACTATATCTCTGCACCTTTCCCCTTATACTCTCTTAACTCTAATCATCCCTGTTACCTCCAGAATAAAGCAGACATTTCTCTTTTTGTCTTTTAAAATGCTCCATAACCTATCCTCTCTCTACCTTTGCAGTCTTATGGCATTGGTCTTCTTGCTATTTCTTTCTCTTTCACAAACAACCCTCCCCCAAACCCCCCAAAACCCAAAAAACCCCTGTATGGGAATATTTAGATGATGCAAAAACATGTAAATAAAATTTATTTTTAAAATAATTAATAACTTGAACTTAGAAATTGTTTATAATATACTGAGTAATCCATTGGAAAATACAATTTTAACTTCTTTATGAAGTGATTTGTAAGTAATTTGGAAACATAGAATAATTTTTTTCCCAGCAAAAGTGTAGTTGATATAGAAAACAATGCACTTTTATTTCTACAAATAAAAACAATGTGGGGAAAAATGATAAGTACTTCTGAAGAAGGAAGTCTGCATTTTTGGGGGGGGTTTGCAATACATTTTGTTGGTGACTATGAGATGCCAAGTCCACAGTTTCCTCACCCAAAAAAATCAAAACATTGCATTACTTTCTAGCTGTGGGTATCACAAATATATTGCAAGAGGTTAGTGCTTTGAGGTCCTTGGATCAGGAGCCTCTGTAAATAAAATAATACTAAAGGAAATGGATTTAGGCATCCCAGGATACTTTAATTTAGACATTTCAATAACGTCCTAATGCCTGGGGTTTATAACACTCTTTGTCCCTTATTGAAATAGAGATACTGGTTATAGCATTGTATCTCCAAAAGGCTGGCTATTTCTTCATTTTTTTGGTATCTTAAGATTGTGAAGAAAGAGTTCAATTTCCAGCTAAACATCACGGCTACACATTTAAACTGGCTGAAAAATGAAATTCCCTTCTTCTCTCCAAGACTAGGGAACCTTCATTCTATTTGATGTAGTCTACTTTTCCTTTTCTAAGAAAACCTTTCATATTAATTCTAGTAATTTTTAATTTTCTACCAATTTTTAAAAAATGTTGTCTTGTTATTAGACTTTTAAGGGACAACATAAGAGTCTCCAAACCTTCACAGCCCTATGGGGCTTCAGTTTCTCTAGCTGTAAAATGTGCTTAATTATGTTTTTATACCAACCTATCTCACAGGAATGATGTGAGGATTGATGAAAGGGTGATTGCCAAGCACAATATGATCCTTGGAGGAAAAGTGTTATATAAACACAAACATTACCCAATATTCTTTTATGGAAAGAGAAGCTGCTTTTCTAAAGGAAGCAAAAGAACACCAGCAAAGAAAAACACTTAAGTGAGCTGCATGCTTCTTCAGCACTACAAATAGGTGATTTCATCAGCATGAGTACTTCCTCACCTACCCAGATCACAATCATAATAATCACAACTGGTATTTATAGACTTCTTTTTTTCATTTTAGACTTATAGCAATTATGTGCATAGGTGGGCTTTATTACCTCCAATTTACAGATAGGTAAGCTGAGATCTGGAGAAACCATTTGTCCATGGTCCTACTGCTAGGAAGAATCTAAGATTTGATTTCAGCCCAAATCTTTCAAACTAACATTCCATTCCATCCCTGAGTTATTAATTGCTTTAATATATAGTCTTTATGAGCTCACAAGTTAAGAGGAAAATTAATTACGAGCCAGAAGGGAACTCAGTAGTCTATTAGTTTAATGCCCTCATTGGAAATGTCCAAAGTCATACAAGTAACTAATCTCTAACATGAGATTTAAACTCATCTTCTGACTCCAAAGTCCACCATCTTTATACAATATACTACTCTTTTATGTACAAAAAAACCCCAAAACAAAACAACAACAACAAAAAAGAAGAGAAACAAAAAACAATCCTGATGGATAATTAACTGATGAATTTAATAGCTGTCCTTCATTCTCAAAGAGGACTAAAATGACATCATTATGTTAGAATTGAGTTATAGTGTATCTGACTGTGGCTAATCAGACCCAAAGGAGATTAGAATGCTCTGTCACAGGTAGGGCACAAATAGTCCATATGAACATTTGGGATGGCTTCCTTAACTGTGAGAGGATTTTAAGGCACCTTTTCTAGCTCCTTTCTCACAGCAGGAGATAAGCAGTGACTTCCTTAAAAGACTACTCAGACATAAGGGACTGCCAAATCCCACAACTGCTTCCAGTGATACAGCCTAAAACCTGAAACTCCTATGTGCTGTGAGTATCACAAACACATTGCAAGAGGTTAGCCCTTTGAAGTCTTTGGATGATGACCCTCTGTAAGTAAAACAATACTAAGGAAAATTGATTGGAGCATTCCAGGATCTTTAATGTTAATTTGGACATTTTAATAATGTGCTAATGCCAGTGTATCTGCATCTGTTGCTTCATCACAGGAATCTGAGACAGGTAGAAATAGTAAAATAGTATGGATGATGTGGCTTGCCAATAAGAAATACCCAGTAGCATGTTAGACCCATACTTAATGCCATTTTTTAAAGCTTAGGAGTCTTTTTTTTTTTTTTGACCTGGGGCTTATGTTCCCCGGGCATAACTTTCAAGAATTCAGGTTCATCTCTGTGACACAATGAGACATCAGAATAAGATTTTATTAGAGGAAGTGAACCACTATACATGACTGCTAAAAGGTCAACCTCAATTCCAATAAAGGATCTATTTTCCCAAGATATTATTTAGTATGTATCTAGTATAAGTAACTCAAAGATTAGAGACTTTGAATTAATAGGTAATTTTATGTATATATGGCTTGTGGTACTGGTCACATTTTTCATACTTCTTTATTCCTTGAGCTTAGCAGATTTTTAGCAGATTTCTTTAGCAGAAAGGAGACACTTAGTTTCCTCATTATTTGTGTGTCATATGTGTTCTAATTTGATAGTAATATAGCACTGGCTCTCTAACATTTTTTTTAGGAGAAACTACTTTCCATTTTTCAGCACTCGCCAGATATGTATTGGCTACCCCAAATATTCTGATCACAGATATTCCTCCCAGGGAAAGTATCAATCATTGATCTAACCCCTGGGACTTCTGGCATTCCAGCCATAGCTAAAACATATACAGATTAAATTTTGGAAATATTAGGTAGCAGACCCAAGTGTTGGACAGAATATTATCATTAGCGATGCAAGCAAGAAATACTGATAATTACTCATTTCAAATATTATTAGCCAGCAATCTAAATGAAAGTGCAAGAAGTTTGGAAGTCATACTCCTATGGGAAATTTGAAATACGGGCTAAAGCCACAAATTGTAATATATTTGCCAACCATTAGATGAATTAATATTTATTTTTAGAGGCTATAGCAATCAGGGTCTGATTATGCTTCTAAATCAGGCAAAGGAAGAGAAGGATTATTCAGAGCTTAGAGCTAATGTTATTGTCTTTGGGCAAATGTCCAGTAAATAGATCAATATTACAAACAGTTGGCAGAGTCCTAGCCCTATTCCATGGTGGAAGACTCCCTATGGCTTTGTCTATAAATACCAGTGAGGAGTTTGTGGAATTGGTAGTTAGTATCAGATTTCATCCAGTATTGTTGGAAGATCTTGTTCAGTCATTTTTCAGTCAGGTCTTGTTCTTCATGGTCCCATTTTAATTTTTCTGGCAAAGATACTTGGATTGGTTTGCCATTTCCTTCTCCAGTTCATTTTACACTTGAGGAAACTGAGGCAAGGATTAAGTGATTTGCCCAGAATCACATAGCTCATAAGTGTCTGAGGTCAGATTTGAACTCAGGAAGATAAGTCTTTCTACTCCAGGCTTGGCACTCTTTCCAGTCTATCAACTGCCTTAGCTTCTTGAAAGTCTATCAGAGTAAGCTTAGGCATGTACATTATGAATGAGCGCTTGTGGCAGCTAAGTTTTCCTGAAGTTCCTGTCCTAACTCGTGCAATAACTCAGCCTTCCTTCATTGTGGCTGTGTGTAAGAATACTAACCCCTTTGCAATGTTCTATCTGTTATCTTTGTTTTTCCTAGAAGACATGATTAGCCAGCCCCTCCTCTTAGACCCTCAGCTTTCTGATTTCTGGTTTGCTGTTTTCTTGATAATGCTCTTATCTATCTGACCACTTCTTAGTCTCTCTATGCCTGAGAATAGCCTATTTTGGCTTTTTTTCTCCTCTCCCCCTTTCTCTCTACTTTCCTCCTTGAAAATCTCATCAGCTCTCAGGGGATCATTTATCATTTCTTATGCAGATGACTTAAAATTCTTTTTACAGAGCCCCAATTTGTCTCCTGAAAGGTACAGAAAATACAATATCCCATTGTACTTACTATTTGCTGACTATAGAAAAGCATCTGATTTAGTAGAGAAAAATTCCCCTAACAGTATCTCTCCTATGAATATGCCAGAATCACATGAGGTTTCTCAGAAGATCTAACAACATTTATAACTTTCTGATTACTAATATCAAGTGATTTACAAAACAAGATGATTGGTACTCACCAAGGTTGTTTTCCACTGTTGTGGAAAAGATTCAGCATAGGTTCTAAATGGAAGTTGAATTCCCTATAGGTGGTGATTTCCTCTAGATCCTTGTAGATGACATTATTATTTTTTTTTAAATAAAGCTTTTTATTTACAAAACATACGAGTGATTTTTCTACATTGACCTTTGCAAAGACTTTTTTTTCTCAAGCTTTTCCCCTCCTTCCCCCCACCCCCACCCCTAGATGACAGGTAATCTAATACATGCTAAATAGGATAAATTATATGACAAATACAATACATGTATACATATCTATAGTTATCTTGCTGCACAAGAAACATCAGATCTAGAAAGAGAAGAAGAAAAAACAACCTAAGAAGGAAAACAAAATGCATGGAAATATTCACAGAAAGCGTTAAAATGCTGTGTTGTGGTCCACACTCAGATCCCACAGGCCTCTCTCTGGATGTATATGACTATCTTCATCGCTGAACAATAGGAACTGGTTTGAATCACATCATTGTTGAAGACAACCATGTCCATCAAAATTGATCATCGTATAGTCTTGTTGCTGTGTATAATGTTCTCCTGGTTCTGCTGATTCCACTCAGCATCAGTTCATGCAAGTCTCTCCAGGCCTCTCTGAAATCCTCCTGTTGGTCTTTTCTTACAGAACAATAATATTCCATAACATTCATATACCATAATTTATTTAGCCATTCTCCAATTGATGGGCATCCTTTCAATTTCCAGTTTCTTGCCACTACAAAAAGGGCTGCCACCAACATTTTTGCACATGTGGGTCCCTTTCCCTCCTTTAAAATCTCTTTGGGATATAGGCCCAGTAGAAACACTGCTGGGTCAAAAGGTATGCACAGTTTGATAACTTTTTGAGCATAGTTCCAAATTGCTCTCCAGAATGGTTGGATCCGTTCACAGTTCCACCAACAATGTATCAGTGTCCCAGTTTTCCCACATCCCCTCCAACAGTTATCATTATCATTTCCTGTCATCTTAGCCAATCTGACAGGTGTGTAGTGGTATCTCAGAGTTGTCTTAATTTGCATTTCTATGATCAATAGTGACTTGGAGCACCTTTTCATGTGACCAGAAATAGTTTCAATTTCTTCGTCTGAAAATTGTCTGTTCATATCTTTTGACCATTTATCCATTGGAGAATGGCTTGAATTCTTATATATTTGAGTCAATTCTCTATATATTTTAGAAATGAGGCCTTTATCAGAACCTTTGGATGTAAAAATATTTTCCCAGTTTACTGCTACCCTTCTAATCTTGTCTGCATTCATTTTGTTTGTACAAAAACTTTTTAACTTGATATAGTCAAACTTATCTATTTTGTGATTAATGATGACCTGTAGTTCTTCTTTGGTCGCAAATTCCTTCCCCCTCCACAGGTCTGAGAGGTAAACCATCCTCTTGTAGATGACATTATGCTGATTGTATTAGTCTTGAAACATTGCAGAGCCTTCTAAGTAGGATGGATAATCATTAGAGTTTACCCATTTACATAGGGAAAAATAAAGAAATGAAAATTGGAGTTATTTCATCAACCAATCAATAATTATTTATTAAGCATCCACTATGTGTTAGGCTCTGTGTAAGTACTAAAAAAAGGCAAAGCTCAATCTTGCCCTCAATGACCTCACAATCTAATGGAAGATACAACATGCAAATAAATATATAGAGATAAGCTATTTGCAGGATTATCTCCTTTTTGGAGATAATTAGTAAAGGAAAGGCACTAGAATTATAAATTTTAGACAGAAACAAGGAATGGGCAGTTCATTGAGCTCTGACTTAAAAAAACAGAAAAATAGAAAAAAATGAAAAAATAGAAAAATAGTTGCGAAATTGAATAATTCTTAATGACCCTAAGCTTCTGCCCTTTCCAAAGTCCCATCTTTTAAAAATAGGTATTCTTGTGCTGATGTCATGTGGCTGTGAGTTGGGATGTAGGAAAGTCTCTCAGGGATTAAATTTGCAGAGTTATCCAAAGGATAATGATCAGGCTCATGTTGGATATATAGTTGTAACATATTACCATTGAAGAATTAATTATACATGGGAGGAAGTTTCAGGGATATTGACAATAAGATGTCAGAACAGAAAAGTCTAATGAGGTAGGTGGTGCAATGATTTAGAGCTACCAGCCTGAAGTCAGAAGTATCTGCATTCAAATTTGACCTCAAACTTTTATTGTGTGATCCTGGATAAGTCACTTAATTAATTAATTAATTTTATTTATTTTGATTTTTTTCATTAAAGCTTTTTATTTGTATAACATATGTATGGGTAGTTCCTCAGCATTGTTCTTTACAAAGCTTTCCATTACAAATTTTACCCCCAATCTCCTCCCCTCCCCTAGATGGCAGGATGTCCACTACATATTAATAATGTTAAATACTTGACAAGTTGGGCAAGAAAAATCCTATCTACAAGAAAAAAAAGAAAAGCAGAGAAAGTAAACACAATGCAAGCAAACCTCAATAGAGAGCATGAAAATGTTATGTTGTGGTCCACATTTCATATACCTCTCTCTGGGTGTATATGGTCTTCTTCACTGAACAATTGGAACTGGTTTGAGACAATTCTTTGTTGCAGAGAACCATGTCCATCAGAATTGACCATCATGTAATACTGTTGTTGCTGTGTATGATGATCTCCTGGTTCTGCTCGTTTCACTCAGCATCAGTTCATGCAAGTCTCTCCAGGCCTCTCTGAAATCATCTTGCTGGTCGTTTCTTACAGAGCAATATTATTCCCTAACATTCATATACCCTAATTTATTCAGCCACTCTCCAATTGATGGGCATCCATTCAGTTTCCAGTTTCTAGCCACTACAAAAAGGGCTGCCACAAACATTCTTGCACATGTGGGTCCCTTTCCTTCCTCTAAGATCTCTTTGGGATATAGGCCCAATAGAAACACTGCTGGATCAAAGGTATGCACAGTTTGATAACTTTTTGAGCATAGCTCCAAATTGCTCTCCAGAATGGTTGGATCCGTTCACAGTTCCACCAACAATGTATTAGTGTCCCAGTTTTCCCACATCCCCTCCAACATTCATCATTATCTTTTCCTGTCATTTTAGCCAATCTGACAGGTGTGTAGTGGTACCTCAGAGTTGTCTTAATTTGCATTTCTCTGATCAATAGTGATTTGGAGCACCTTTTCATATGACTGGATATGGTTTTAATTTCTTCATCTGAAAATTGTCTGTTCATATCCCTTGACTGCTTATCTATTGAAGAGTGGCTTGAATTCTTATATATATGAGACAATTCTCTATATATTTTAGAGATGAGACCTTTATCAGAACCATTAAATGTAAAGATGATTTCCCAATTTGATGCTTCCCTCCTAATCTTGTCTGCATTAGTTTTATTTGTACAGAAACTTTTTAACTTAATATAATCAAAATTATCTATCTGGTGTTCAATTAGGAGTTCCAAATCTTCTTTGGACATAAATTTATTCCATCTCCACAGGTCTGAGAGGTAAACTATACTACGTTCCTCTAATTTGCTTATAATATCACTCTTTATATCTAGATCATGAACCCATGTAGATCTTATCTTGGTATGTGGTATTAGGTGTGGGTCAAGCCCTAATTTCTTCCACACTAGTTTCCAATTTTCCCAGCAGTTTTTGCCGAATAGTGAGTACTTATCCCAAAAGCTGGGGTCTTTGGGTTTATCAAACACTAAATTGTTAAAGTTATTGCCTAGATTGCCCTGATATCCTATCCTGTGCCACTGATCGACTGCTCTATTTCTCAGCCAGTACCAAATGGTTTTGATGACCGCTGCTGTATAATATAGTTTTAGATCTGATACAGCAAGGCCACCTTCATCTACCTTTTTTTTTTCATTAATTCCCTTGAAATTCTTGACCTTTTGTTCTTCCAAATGAACTTTGCTACTATTTTTTCTAGATCTGTAAAATAATTTCTTGGAAGTTTGATTGGTATGGCACTAAATAAGTAAATTAGTTTTAGTAGTATTTAAGTCACTTAATTTAAACAAAAGAAAGAGAGAGAGAGAGAGAGAGAGAGAGAGAGAGAGAGAGAGAGAGAGAACGAGAGAAGTTTTTTCTTTGAATAAAGAAAAGCCAAGTTCAAGTTCTGCCTTAGATACTAGCTGTGGGATTCCAGGCAAGTTACTTTAGTTTCTCAATGAAAATATAAAATAATAGCACTTACCTCAGAGAGCTGTTCTGAGGATTAAATAAGAAAATATATGTATTATATGATATACATATATATTATGTTTACACATGTAATTTTTAATATATAATGTTTAAATATATATTATTTATGTGTGTATGTGTTATTCAGTTGTACTGCTATATGATCCCATGTGGGATTTTCTTGCTGTATATTGGAGTGGTTTGCCCTTTCCTACTTCAGATCATTTTACAGATGAGGCAAGTGAGAAAAACAGGGTGAAATGACTTGTCAAAGCTCACATAGTTGCTTAGTGTCAGAAGTCAATGTCTGAGGTCAGATTTGAGTTCAGGAAAGATTCTTCCTGATTCCGGACTCAGCACTCCGTGTACTATGGCATCCTCTACTTTCCCTGAATGTGTAACATGTTTTACAAGCCTTGAAATTCTATATAAATGCTTAATTATTTTATACATTATGTGTATATAACAAATGCTTATTATTATTAATCTTGGATGATTATTTGATAGTTGGAGGACAAGATGAAAACTGTCAGAAGACGTACATTGTAATTTTGTTGTGCGCTAATGCTTATTACTTTTTTGTTTTCCAACACTTGTAAAATTAGTCCTTAGCCGCCCGCATGGCTCAGTGGCATTGGAGAAGCTGCAGTGCATAAAAATGAGATGTTTCTTACAAGGCAGTTTTACCAGGCACTATCTGATATTTGCCAAGCAATTCAGGGCCTATTGTTTTTCAGGAAATTTATGTTTGTGAAATGTTACTGGGCATTGAAAATATAAAATGAGTCCTAGTCCTGATATTCTCAGCAATTTTGGAATTTCTATCAAAGAGAGATGGTGATTAGTCATTGTGTAGAACTGGGATCTCTTCAGGAAGAAAGTACGAGGTAGTATTTCACTTCTCAGTATTTCACCCAGGCTTGTCCTAATGATCTTTGATTCGATCTTACCTGCACCTGAAAGTTTGAACTTAACCTTTTCAGTTCTATATTTCCTGCCCTGAGACCTTAACCCTGGGACTAGGGGTGAGCTAAAAATTTCTTCTAACCCTAAATCCCATGATCCTTTCTTTGAGCAAGAGACATGCTCAATAAATATATTAATTCAATTCAATGGGTATTTATTAGGCACTTGTTGTATGCAAGCATTCAGGGTACAGAGGGAAAAAAAAGTAAAAAAAAAAAAAGCCTTGTTCTTGAAGAGCTCACATTCTCACATTTCCAACTTTTGGCATCTATAAAGTTGAATACTAATGTAATTGTAGAACCCTAGGTCTTACAACATCTGTTAAATTGCATCATTGATTAATGATGATTACTGACTAATCAATTAGACACCACATATGTCCAGATATAAAGAGGAAGAGCGTATGACATCCCAAGAGATTTACATCTATAGTTAATGGATTCCTACACTTGAAGAAGATGCCTTTATGTCAGGATAAAGTAACTTATATGCAAAGGTAGATTTTTTTAAAAGGAAGTTTTCATTAAGATGAATCCTGAGGGAGGAAAAACTTGATCAGGGTCAATAAATTCATAAGTTATATGGATTCATTGCATGTGATTGGGATAGGGAAGCATGGAGAGGAGTTACCTGCCTGCAGAGAGGTGAACCAGAGGAAGGAGATACTATATAATTCTACAAAAAGACTCCTAGAACTATAACAGTCAGGGTGTTATTACTTCTTTGACAAATAGCATATTAAATTTCTGTTTTCCCTTTGGGAAAATATTTTCTTTACAAGAAGCTTTTCTGAATCATATCTATTCTAAAACATCAAGGAGTTGTTAAAAACTGTCAAGAACAGAGTTTTTTAAAAAAAAATTAACAAGATAGAACCTTTTATGCATCTTGGAACAGAAAGAACAATAGATAGACAAAGGGCAGTTACATGTGCAGTGGATAGAGCCCAAGTCATGGAGTCAGGAGGACCTAAGTTCAAATGCAGCCTTAGACACTTAACACTTACTAGACCCTGAGCAAATAACTTGATCCCAATTGTCTCAGGGGAAAAAACCCAACTGAATAGATAGATGGCTAAATATATACATGGGCAGGTTTCAGTTGTTGCAATAGCTCTGAAATATTTCCAACTACAAATTGAATAGATTTAGAATAGCTGGAGTTTGGGAAAAGGAAGGAATCTGTTGGAGAGAGGGGATAAGAGGTGAGGGATGAGATTCCAAATTCTCTTTAGGATTTAGAATGAGAAGGGATTTTCTCTATAGGTGAGAAAATTAAAACCAAGAAAAATCAGCTGATTTAATCAGGGCAACACAGAGAAGAATTGTCAGAGCCAAGATTTGAACCACAATCTTTGTGTATGAAATCTAATGCTTTTCCTTCTTACTGTTCTTCTTTCTCTTTTCTAGCTTTATTTAAAATGAAATGCTTTAGTAGAACTCTAATTTGCTTTCTCTTGTGGTGAACTTACACACACAGAGCATCACATAGTCATATATAAATATATGTGTGTGTATGATGACATATACATATTTGTTTGTGTTATGTATATATGTGTGTGTACACATGTACATATATTTAATCATTTAAAAATTAAATCTTATTTTAGTCAACTAGTTCCTTATTGTTAATTGTATTGGAGGAGGAAATAAGCATTTATGGAGTGGCTATTATATGTGAAGCACTGTGCTAAGTACTTTTACAAATAATATCTCATTGTTTTTCATATTGGAAATAAAAGCAAGTGTATAACATTGAACACTAAGAAATATCTAGATGAAAGTGACTAAAGCCCTCAATAAAAAATGACTAGCCCCCAAATCTCAATCTTTACTAAATATGCAAAAGATGATAATTCATAAAATTGGCATAAAATTTTGTCTTAAAACTATAGTTAACTTGTTCTAGATATGTTTGGGTTTTTCTTTTTTGATAGATGACTATTATCCATAACAATCAAAAGGCATGGTCCTTTTTCATCAAAAAACAAAACAAAACCAAAAAACAAATATCTCATTTGATAGATAGTTATTATATTATTAAACTCATTTTACAGGCAGACAGAGGTTAAATGAATTACCCAAAATACTGCAGCTAGCAAGTATCAGAGGCTGGATTTAAACTCAGTTCTTCCTGACTTCTGACCCAGAGTTAAACTTTCAGTACTAGCAGTAACTGACCTATAAAGGTTGAACCCTTTCAAATAACAATGTAGTTATGTACTTAAAGATGTCTTATAGATCTGTGCATTGGATTGTCACTGAGGGTTATTGATTTGGGAAGTTTTGGTGGACTGTGATGTGGGTACTGCTGCTATGGACTATTTGGAACAATACATATATATCTATAAGTATATGCATATATAGAGATATAAATACGTATATGTCTATCTATGTATCTATCTTTCTATGTATATATCTATTTAAGCAGCAGAATGTAGATTGAGGATTCAATTTCTCCCTTCACAAGCTTGAAAAATAAATGCTGTTATTCTTCATTCTTTTGATTTTCTATACAAATTCTCCCTTTCACATATTTCAGTCATCAACCTTCATTGTGTTCTACAACAAAAATTGTTTGGAAGGAAGTTAAAATCATGACCATGAGGCACAGAGATTAGGAAGGCTGTGAGGTTTTTTGGAGTTTTTTTTGTTTTTGTTTTATTTTTATGGGCTAGAAACCAGTATTTGCTTTTGTAAAAAAGTCTAGTATTGTTTTCCAAATTCAAACTGAGCCATGAAGTTTGAGGTTCAATTAATAGGGTGGGGCCACTGGGGTAGGGCAAGGAATTTAGAGGTTGTGTTGCTCAGCTGTGTAGTTCTTTCTTTTGGCAGTTACATCCTTTCACCTTTCCCCTGCTACCTTTCTTCCTTTTTTCTTTCTCTAAAAGTAACCAGTCTTTTAACTAGAACTTTCCCTCCTCTAGGCAACACTTCAGGTGAGCCTCTTCCCCTTACTTGCCCCTTCCCCAGAAAAAAAATTAGTTAAAACTCTTTCTTTGAATATTTGCCACTTTTCATTCAGGGTATTACAAATGTTCAGTCTCATTCCTAGCTGACTTCATCAGATAAGGCACACTGAAACTTTTCATCCTAAACTTTGTATGGGAAATTTCATCCAGGCTTACAATAGGGTTTTATGAAATACGTCCTGAGACTCTTTCTTGTTACAAATAGGACCTGTAATATTCCAAATAAAGATTTCTTGGCAAACATCCATCTTGATGCTATAGTCCAATTTGATTTTTGTCCCTAGCCATATCACTTGTATATGACAACTCTTTGTCAGAGCCTACACTCCACCAAAATGCCTCTATTCTCTCTCAACATCTTTTGAAATGGACCAGATGAAGTCACTTCATGTAGCCATTTTAGGCTTTTTTTTTTCTTTTACAAACAAGATGGATTTTGGTAACTGCTTTTGCAGTACAAATGGTATCTATCACCAGACTCCTTGTTCTTATTTTTTAGCTTCCACATGTTTCTTGTCCAGCCTGAGAGATGATGCAAAGTTAGTGAAGAAAAACATCTTGCTGTTGTCTAGCATAGAATTAGGAGAAATCAGTTCCCTTTCATATCAGTATCAGAATCTTTTACAAGTAGAGATTATTAATAAACTGAGTATTGAATGATAGTGGTAGTTTTTGCATTCTCTAAATAGAAGATATTGGGGTAGTTGGTCTCAATCCAAGTAAAGGATGGATGAACATTTATGTTTGAAGAATGTTAAAAATGTTTGTCAGATGTGGGTTAGGCAGGATGAGTTTTAAGTTGCTTTTGAATCTGAGGTTTTTGGATTCTAGGAAAAGGACAGATTTTTCCAGAAGTGTAGTTTGACCTCTGAATCACAACTAAAATGCTTAGGACTACAGCTTTTAATATCAGCAACACATTTAATTTGCCATGCCCACCTAATAAAGATTTCATTTCTAAATTAATTTTCCTTTTTTCTACCCCATTCACTGGTAAAGGCTTAAGCCAGATTCTTATAATTTTTAAATTGATATGAAAATGATGGACAAATATTTATATAATAGGAATGATGTTTATTATGATGATGATTCCCTTACATTTATGAATAACATTCCACTTTGGCAAAAGTAGTGAATAAAATGCTGATCTTGCAGTTTAGAAAACTTGGCTTTAAACTCTACTTCTCACAGCTCTATAAATTTGAGAAAATCGTTTTAACTGCTTTGGGTCTCCATTTGTTCATCTGTAAAATGAAGAGGATAAGAAGAAATTGAAAGAATAATAACAACTTAATAAGTTGTTATGAGATTTTTGGGGGAGGGGTCTACATTCACAATTTCATCAATGAGGTATCTTCCAGTGTGGAAATTCCCAGTAGGGAATTAGGTGGAAATAGGTGGATTAATTCATCTATAACTTGTAGTTGTGAAGAGTTGCCTGGAGGCTCTGAGATGAAGTAACTCTTGCCCCATAGTCACATAGCTAGTATGTTTTAGAATCTAGTCTTGAGTTCCTATCTTCCTGACTTGAAGGCTTGTCCTCTATTTACAATGACTAGATTCTTCTTAAATAAGATTCTTCTTAAATGTTTATGTGCCTGCTGTTATTTTGAAGCACTGAATAGTTTGCAAAGCAAACTTTTGCATGCATTATTAGTTTCAACAATAATCCTGAGAGTTAAGTCAAGTAAATATTATTGCCACCAATTCATAAATTGGGAAATTAGGGTTCTAAGAGTGTAGTTTGCATAAAATCATGAATTTTTTCAGCCAAGGCTAACCTTCTTTGTACTAAGTCACATTGTATAGCAGTTTGATGAAAATTAGTGCTTTGGAAGGGTTAGGTTAGTTTCTAGTGAATTATATCCTAAGGAGAAGGCAGAGAAATTTTTTTTAATAATTGGGATTAAGTGACTTACCCAGGATCACACAGCTAGGAAGTTTAGGTATCTGAAGTTAGATTTGAAGTCAGGACTGCCTGACTCTAACCACGGTGCCATCTAGCTGCCCAAAGCAGAGAATACTCTAAAGATCCACTGAAGGTACTTTTTGGGGTAGGATTCTGGGCAAGGAAGGGCATTGCTTCTTTCTTTAAAAAAGATCTTTTCTAAAGATGGAAATATGTTAGAAGAATTGCATATGTTTAACATATATTGGATTATTTGCTGTCTAGGGCAGCGGGGTGGCACAAGGGAGGGAAAAATTTGGAACACAAAGTTTTGCAAGGGTGAATGTTGAAAGCTATCTTTGCATGTATTTTGATAATAAAAAGGTTATTATTAAAATATCTTTTCTAAACATTCATATTTTTTTAAAAAATTGAGTTTTCATTTCCCTTTCCTTCCAGCACCTTCCCAGCCTATTGAGAAGGTAATGTAAGGTGATACCTATTATACTTGTGAAGTCACACACATTATATGAGTGAAGTCACTAATAAATGTTTTTTTTTTTATTAGCCATGTTGAAAAAAAGAAAAAAAAAAGCAAGTGAAAAACATTTTGCTTCAGTTAGCATTCAGGGTTCATCAATTCTCTCTCTGGAGGCAGATAACATTTTTCGTCATAGTCTTTGAAATTGCCTTGGATCATTGTGTTGACTGGAGTAGCTAAATCTTTCACAATTAATCATCATTAAAATATTGCTGTTAAAGTGTACAATGTTCTTATTCATCTCATTTCATTTTGTACTAGTTCATGTAAGTCTTAATAAGTTTTTTGAATTTATCTTCCCTCATTTTTTATAGTAAAGTGGTATTCCCTTACAACTACATATCACAACTTGTTCAGCCTTTCCCCCAACTGCTGGGGATATTTCTAGTTTTTTGTCACCATAAAAAAGAGATGCTACAAATATTTTCATAAAATAAGTCTTTTTCCCTTTTCTTTGATCTCCTTGGGATACAGACGAGTAGTGATATAACTTAGTCAAAGATATGCACAGTTTTATAGCATAGTTCCAAATTGTTCACTAGAATGGTTGGATTGGTTCACACCTATACCATAGTGCATTAATGTCCCTATTTGTCTATGCCTTCAGCATTTGTCATTTTCCTCTTCTGTCATGTTAGCCAATCTGAAAGGTTTAAAGTGGTATCTCACAGTTGTTTTGATTTGCACTTCTCTAATGAATTCAGAACATTTTTATATGATGACTATTGATTGTTATGATTTCTTCTGAAAATGGTGTATATCCATTGACTATTTTTTTCATTAGGGAATGGCTCTTATTTTTTATAAATTTGACTTAGTTCACTCTATATTTGAGAAATAAGGCTTTTATCAAAGAAACTTGCTACAAATCCCCCTTTTCCCCTGTTTCTTGCTTTCTTTCTAAATTTGGCTTTCCATTACTCCTTAAGGGAAATAGACTCACCTTGTTTCTGTTGCTATTAATAGCTATGAAAACTATGAAAGTTTAGGACCCATGATGCCAGGGCATAGTATAAAGAATGCTAGGAAATGGATTGAAATCTTGGCTTTTTCCACTTGCTATTACTTGTTGAAGCTGGGATATGTAAGTAAAGCCTTAGTTTCCTCATCTGCAAAATGAAAGAGTTGGACTAGGAAATCCACAGGAAGAGTTCTTAATCTGTACCTAGAAACTTGTTTTTTAAGTTATTTTGATAACTGTACTTCTTTATAATTGGTTTCTTTTGTGGTCCTATGTATTTTGTTTATTGCATTTAAAAACATGGCATTGGGAAGTGGTCTGTAGATTTTGCCAGATTGTCAAAGGGTTATACAAAAATAAAAACAGTTAAAAATCTATCCTATAAGATCCCTTTTAGCTTTAAGTTGATGATATCACAATCCTGTGATACTGTGATCCAACAAGGTGATAGAAATAGGGAAACCCCTTCCTGAGTTTCTCAGATCATAGAATTTAGAATAAATAGAGGGAAACTTTAGAGACCATATAGTCAAACCCTTTATTTTGTAGATAAGAAAACCAAGCTGAAGGCTAAGAAACTTGACAAGGTAACATAGGTAATGAATCCAGGCAAGCATGCAAAAGTTTTCGATTTGTGATGGTGTCTATTTTTTGCTTGGCACATTAGAGTAATCTGAGAGCTTTTCCCCAACTAATAAGGCTTAAATATCTGGATTCAGATGCTGTCACGGTCCAGCCCTGATCATTAGAGAGATCTATTTCTCTATTCTAGAATTTTCTAAAGAGTAGGAGCAGAATCAACTAATTTGATTGTTGCCATTAAGTAAAAAATGAAAGAAGTTTGGAGAGTTTTTTGATAGAACAAACATTCTTTCTCCTTTTCCCCTTACTTTGATCGGGGTATTTTTCCCCTGGGGATTTGCATCTGAATAAGAGACTCATTATTTATTGATGTCTCACCACAAATTTTGATAGGATATTTCCCATTGATATGCTTTCTTCCCAACTTGAGGAAGGTAAAGGCATCAAAGATGCATTTTTTTCAGATATTTATTTGAAATTAATGGATAGATGTTTTTCTACTTAAATTCTTAGGGTTTTTGTTTGTTTAAATAGTTTCTTGAGGAATTAGATGGAGTAAATATTCTAGCAATCTTCATTTCTTCTTATTTATGTTTTTCATTATTCTTATTCTTATTTCTTCTAAATAATTTAGTGGGGTAAAATATATATATTTCCTTCCATCCATTAAAAACAAACAAATAAGCAAATCCAAATCACACCAAATTAAATCAAGCTAGAATAAAGGAACAAACTCAACCTTACATATTATTGGAATACAGCTCTTTGGTTGTGGTCTTTGCTTTTTTTTTCTTTTTCTTTTTTTCCCCTTGATTATCCTCACTTAGGCTTATATATTACATAGTTTTCTCTAACTTAGTTCTATCTTGGACCATATACCATTTCACATTTTGAAATCATTGATTATCAAATTTTCAAATGATACAAATCTTGGAGGGATAGAATATTCCTTGGAGAAGAGAGTCAAGATCTCCCAGAATATGGAAAGGCAACATGGGTGTATATAATAAGAGGAAATTTAAGAGAAAAAATGTTCAGTACTATACATGGCAACCCTAAGTTAATCACTCATGTATACAATGGGAGGATGACTAAACAGTAGTGTTAATAAAAATGACCTTGGAATTTTAGTGGACTACAAGTTACACACCCTTGCTCTCCAAAGATAATACAGTCTTAGGCTATATTCAAAAAGAAAGGAAGAGAGGAAACAAACATCTACTATGGGCTAGGAGCTTTACAAATATTATCTCATTTGATCCTAAAAAAAGCCCTGTGTGTTAGGTGCTATTATTATTCCCAGTTTGCAGTTGAGGAAATTTAGGCAGAGGTTGACTTTGTATCTGAATCTGGGTTCAGTTCTCTTGGAATCCAGACCCAAATCCAGATTTAACCCTCTATTCATTGCACTACCTTAACTGCCTCCTAAACTAATGAATGGATGTTTCAAAGAGGCAGACATTCTTGTTGAAAGTAGAAAATCCCACCAGTAAGCACATCTAAAAGTGGAATAAATAGGCCCCCTCTAGAGGCCATCAACTGAAGGCTGGGTGATCATTAGGATGTAGTGGAGGAAGTTCTCAGGCAAGTATGGGATGGACCAGGTACCCCAGGAATTTCTTTCTAATTTTATGATTTCTAGTGAAAACATGATAGGGAAAAATCACTGGAAGCAAACAAATAGCTTCTGGTTATGTTTTCTTTGCTGCTATAAAGAATGCCTTTACTTTGCTAATTGATCATCAGGTAAGAACCTATGAGCTTATTAGATACAAATCCAAGAAATAGTCACGTGGCCTTAAACTCACTAGACATCACTCATTCTTCAATTGTGTAATACATGACCAGACCTACATCATTAACATATACCCAGGAGAGGACTCAGAGCAAAGGGAAATATTGTAGTAAGTGTGGAAAATTGACACCTGGAATACAAGCAGTGTTACCTCACTGCTGGAAAATCAGTCTCTCTCTGTTTCTCTCTGTCTCTGTTTCTGTTTCTGTCTCTCTGTCTCTCTCTTTGTCTCTGTCTATCTCTGTCTCTGTCTCTTTCTATATCTCTCTGTTTCTCTGTCTTTCTCTGTAGCTCTTTCTCTTTCTCTCTCTCCATCCAATAGTAGAGTAGCATAAACAGTATTGTAAATGATGCTTTTCAAATACCAGCACTGGATATTCTTGCTTTTTCTTGGTTGAAGTTGGCTCTATCAAGGATATCATATTGTTACATTTCCCTGAAGTACTGGCTTGGCTGCCCCAAGAACCTCATATCTCTCCCTTCTCTGCTGTGCTAACAAAGGACAAATATGACCAACTATGACCCAGACATCAGTCTGACAAACATGTTTGCACTGCAAAGAACCGCCACAATAAAGATGAAGCATAAGAACAATCTTTATATTTCCTATATCATCTTTTCCCCCATGATATTATAGTGCCTTTCTCCCTCAAAAAACAGTAAGAAATTAAAAAAAAAAAACAATGGATAAAAAAAAACCTGATCCTAAGGCTCTGTTCCCAAATCCTCACTTCAGCAGTAGAAATTATTTTGACTTTTTATTTAATTTTCTGTTTCCTGTAATCTCGACTACCCATTTTAGGCCCTATAATTTTGATCCACAATGGAAACTTAATTTTGTACTCAGATAAGAGTGATGGTTTGTATGAAAGCTTTAATACAGCTGCATAAGTGCTGAAGAGGAAAACCAGAAAATAATCCATTCAATTATACCTAGTTCAAAATCAATGAGTCAGATGGGGGAAAAATATTTCTTATTCATATGATTTGGTCTGAAATGGAGAAATGGAGCCAAAAAAGTGAATTATTCTGTATTTTATTTTGAGTCTTTTTTTGTAGATAGAGGGGATAGATTTTTAAAAATACAATACCTATTTCCACCACTTATGGTGACCTTGGGCAAATTAAATATTCTTTATTTTATTTTATTTTTAAAGCTTTTTATTTATAAAACATATGCATAGGTAATTTTTCAACACTGACCCTTGCAAAACCTTCTGTTCCAAATTTTCCCCTCCTTCCCCCAGCTCCCTCCCCTAAATGGCAGGTAGTCCAATGTTCAATACATGTTAAATATGTTAAAATATATGTTAAATCCAATATATGCATACATATTTATACAGTTATCTTTCTGCACAAGAAAAATCGGATCAAGAAGGAAAAAAAATCTGAGAAAGAAAGCAAAATGCAAGCAAACAACAATAGAAAGAGTGAAAATGCTATGTTGTGGTCCACACTCAGTTCCCACAGTCCTCTTTCTGGTTGTAGATGGCTCTCTTCATCACTGAATAATTGGAACTGGTTTGAGTCATCTCATTGTTGAAGAGAGCCACATCCATCAGAATTTATCATTGTATAATGTTGTTGTTGTCATGTATAACAATCTCCTGGTTCTGCTCATTTCACTTAGCATCAGTTCATGTATGTCTCTCCAAGCCTCTCTGAAATCCTCCTGTTGGTCATTTCTTATAGAACAATAATATTCAGTAACATTCATATGCCATAATTTATTCAGCCATTCTCCAATTGATGGCCAGCCATTCAGTTTTCAGTTTGTGAGTTAAAAATTCTGAGTTTCATTTTGCCTATCTGAAAAAACGGGGATAATAATAATAATATCTTAAATTTAGCAAAAATATTTTGCAATTTACAGCATTTTTTTTCACATTACACTGAAGTAGGCACATAGGTCGATGGTTGCTTTATTTCGTTGTGGATCTGTGTGGGATATGGCCTCTTTACCAGGGCAGGTCACAATCACTCAGCCTGTCCCAATCTAGGTAATGTTCTTCTGAGTTATCCTTTAATTTCTAGTGTAACTGCTCAGAGTTCCCAGTATGTCTTTACTCTGATATTTCCAACATGTCCAGTAGCAGTGAACTGGTCAGGCTGCCCATCTTTTTCCTCTCATTCTTGCTCCATGACTGACCCACCCACTTTTTTAGCTATAATTCTGGGTCAGAAATTGTTTTCACAAAAGTCATCAGGGGTACTTAGCATACTGTCACCCACTTTATAATTTTCCATTTTCTTTTTTCTTAATTGCAATATTAATAATTCTGACAGATGGGACAAATATTATCACCTCTATTTTCTAACTAATGAAATTTGGGCTCTAAATTTATTTGCCTATGGTCAACTACCTAGGGCATGCGGGCCTCAGTCAGAGGACTCTTTCATTTAATACTACTGTTCTTTATTCTACATCATGATACCTATAGAATTTGTATAAACATATTTTCCAAACTCCAAAGTTCTCTATACATAAAAGTAATTATAGTTAGTGTCATAATTTTGATTGTTTGAGAGGCTGCTGATATCATGATGGATAGAGGGCTAGCTTTGGAATTAATTAGAACTTGGTTCCAATATTTGCTTGACATAAACTAGTTGGATGAACATAGGGAAATCACATAACCTCTCACTCACAATTGCCCATCAACATTGGTGAAGGGTGCTTCTATAGTGGAAGTTTTCCCATATTTATCAAATTATAAATTGACTCTCCTCCAAAAGGTCCCTTTTAATAATCTGCTTGATTCTTAAAACAATCAACCCTCTTATAGTAAACTACTATTATAATTTTCTAGGGAAGTTAGAAATAGAATCTATAATAAATATGACTATAGATCAAGGGATAACTAGGTGATATTCATCTATGACACTTCTCTGTTATTTTCCATAGAGGTACTAGGATCATTAAATTCCCACCTCTCCCATTTTCTTCTGTATCAAATGTTTCAGCTCATTAAATTTTAAAAACTATCCTTGTAATATGTATACTATAGAGTACTTCATAATTCTCCTCAAGCAGTGTGATATAAAGAATAAAAAACTTTGTCTTAGAAGACCTTAATTCAAATTTTGCCTCAACACAGATTAACTGTGTTACCCTGGATAAGTCATTTAAACCTCCCAGTGCTTGGGATGGCTCACTATACTCCATATTACAGAGTTGTGGATCTGTATATTTGGACAAAGTTTCTGCAAAGAAAAAAATTACAAGTCTGATCCCCAAATCAGTCAAAGAAACAAAAAAACCCCCTTTGCATTGAGGAGTTTTACTTTTCTAAGTATATTCTATTGATCATCTAACCAATATTCTTTACCAAATAAGAATAGAAAAGTAAATTTTATGAATCTATTTAGAAGAATGAATAAATAAGAGTACAGTGTTTGGAGGACAGATATTTATTATTCAGTTTTGTTTGACACTTTGTGACCCCATGGACCACACTGTCCATCATGTTTTCTTGGCAAAGATACTGGAGTGATTGGTTTCCCATTTCCTTCTCCAGTAGATTAAGGAAAACAGATTAAAGGATTTGCTCAGGAGTAAGTGTCTGAGACCAAATTTGAATTCAGTTGAAGTCCCACTTTTTGCAAGAAGCTTTTCCCATTTACCTTATATATTAGTGCTTTACCCCTTAGAATTATACTCGTTATTATATATACATATACACTTCTCTACAAAAATATCTATATATATGTACATGTGGGTATGTACATGTGTATAGGTATATATGAGACAGGGGAGAACCACTAGCAAGCTAATAGAGTAGTCTAAGCATGAGGTAATGGAGCCCTGTGCATATCACAGTACCTAGTACATAATAGATGTTTAATAAATACTTATTGACTTATTGAATGAGGCAGAGTGGTGCCAATGTTAGGGGAGAAAAGGAGGTATAAGTGAGTTTATGAAGGTAAAATCAATGTATCTTTCCAATATATTGGATAAGGGAAGTGAGAGAAAATGAAGAGTCAAGGATAATCTAACTTTTGGGATGGGGGATTGAAAACATGATAGTACCCTCACTACTAAATATTTAGATTTGATAATTGTCATGATATGTGACTCCATGGGAGATGATGAGCTCATCAAGTGAAATAGTATCTAGACAGAAGCTCAGGTCAGAGACTAGCAGGATGCTTGTGCTAGTCGGTATGTTAAAGCATTGAGGCTATTAATACAACTGAGTAAAACAGACCTAACCTACATTTTAATAAAGGACTTGTTAATATCTGAGCAAATCTGCTACACTTGTTAAATATAATATTAAATTTTTATAATTTTATTTTTACACATTAATTTTTTAAATTTCATGTAAAGCTGAGATCTGGATTCTCAATTTGTGAAAAAATATAAATAAGTTTGGCATATTTTCAGAATTTATATGCAAATAGGAATCTGAACATTGCCCTTCTTTTTTCCCCTTCATTTTTCTTTTTAATGAACAGCATATAAAATTGGCAGATCAGAAAAAAGGAGACATCAGCACAATATTCTATCTTGCAAGAAGCAGACATGACCCAAATAAAAAAGTCAAATTACTAGGAAAAAGAGATATTTTCTCTCCAACTTATTCCTGTATTACAATTGGAAAGGTAAAGTGTAGATCATCTTTTTTTTTAAAGTTATTTAGGGAAATCTTTGGGGAAGTGGTCATGAATGGATAGAAAACTGTCAGCAATTCTTAGCCCAAGGAATCAAAAGATACAACATTCTCTAAAGGTTATACCTGACTAATCCTACTTAATAAAGGCATGTCAAGTTTAAGAACCAATTTTGCTTTTGAAAAGAACTTTTTGATTCTTAATAGAATGTTATGTATATCATTCTAGTTACCTAAAGTACCTGACAAAAAACTCCCATACATCCTTGCTCTTTCACCTGAGCTCATAATTTTGTCCCCATTTACCAAAGACCTGCGACACAAAGCCACGTTTTTTTCTGTACTTTTGTAGTGTGTTAAAAAAAAAATCCTTTTCTGACTTGTAAAACACAGAAGATCTTTTCCTACATTCAGAAAAATAAGAAAATATTACCATCTCAGATGTGAGGACTTGCTGAGCCCTTTGATATCCACCTGATTCACCCAACTTTCGCCTGTTGGGGGATGTCTACCCCAACCATGCAAAGACTTTTCCCCAGCCAAATAGGCAGGTGAGAACAATTTGTTCCAACATCCATGTAAGTGGCTGAATCAGGTGCCAATGTTATCCACTGCATCCTGGACCATCTACAGTCATCTTGACTTCTTTGTTGCCTTTAGACTTTAATAACTCAGAAAGATTGAGGCTGTTGACTTTGTACAACTCTACCTCACTTAAGTCCAATTCATGTATAAATCAATACATCACCCTGAGATGTCATCAGTCCTCTTTGAAAATGAAGGCCACACAACAACAACAAGCCTGCATCATGTAGAATGTTCTGCAATGCTAAAGAGACTAATAGATGAGGTAAGATTTGGGCAGGGATTTTAACCTGGAGGTTATGAACTTGTTAAAAAATTGTTTTCCCAATTGTATTTTTATGTAGTTGTAATCCTATGTATTTTAATTCATGCATTTAAAGACATTCTAGGAAGGAGCCTATAAGTCTTTTCTGACTGACAAAAGGGTTCTATGACATGGAAAGCAGCCCATAGTCTAGGGAGATATGACAAAAACTCGGGTAACTGGTACTCAATATTCCATGATAAATACAGTAGAGAGATTCAGAAGGAAAGTATTCCATGATGACTCATGTAGAAGGTGCATGACCAAAGCACAAGGTTTAGTGTCAAGAAGCCCTGAGTTATAATCCTCACATGCAAATTGTGCAATGCTAGACAAAATGCTTTAACTCTCAGCCTCAGCTAGATAGTACAGTAGAAAGAATGTCAAACCCGGAATCAGGAAAACTCTTCTTCCTTCCCTTCTTAGCCTGCAGTATAGAAGGCTACCATTTGTCATACAAACATATACACATCTATGTATATGTAATATTCATATATATTCACATATTTGCATGTCTATAAATACTTTACATACCTCTATTTTTCAGGTCTTTGGAGGAATATAGCATCTTCTTCATAGGCTCTTTGTAGTTGATTTGAGTATTTACAATACTCAGAATAACAGCCATTCACAGTCATTCTAACAATATTGTTATTACTATACACAATGTTCTCTTGGTTCTGCTTATTTCATGCTTCATTATTTCATCTACTATGAATATTTCTAACACTCATTGCTACTCCTGATCAATTTCCCTTACATTAACAAAAGATCAGCCATTGGAATAGTCAGTGTTACATCTTGTCTGGCTGTGCAATTCCAAGGGATTGGTTGATTTTATCAGTCTAGTCTCCAGTTCATCATTATAGTCAATTCTGCTTTTTAGTATTATGCACCATGCTATGCAAAATTGTACACATGCACATGCACACACACAGATACACACACACACATACACACACAATGAAACATAGGGAAAATGGGATTTGAACTTAGTGTTCGAAGGTAAGAAATGTGTAGACAATGATTTTCTTTCATTTTCTTTACCTGTTGAACTCATTAAACAATATTATTCAAATATCTATTAAGCATTTATTAAGGAGGAATCATTGCTAATGAATGTACAAAAAGAATTTACTTCCTATTCTTGAGAAGCTTATAGCCCATTAAGTCATGATTGCTCTTTCCAACTCTACAATTACCTTGTCTTTCCATCTACTATTATGATTTCCTGTGCCTCAATGAAATCCCCTTCTGTTATGAATAGCATCTTCCTTCCTTTACCAAACCCATTGCTTTTATTCCTTACTTTTTCCCCAACTGTTTTTCTTCAACTATTACTTCTGCACTGGATTGATTTGATACAGAAACTTCTCCCTCAAAGATATTGTATTCCTTGTAGTTTTCTTCTGTGGAAGGAAAGAATTCAATCTTAAATCTGTCTTAGTAACCAGATTGCTGTAATCTGCTACACATCAAAAAGTTTGTGTTCAGTTCTAGCCATTTAGGAAGGGCACTGACAAGATGGAATATATTTAGGGAAGAGTGATTAGGATTGTTAGGCAATATGAAAGCATGCTATCCATGGACTGAATTAGGGAAAGACAATACTTAGACTAGAAAAGAGAAGACTTATTATAAACATAATATCTGGCTGCAATATCATTTTGCTTGGCCCCAAAAGGAAAATTTTTGAATGGTGGGTAGAGACTGTAGAGACAGATATTTTGTATGGTATTAAGGACAAGTCTGCTACTAATTAGAGTGACACAAAAGTAAGATTTCCTTGGGAAAATTAAGTTTCCTTGGGAGGTAATGAGTTTCCCAATGTTGGAGTTCTTCAAGCAGAAGTTAAATGTTCCTTCTTCAAGAATGTTATGGAATTTATACTAAATGAATTCTATTGTCCATCAGAACGTAGAAATCTATATTCCTTTTCAATCTAATTTTATTCTACTTTACCCAATATAATCTATATTTTAATAAAATAAGGCTACTGACTGTCTTCTACTAATTCCAATACTTTCCCTACTTTTGCACATGTTATTTTCTAGGCTGGTGGCATCCTCATTTCATCTTGCTCTGTTGGCATCTAACCCATCCTTCAAAGCACAACTCCAATGTTCCATTTCCTCTTATCATGTCTCCAGCAGGGAGACATCTTTAAAAAAAAAAACTAATTTGATTACACTTTCTCCTACTTTTACACACTCTTTTGTATATTGACCTGTGTTACCATTCACTTTATGTTTCTTGAGAGCAGAGACTGTGCTTTTGTCTTTATTTTTCTCCCAGTGGCAGTATATTATATGTATTTAACAATATTTGCTGAATGCATAAATGTATGATAAATAACTAAGGCAAAATTAGTATGTAGCATGTATATATTCTATCTGGGCATTATTCTTTAGTGACTGTGTTCATTATCATTAGGAATTCTTGAAATTGTCAGAGGACTTAACTCATTATGTATGGATATGGCTTTATTCTTCTAGAAACCCTCCCTTTATGCTTACCCTAAATACATGTAATTCTGAGGCTTTGGTCACATTCAGAATAAATCTCAAACAGGTTTCGTTATCATTTGATATGAAATAGGAATGGGAGGCAGTGTCTTCCTGGACTTAGAAACAAATTTTCAATAATAAAATACCTGCCATTCAATTATATATTGGAGCTCTTAACTGCCTTTTGGGTTCTAAGGGGGGGAAAAAAGCCTTTACTAAGATTTTCCTCATCCCTCTACAGGATTAGTTAAAGTCTTTAACTACAATCGTGTGTATGTATCTGAAAGAGAACTCCACTGGTGAGAATAACACCTACAGGGGTATCTTCAAAGCTGCACTTTACTAAAAACAGCCCTGACAGTGAGGGGAAAAAAATGTTAGGCAGATTGCTCACAGGTTAAATTTTGTGGATTAGGTTGGGAATGAGAGACCCAGAAATCATGGTGGCAAGAACTATTCTGACACCCATATTAACTAGGAGAGATCTTGTGTGGGAGATAGCATTTGACCTAAGTCTTGAAGGGAACTAAAAATTGTGAAAAGCAGAGCTGAAAGAAAGCATTTCAATCATTGTGGACTTTGTAGGGAAAAGGGAGAACTATGAGAAATAGATCCTCGTGAGTCAGCAAAAGCAAATAGAGCATGTCTTCTGAATTCTAGGATGGTAAGAGGAAGTAATGAAAGAGCAAACCGGAAAAATGGATGGGAGTCAAATCATGAAAGGTTTGATATACTAAATTAAAGA
Organism: Myrmecobius fasciatus; assembly: GCA_023553655.1. Taxonomy (NCBI): domain Eukaryota; kingdom Metazoa; phylum Chordata; class Mammalia; order Dasyuromorphia; family Myrmecobiidae; genus Myrmecobius; species Myrmecobius fasciatus. The sequence continues at coordinate 275,733 of JAJPUD010000184.1, read as the reverse complement.
TTTTATATTTTTCCTGGTGACATGAAATGGAAAAGATGTTATTCAGTGTAGGATATAATTTAAATCCCCAAACACCTTTACAGATAAAGATAATAAGGATAAATGCAAGCCTTGTTCTTAAGTTCAAAATCATACAAGAGCAGGATGAGAGAACTTCCTTTATCTTGGGAGTTTTAATTGTTCACAAACTCAACATGAGTCAACAATAGACTTCCAAAAAAAGATAATACAATCTTTCTTTTCAGACATCTTTAGACTCATCAGACTAAGAGAGTATCCAGATAGAAGGAGATTATGGTTATACTCCTTCATTAGTTAAAACACATCTTATCTCATTTATATTTGTCTCTATATGCCCATGTTTTAAAAGAGCCTTCAGGAATGTGCTTATGTGAGAGGGATTTGAATGGTAAGATAACTTGAAATCCTATAAATAATGAATATTTTTATTTAGTAATACATTCCATTGCTCTTTAATAATTTGGGAGTTTATCATGTAAAAAAATTAGTTTTTTTTTTAATTTTATGGAAGGAAGGGGCAGGATTCTTAGAGGCTAGAATGGTCAATGGGAAAATGCTATAGGGACACTGATTTTTGTTCAATATGAGAATTTCTGAACAATCAGAAGTCTATAAAATGAAAACTTGAGTTAGTAAGTTTTTTTTTCTTAGGGGGTAGTGATGCAGTATGAAAAAAAAAGAATCTTCAAAAAATGTCTAAAATGTGATATAGAAAAGACAGAACAAAAATAGTTGAGGAAATTGAACCAATAATATTGTAGTATTATTATGAGAATAGTTTTGGTCTCTTAGACTCTCTGAAAATATCTTGGGCCTGAGGAACACCATTTTAGAACACTGGTTTACTCTATGTTATATCCTTCTGTGTTCCTTCTATACATCCATTGATTCAACACTACTAGACTGCTTCCTATTCCACACATATAATTCTCTATTTCCTGTCTCTTTCCCCTTACTTTGTGGTCTCCCAGACATTGCCTCTTAGCATTTGCCTCTTTGAATTCATTTTTGTTTTTTTGTTTTTAAATTTTTTTTTGTCTTGCAGAGTAAGATTCAGTTTATTCTCTGCAGTCATGAAGCCTTTCCTGTTCCCCACCCTTTGCCATGCTGCTTTCACAAATTAAGTTGTTGTATTCATTTTGTATATATTAGATATGTACTATTATGCCTATTGTCTCCTTGTTAAAATGTGAGCTACTTGAGGGTAAGCTTAGAAATGGCTTCCCTTTTGTTTTTATATTATAAAAATGTATTGTGGTGCTTGATAGGTAGTAGGTTAATAAATGAATGCTTGGTGATTAATTGATTGATTTTTGAGTCACTTGATCCTCACAACCATACCACATGACAGTCCTGAGATAGGCTGTTATTCCCATTTTACAGATGAAGAAGTTCACTCTTAAGTATTAAATGGCTTTCCCCAGGTGGCATGACTAGTGCTGGAGATGACTTTTTACAGCCAGAACTAAAATCAGCAAATGCTCCTAATCACAGCTTGGCTTCTGTTCTGTTCCTTGATTGTCTAGACTTAAGAAGGTAATCGAGAATAATCTTAATAAATCATACTAAAATTAAAAGTATGCTGTGTACACATTTTATTTTATTGTTTTGGAAGAACCTGTTAAGCATGTACCAACACACCTACTGCTAAGAATTGACTAGCCAGGGCTTTCAGAAATTAGGTTTTCAGAGCCCTAATCCACTCCTCTTTTCAAATGCCTCCATTGGTTAGCTTTTCACATAATATCGACAATTTGTGTGTGTGTGGGTGGGTGTGTGTATGTGTGTGTTGTGTGTATGGAGATGGGGGTAGAGGGAGGGAAGCAGGAGGTAGTATGTGAAGGAAACATTCATTTCCTATGTATAACCAGTGCCCTGAGTTGATTTTTGTTTTATTCTTCCTTTGCTGACTAATATCTCTGTCAGATCTTCACTCCTTAATGAAGAAGATGATAAGACTGCCTTTCACTTAAGTAAGATTTGACCCCAAACCATAGTATCTTCCACATTTGGCTTCTAAAACCTCAAGAAAGTCCATTTGTTAGGCTGACAACTCCTGGTACACCTTGTCCATGATGAACTTGATGGACAAGGTCTGCCTTTTCTTTGAGTTACTCATCTAGGGATATTTAGTAGGGTCTTAGAGCCGCTTCCCAATTTACCCAATTTCCTCCTCTCCTTCTTCTGTCATGTCTAAAAGGATTTGATTTGATGCTTTCAAAGTAACAGATGTTAGTGACTTCTATAGCCTGGTTACTGCTTCTTCTCCTTTCTTCTTTCTTCTTTCTTTCTTCTTCTTCTTCTTCTTCTTCTTCTTCTTCTTCTTCTTCTTCTT
>JAJPUD010000184.1:226397-273367 GCA_023553655.1 Myrmecobius fasciatus | reverse complement strand
CTTCTTCTTCTTCTTCTTCTTCTTCTTCTTCTTCTTCTTCTTCTTCTCCTTTTCCTCCTCCTCCTCCTTCTCTTCCTCTTCTCCTCCTCCTCCTCCTCTTCCTCCTCTTCCTCCTCCTCCTTCTCTTCCTCCTCCTCCTCCTCCTCTTCCTCCTCTTTCTTCTCCTCTTCCTCCTCTTCCTCTTCCTCCTCCTCTTCCTCCTCTTCCTCCTCCTTCTCCTCTTCCTCCTCCTCCTCCTCCTCCTCCTCCTTCTCCTCCTCTATATGTCAAACCTATAGAGGACCACCTGAGGACCTCTCATCCCAGCTTTGTCCTTTCCCTGCCTAAACACTTCTGCTAATGAATATATGACTCATAGGAATTTCCTTATACATAGCCAACTTCTGGCGCTTTGGCAGAATACAACAGCTTATAAATTATGGACAGGGAGTCTGAAAGTTATAGCAGCTGCATCTACCACCCAGGATTCTTCTTAGGATACTTGAAAAACAAGGTTTGGGAGTGTGAAACTTATGAACTGGGGAAAGAGACTTCTCATTTTTTTTAACTATCTGAACTGAGACTTGGGCCTGTTTTCAATTTCTTGTCCTCAGATTTTCCTCTGCCAGATTTCATAAGCAGAGCCAATAGGGATAAAATCTCTTCTGAGAATATTATTTTTAAATCATAAAGTAAAATATATATAATTAAAAAGGAAGTAAATTATATTGAAATATAGTTATCAAAATATTTTAAAACAATAACTTCATGATCACCTCCTACCCCCAGATTAAAAACCTCTTCTCAGAATAATATTTTTAAATGAACAAAATAAAATAATTATTATATATAATTAAAAAAGAAACAAACTATATGGAAACATAAAAATATTTTTTAAAATGCATTCACGGATCCTCAGGGTAAGAACCCTTGCTAATGGGTCTCACTAAGTTGGAAAGATTTCTAGAAGACTTTCTAGTGTATGTCTGATGACAGACAACACAGCTGTTGTTTTAGACCTGCCTCTCTGGATGTGAAGAAACCGAGAGCCAGAAAATTGTCTAGTAGGAGTTAGTGGGCAGTGTTTTTCAGAAGTAGATATTCTGGATTGAACTCTCCCCATCCATAAATACTAGCCCGTGAGGTCGGACAAGTCAGTTAGCATCTCTGGGCCTTCATTTCCTCTTCTGTAAAATGAAAAGCTTGGATTCAATGACATCCAAGGTTCTTTTCAGCCCTATGATCCAGTGAGTTGAATTTTTCAGCCATAATGACTCGTGAAAGATGGAGAAGTTGTGATCTGTGTTGGTGAGCACATATATGTATCCAAGTGTGACTCCCAACTTCATCATAGAGCTGAAATCCTTGAAATGAACTTGCTGCTGCACTGCCAGTATCATTGCTAATTACATTTATTAGAGAAAAATAAAAGCTGTGAGTCTACAAAAGCTTTGGACACAATTTTTAGATCTGTTGGGACTAGTTCTTTTCCTCTCATCTATATATCTATATTTATACCCTCCCCCACCCCCGTCTCTCTCTGTTTGTTTCTGTCTCTTTCAAATAACTGATGTAGGAAATGAAAACTCCTTTGCCCTGTTAACTATGATTTCAATTTAACCATTCCAATATTATTTTGAACTGCTTATCTCCCCTATTGATTTTCTTACATCCTTTCTCCTCAAACGTATTTTTACTGTTTCCTAAACAATATTCTTTTATATCTGCACATTTTGATATATTGTTTCTTCAATTAGAATTCATCTTCTTCTATGCCAGTCCACTTAAGACTATAGTAAGTTATGTATCTCTTCTCCATTTCAGTAGAATTTCATCTCTATACACCATTGATTTGACAATCAGCCACATACTACTTCTGACATCTCATATTTTTTTTTTACTGTTTTCTCTTTTCTGTTACTTAAGTATTCACAAGTTTATGCATTGATCACATTTTAAATTCTTTAACGTTAGAGACCAGGTCTTAAAATGTCTTTGTATCCCCTATAGAACCTTAAACATAGTATGTATCTATTCTGAGTTGAGCCTGATTCAGGCTGTTCCCTTGATACTTTTTAGGTTAAATATTAGAACAAAGTGAGATACTTGTGAATCATTCACCATTTGTCAAAAGGAGATTTACTTAGCTATAGCATGAGAAAGAAATTCATTAAGGATAGGCTTTGCATCCACTTTGAATTGATTCAGCTGAGAGAAACTCCTTTGCCTGCATCATGATCTTCCAGTCATGCCATCGAGCGCCTCTGGAAGTTCTTTTGACTGCTTTGCAATCAGGTAATTGGGAAATGATGTCAAGAGTCTTTGAGCCTACCAATTGTCATGGAATATCTAAATTCCCTTTAAGGAAAATTAGCATAACTTGTAAAGAGGGAGGGATCAGGATATTGCTTTTACCACAGCATCCAATAAATGCATATTGATTTGACTGATTAATCTCAGGGACTGATACTTCTGGGTTCCTTAATATTTATGGACCCATAGAAGGGGCTGAAGCCTTCTTTGTAACATGCTTAATTAGACTTATTACAAAATAAATGTTTATCTTTTCTGAGGAGTAGTATTTTGCTGGCATTATTCATGTGTCTAAAAAAAAATCTCACCCTCATATTCAAGGTTGCCTTTTGTTTTGGCTTAATGTGTATTATATCCTAGCAGATGGCACACTACCTTATCTACCACTCCCTGGAATCTGTTTCAGTGAATCAGTCTCATATACAGGTATTCCCTCATGCCTGATTCTGCCACAGGGTTGTAGGCTGAACCATGAAATTATTCAAATGTGAAGGTTTCTTTACAAAATCATAAACAAAGAAGTCCCCTATTAGAATCTATCTTTTTTAATGTGAGCTTGTTGAACTCTAAGAAAATACTTTGGAAACAGAATTCCTGGGTCAAAATGACCATATTTTTCATGTGTGAAAAGTAAAGGGAGGAAGAACTAAAATGTTGTGAAAAAATCTGTACATTAAAACATTTCTTTTTTTTTTCCTTTACAGCTTGGGGCAAATGCTCTGCTTTTTGTCAGTGTAAATTTGTATGGGGTCTTTGTGAGGATTTTGACAGAAAGGGCTCAGAGGAAGGCTTTCCTACAGGCCAGGAACTGCATAGAGGACAGGCTGAGGCTGGAAGATGAAAATGAAAAACAGGTCAGTTTCCAATCACTCTTGGTTTCTCATCTTTTTTTTATTATTATTTTTGGCCTTAGTAACAGTGAATGTATGCATTGAGTGCTTATGTCTTAATCTTTAACATGCTTTAGTTTAACTTGGTTTCATGGCTTTTGGGTACAAGATTCACTTATATCCTCTTCTGGAAGAAAGTGAATTAAATAATACAATTAGTTTATTACATGTAAACTTTAGTGTAGAAATGCTCCCCACCAATGTAGATTGATGACTCTCTTGCAACTTATATTCGTATAGTTATCTAGGGCATGGAAAAGTTAAGTTACTTGCCTAGTTATATGGACCAGAGACAGGACTTGAATGCTAGACTTTCTATTACCATGCGTGGCTGGTCCTCTATCTACTATGCTATATTATATATTTTATGCTCATTTACTCTGTTTAGATTGTATTAGCTATCAACTTTAAAACACAATAGAATTTTATAGGAATTAAAATAATTAAAAATGAGACTTTATACTACAAGTAGTATATATTTCTTATTCGAATAGAAATGTGGGTTATCTTATATATATATTTTCCAGGGAAGAGATAACATTTGGAAGATTCTCAACATCATGACATTCAAGTTAATTTTACATCATATCTTGATTAGGAAAGGGAAGAGGGAATCAGGTTGTCCAATACTTTCATATTAGATGAGTTTGAATAAGGATAAGACAGTCCCATTTATCAGTATAGATGTGTATAGGAATCCAAAGGCAAGAATGATTAGGCGAATCACTTCTAGATAAAGCTTTTGTTTCCAAAAATTTAGCTGGACTTCAACTGGCCATTTTCTATTTGATGAAAGATATGGTAATTTGAGAGAAAAGTTTCTTAGACAACTTTTTTTTTTAAGTGATTATTGCTTATTATTTTCCTGGAAAGAAAATAGGTAGCTAAGTAGCTCAGGAAATAAAGCTGGAAGTGTCTCTGCTGGATCTCAAAAAGGAAAAAAGGACTAGCATGTGCTACAAAAATGTTTGTAGCAGCCCTTTTTGTAGTGACAAGGAACTGGAAATTGAGTAGGTGTCCATCAGTTGGGAAATGGCTGAATAAGTTATGGTATATTAATGTTATGGAATATTGTTATTCTATAAGAAACGATCAGCAAAATGATTTCAGAGAGGCCTGGAGAGATTTACATGAACTGATGCTAAGTGAACTGAGTAGAACCAAGAGAACATTGCTCACAACAAGAAGATTATGTGATGATCAACTCTGATGGATGTGGCTCTTTTCAGCAATGAGGTGGTTCAGGGCAAATCCAATAGATTTGTGATGGAGAAAGCCATGTGCATCCAGAGAGAAGACTGTGGGGAATGAATGTGGATCACAACATAGTATTTTCATCTTTGTTATTGTTGTTGTTTGCTTGCTTTTTTATTTCTCATTTTTCCCCTTTTGATCTGATTTTTCTTGTGCAGTGTGATAAATGTGGAGTCATTTTTAGAAGAATTACACATGTTTAATCTATATTGGATTGCTTGTTGTCTAGGGGAGAGAAGTGGAGAGAAGGGAAGAAGAAAAATTTGGAACACAAGGTTTTGCAAGAGTGAATGTTGAAAACTATCTTTGCATACATTTTGAAAATAAAAAACTATTTTATATATGTAAAGAAATAGAGCTGAGATCAAATCTGGCTTCAGATACTTCCTATCTCTGTGATCCTGGGCTAGCTAGCCTCTTAACTCTGTCTCAGTCTTTTCATCTGTAAAATCAACTGGAGAAGGAAATGGCAACCCCTTCCAGTATTTTTGCTATGAGAATCCCACATGGGGTCATGAAGAGTCAGACGTGACTGAACAATTTCTAAATTATTTCTAAATAATGTATGGTTTCTTTTTATGATGATTGGGTATGGTTAACTATAAAGGAAAAAGGCTACAAAGCCCGTTCACATGTGAAAGTTAAAATGACGCATATTTTAAGGCTTTGATTTCAGTAGTACACTTCTCAATAATAAATTAAAAGTCTTGACCTAAATTCTCATTCATTGCTTATTTATATTTCATTGTTTTCATTTAATTAATCTTCCCCAGACTCCAACAGTGATACGTGTTTTGTTAGGTTGGGAAGAAAATGGAATATGAAATATAATATATACTGTACTTTTGCATCATATTTAATTTGAGAAAAATTCCAAGTTAAAAAAAAGAGCAGCATATGCTTATTACCTTATACTTTATTATTCCAAAAATTTAGGGCTGTAAAGAATGTTAGTAGCTTGCTTATTTCTTTCCTTTGTTCTTCCCCTTTCTCTCTTTTTGTTTCCCTCTCTCATTTTCTCCTATCATCATCCTTTCTCTTTCTATTTTTTTGATCTTTCTTCCCACCTATTATCTTGGCTCCATAGAAGTCATGCTTAGCCTTTTTGCTAATCTGAGGCCCAGCATATTTGGCAGAGCTCTTGCCAAGTTGTTAATTCCATATCATAGGTATTTACTGGGAAAATGGCAAACTACCCTTTTTTTGAGCTTTCAGAAAATAGTTCATGAATTCACTTTTAATTTACAAAAGCTGAATAGGAAGAAAATAATTTAAGAAAATTATTTTTGTGCCTGTGACAATTCAATTGCTAGAGGTAGAATGGGGAGATTTTAAGGAAGTGCTGAACAGAAGAGCAAGACTATGTAGGAGGAGCTCAACTAATATATAGCCATGGAACAGAAGGGATTATTCTTGCAAACTCATTGTTAAACTCATTTGTTCTTATGTTGATATATGAGTACTTTTAATATTTTCTAAATGTTAGTTCCCTTCTACAAAATTCCATTTTTCCTACCTTAGTTATACTTCTGCTATAGAATGTATCCTTTCCTTTGTTTTTCTCCTATTTGCTCTTTAGTCTTTTATATCCTATGATTGCTAGTCTCACTAACTGATGTTCCTTGGTTATACTAAGGTGATCATTTATAGTGGTTTCTAAATTAATTGGGATTAAATAAAATAAATATATTGATATTTGCAACAAATGTTGTGCCCATTTTCATCTTTAAACAAAACCTTTTTCCTATGCAGTATGTCTTTTTTCCAGTCTCTTATTTTGCATGATTTAGCATTGAGCTCATAAGATTTTTGACAAACACTATTTAACATTTTTTTTTAGCACATGCTTTAATTGTGGGATTCCAAATCCCACTCATATGATGAATTGGATCCCTTCAATATGACTACTCTACTCCCTCAAACTTCTAGTAATAACTGTGAGGGATTGAATTTGGCTTGTCTAATGCTATTTAGTTTGCAAGCTCCCATTAGTATGCTTTACATTGTAATATTTTAAAAAATTAAATTCCTGCACTACCTTTTAAAATATACCTTCTTAAAAGCTAATTGATAATCACCCCCTAGACACAATAGGAAGCATACTAATACTAACTAAAAAGCACCAAAGCAAGATCAGTTGGTAAAAATTATCCCCCTTCCCTCCAAAAAAAAAAAAAAAAAAAAATCTGTGACATTCTTCCACACACAAGTCTAGGAGAAAGTAGTGTCTTTAAGAGGTCGAAATTTTACCTGTTTCCTTGGAGTAATATCCATTCTTTAAAAACGGACTTGAAACATAACAGCAGAGAACAATGAAATAAATATTAACAAGTGCATAACCATCAATAGCCCCCAAAAAATCATATCAAAATTATTGCTTGCCCCAAGACATTGATGAAACAGTGTATCTCCTAAATGTCAAACTAAATTCATGCAACAAAATTATATGAAGTGACCTCTTTTTGTTTTGGGTGTATATACATATATATCTTGTTTCCTTCCCATGATTGTTCTTTTCTAATCTATAGAAGGGTAGTTTATCTTCAAAGGCCCATTACATTGGAAGACTAGAAAGAAGATATGTTGAGACTCTGTTTACATTCTATAGTTATTTTTAGGTATATTTTAGACATTTAGTGTTTTCTTTATCAAATTCTTTCGAAAAAAGTTAGAGAAAAAGTTAATGATTATTCATCATGCCATTGCTGTGGATAGGAAGTGAGATATTATTATGGTATAGCATTGCTTATTTCTTGACTCTGCTAAAGTAACTAGTAATAGAAGTTTGAAGTCATCACATTGTATATCTCCACGGTGCTGTTTGTCAGTTTGTTTTTAGATTGCATTATTGGGCAGAGAAAACAACAGAGCATCCTTCTGTTAGCTTGCTTGTCTTTGAGTATTTCCCTTTTTTGCCTTTCTGTAGGAATGAATATTAGGCCCAAAGATATTTCAGCCAGAGGTGCTTGTGAAGCATGAAAAATTCATGGCCACAGTGCATTGGGGACATTTTTTTTTCTTTCTCTCTCTGTATTTCTCTGTTAGTTTTTCTTTACTTTGCTTTTTTTTATTTCTTTTAAAGACTCACAGCAGGAAGACAAGAATAAAAGGATGTTATGTTATTACTAATTATATTATGTCTACTCCCCAATTAAGCACATTAGCTTGATAGAATATTATCAGAGGACTCTAAAGTTACATTACCCACATAATTTACCTCAAATTAAATCCTACCCATGCAACTACTGCATTTAAAGGATGGGAGAGAGGATGATAGTGGTTGCATGGGGTGAGAGATATGTTTACTTCATTAATTTTTTAAAAAGTAAGCAATGGAGTTTCTGCTTCTGGGAACGGAGTTAAATCTTGTGATACCATGCTAACATTTTACTTTGAAGGATACATAAGCTTAGTTCAGTCAATAATAAAGCTTTTTCCCCTTCCCTGTATAATAATGATAAAAGATTTGGGGAGTTAAGGGTGGACTATCAGCAGGGATGTTTGATTTCTTAACTTCATATATTTCCTTATCTATTGGGATTGCCTTATAAGAATGCCCTCACAACTTTCCTGAATTGAGCCAGCTCTTCAGCAAGAAATTCTTCCAAGGGATATCATCTCAGAGGACCCAGAAATACTTACAAACTAGCCCCAAATCTTGTATTATAAATTTCAACAATATGGTTATCACCAATTTCTTGCAAATGCCAGTGACAGACATTACAGATATGAAAGTGGTGAATTTAATGTATGAGCAGAATCCTTCCAAAAATAATCTTAGACATCATCTAATCTAGTTCATCTGTTTAACAGATTAGGAAGCTAAGACCTAGAAAGGAGAAATATTTGTTCATTTAATAAGTAAGAATTAAGACTCAAATTTAGATGTGCCACACTATTATATAACCATGTTACCATTGATATAGTGCTTTAAAATTTATAAATATCTCATATTATATTCACAACAATTATGGGAGACAAGTGCTATGTTTATCCCCATTTTATAGATAAGGAAATCGAGACAGACTGTTTAAATGATGCCCACAGACAAAACTAATGTTAGCCTGAATTTGTACTCAGGGCTTCTTGAATCTAGGGCCATTTCGCCACCTAGTGTCCATTTCCCTACTTCTCTCTTTTTTTCATTCCTTCTTTTCTCTTGCCTTTTGTCCCTTTCATTTACCTGCATTTCTGCCTGAACCTTGCCTCCTGACTCTACCTTTTCTTTCCCATCTCTCATAGTTCAATCTAAAAGGGAGTTATTTTAGATTATACTAAGTAATATAAAGGTTGATTAAGGCAAAGTGTGATTCCAGTCTTAGAGAAGGAAAACAAATGGCATAGTTCTAGTTCCTAGATTTACTGGAAACTGGTAAGGACAAATAAAAGACATTTATTTTCTCCAATTTCTATTTGAACAAAGAAAGAAAAATATAGGGAAGGAAATACCTGCAGGGAGGTAGATGGGTGTGAGGGTGGAGTAGCTGCACAGCAAGCAAAAGGCTGATGATTATTGGGCTACTTGGTTGTTGTCCTCTGAGTATTGTTATTCCCATTTTACACTGGTGGCAGCAAAGGATCCTCAGAGGAGTTAAATGACTTTCATGCTCATAGAGTGAGCAGTAATAGCAGGATTTAAACGTAGATCTTAACTCAAATCCAATACTCTACTTCTCCACTCTGCTTTTGTATTTTCTCTAGTGCGACCAGCTAGATTTCCATTAGAGCACAGGAGAATCTTAGAATGCTTTTCTGTCAGGGAGATGTGCTTTTCCTTGTGTCCTACTTAATGATTTGTCTCATAAGGAGTGTCTTAAAGTGACAGATGCATATGGAGCTTGTTGATGGCAACCTTTTCTGAATGTCTTGGCAATTGTAGGGTAGAAAGCAATGTATTTTTAAAAATGCTTGGTTCTTTTCAAACAAATTTTACAGATAAAGGATGGCTGTCTGCAAGGGGGAAGAAGAAAGATACAGGGGGAAATTTAGGAAATAGGGAAACAAATGACAGTAAAATCTTATTTTGTAGAAATTTAATTCTTTCAAATCATTCTAGCACAGTGGAAAATGCACAGAATTTCAAGTAAAAAAAATCTTGATTTTAGAATGAATTCAAAGCTGGCTTTGAATTAACTTTTTGAACCTCAATTTTCCCCTCTAAAATTAAGGGACTGGGATAAATAATATCAGAGTTTAATTCTAGAATCCCATGATTCTCGTTGTTTGATATTGACAAAGTGTTGCAAGTTGTTAGGAGTCTTTTATCAGACTTTTTTTTTTTTACTGAGGAATATTTCTTTTCTTTTCTAGTAAATTTATTATTTTGAATACACATTGCTTTATGAATCATGCCGGCACAGAAAAATCAGAGCAAAAGGGAAAAATCATTAGAGAGATTTTAAAAAATGGAAAAAAGTGAACATAGCATGAACTGATCTATATTCAGTCTCTTTAGTTCTTTTTCTGGATGCAGATGACATTTTTCTGTGAAAAGTCTATTAGGGATTGCTTTGGATCACTGAGCCACTAATAAGAACTAGGTCTTTTATAGTTGATCATCACACATTCTTGCTGTTATTGTGTACAATATATTCCTGGCTCTGCTTGTTTCGCTCAGCATCAGTTCGTGTAAATCTTTCCAGGCCTTTCTGAAATTAGCTTGTTCATCATTTTTTATAGAACAATAACATTCCATTATCTTCATATATCATAGGTTATTCCGACATTCCCTAACTGATGAGCATCTACTCATTTTTCAGTTCTTTGCTACCCCAAAAAGAACTGCTACAAACATTTTTGCACATGTAGTCCTTTTCCCTCCTTTATGATTTCCTTGGAATATAGACCCAATAATGGCACTGCTGGATCAAAGAGTATGCACAGTTTTATAGTGTTTTGAGCACAGTTCCAAAATATTCTCCAGAATGGTTACAGCATTTTACAACTCCACAACCATGCATTCGTGTCCCCATTTTCCCCATATCTCCTCCAACACTTATCATTATCCTTTCCTATCGTCTTAGTCAATCTGAGAAGTATGAGGTGGTACTTCCTGGTTGTTTTAATTTGCATTTCTCTAATCAATAGTGACAGAATATTTTTTTCTTATAACTATAAATGGCTTTAATTTTGTCATCTGAAAATTATCTGTTTATATCCTTTGACCATTTATCAGTTGAAGAATGGCTTGTATTATAAATTTGACACAGTTCTTTATATATTTTAGAAATGAGATCTTTATCAGAAACACTGGCTGTAAAGATTTTTTTCCAGCTTTGTATTTCCCTTTTAATCTTGTTTCTGTTAGTTTTGTTTGTACAAATCCTTTTTAATTTAATGAAATCAAAATTGTCCATTTTGCCTTTAATAATATTTTCTAGTTCTTTTTTTGTCCATAAATTCCTCCCTTCTCCAAAGGTCTCACTGATAAATGATCCCTTGCTGTCCTAATTTATTTATGGTATCATTCTTTATGCAAAATCATGTAACCATTTTGACCTTATTTTGGTATGAGGTATGAGATGTAGGTCTATGCTGAGTTTCTGACATTATTTTCCAGTTTTCCCACCAATTTTTGTCAAATAGTGAATTGTTATTCCAGAAGCGGGATTTTGGGGGGTGGGGGTGGGAGGTTATCAAATATTGTATTGCTATAGGCCATGATTATTATGTGATGTGAATCTCATCTATTCCACTAATCTACCACTCTATGTCTCAGCCAGTACCAAGTGATTTTGATGACTTCTGCTTTATAATATAGTTTTAGGTTTGGTACTACTAAGCCACCATCTTTTGTATGTTTTTTTCATTAATTCCCTTGATATTCTTGACCTTTTATTCTTTCCTATGAATTTTGTTATTATCTTTTCTAGTTCTATAAAATAATTTTTTGGCAGTTTGATTGGTATGGCACTGAACAAGCAGACCAATTCAGGCAGAATTGCTCAACCTACCCATGAGCAACTGATATTTTTCCAACTGTTTAGATCTAACTTTATTTGTGTGAGAAGTGTTATGTAATTATGTTCATATAGTTCTTTTGTTTGTCTTGGCAGGTAGACCCCCAAGTATTTTATTTTGTCTAAAGTAATTTTAAATGGAATTTCTCTTTCTCTCTCTTGCTGATGTACTTTGTCAGTAATACATAGAAATGCTGATGATTTGTGTGAGTTTATTTTATAACCTGCAACTTTGATAAAGCTGTTGTTTCCAGTAGGTTTTTGAATGATTTTCTAGGATTCTCTAAGTATATCATCTTATCATCTGCAAAGAGTGATAGTTTTCTTTCCTCATTGCCTATTCTAATCCTTTATTTTCTTTTTTCTGTTCTTATTGATAAAACCAATATTTGTAATACAATGTTGAATAGTAGTGGTGATAAATGATATCCTTGTTTCACCCCTAATCTTATTGGGAATGTTTCCAGCTTCTCTCCATTACAAACAATGCTTGCTGTTGGTTTTAGATAGATACTTCTTATTATTTTAAGGAAAGCTCCCTTTATCCCTATGCTCTCTAGTCTTTTTAATAGGAATCGGTGTTGTATTTTTTTCAAAAGCTTTTTCTGCATCTATTGAGATTATCATATAATTTCTATTGGTTTTATTACTAATATGGTCAATTATGGTAATAGTTTTCCTGATATGGAATCAGCCCTACATTCCTGTTATAAATCCCACTCAGTCATAGTGTATTATCCTGCTGATAAGTTGCTGTAATTTCTTTGCTAATATTGTATTTAAAATTTTTGCATCAATATCTATCAGGGAGATTGATCTGCAATTTTCTTCCTGTGTTTTGGTTCTTCCTGGTTTAGTTATTAGTGACATATTTGTGTCTTAGAAGGAGTTTGGCAGTACTCCTTCTTTACCTATTTTTCCAAATAGTTTACATAGGATAGGAATTAATTGTTCTTTAAATATTTGGTAGAATTTACTTGTGAATTCATCTGGCCTTGGAAATTTTCTCTTAGGGAGTTCCTTAATGACTTGTTCAATTTCTTTTTCTAAAATAGGACTATTTAAATAATCTGTTTCCTCTTTTGTTGACCTGGGCAATTTATGTTTTTGTAAACATTCATCCATTTTGGTTAGATTATCAGACTTGTTATCTAGAGTTGGGCAAAATAGCTTCTGATTAATTGTTTTAATTTCTTTTTCATTGGTTGTAAGTCCAGTATTTCATTTTTGATACTGGTGATTTTTTTCTCTTTCTTTTTATGATCAAATTAAGCAAAAGTTTATCTATTTTGTTGTGTTTTTTTTTTTCATAAAACCAACTCTGCTGAGAAAAAAGAATATTCCTTTCTGTCCCTATTCATTTTCCTCTGAGGTCTATCATGTCTATGTTTTCTAGGATTCTATTAACATCTTTAGTTTCTTTCTTGTTCATTTTGTGGTTAAATTTGTCTGATTCTGAGAGGGGAATGTTGAGGTTTCCCCACTAGTATAGTTTCACTGTATACTTCTTCCTATATCTGGCTTAACATCTTTAGGAATTTGGCTGCTCTACCATTTGATGGTACTTACTACTTCATTATTCATGGTACTCTTCATCACGGTGTACATTCTATCCTTATCTCTTTTTTTCCCCTGAGGCAATTGGGATTGAGTGACTTGCCCAGGGAGACACAACTGGGAAATGTTAAGTGTCTTGAGACCAGATTTGAACTCAGGTCCTCCTGACTTCAGAGCTGGTGTTCTGTCCATTGTCCACCTAGCTGTCCCCCTTATCTCTTTTAATAAGTTCTATTTTTTACTTTTCCTTTATCTGAGATCAGAATTGCTACCTCTGCTTTTTTTTTTTTTTACTTCAGCTAAAGCATGATAAATTCTGTTCCAGCTTTTTACTTTTACTTTGTATGTGTCTCTCTGTGTCAAATGTGTTTCTTGTAAATCACATATTGTAGGATTTTGTTTTTTAACCCACTCTGCTATTCATTTTTGTTTTATGGGAAAGCTCATCCCATTCACATACATAGCTATGATTACCAGCCCTGTATTTCCCACAATTCTATTTTTTCTCCTGTATATACTTATATTCTCTCTTTCCATCCTGTTCTTAGTAATGTGTTTTTTTTATACAACCCACCCATTACTTTATCTTTTATCACCTCTACCCGCCTTTTCTTACCTTTTCCCCTGGTGTTTTCTGCACTTGCTTCTGTCCTGTCTCTCCCTTTTTTCCTCTTTCTCCTCCTACTTCTTTATTGGGTTAGATAAATTTTTGTACTCAACTGAATGAAGTTATTCCATCTTAGAGCTAAAACTGATGAGATCCAGCTTCAGACAATGCTCATCTTCCTCCCTTCTTTCCTTGATTATAATAGATCTTTTGTACCTTTTCATGTGAACTAATTGTCCCATTATATCTCCCCTTTCCTCTTTTTCCAGTGCACTTTTTCCACCCCTTACTATTTTATTCTTTGATATTATCACATCACAGTCTATTCAAAACCACACTCTCAGTTTCTTTGATGCCCCTCTTTGTCTACTCCAGTGACAGATTCAGTTCTCATTAGTTATAGATATCATTTTTCTGTCCAGGGATGTAAACAGTTTGACATTTGAATCATATCTATTTCTATAATTATATCTATATTTCCCCTGTTTAGCTTTCTATGCTTGTCTTGAGTCCTGTGTTTGTAGGTTAAATTTTATATTTAGTTCTTTTTTTTTTCAATTGAAATGATTGAAAGTTTCTTACTTCATTGAAGCTCCATCACCTCCCTTGAAAGATGATGCTGAGCCTCGCTAGGGTAATGAATTCTTGGTTGTACCTCAGGCCCTTTGCATTCTGGAATATGGTGTTTCAAGCCCTTCAGTATTTTATTGTAGAAGCTAGAAGATCCTGGGTAATCCTGACTAATGATCCTTTATATTGAATTTTTTTTCTCTGGCAGCTTGCAGTATTTTTTCCTTGATACTGTAGTTCTGGATTTTCTCAACAATGTTCCTTGGGGGTTTCCTTGTAGGATCTATTTCTGAAGGTGATTAATGGATTCTTTGAATGAGTATTTTCTCCTCTGTTTCTAGAATATTTGGGTAGTTTTCCTTAATGACCTCTTGAAGAAAGTTATCCAGGCTCTTTTTTTGGTCATGTATTATTTTCTTCAATTATCTTTTGTATCTCTTTTTCCATTTGGTTAATTTTACTTTTCAAGGAGTTGTTTTCTTCAGTTTTTTTTCTTCCTTTTTCAAGCTGTTGACTCTTTCATGCACATCTCTCATATCCTCTCTCATTTTTCCTTCTATCTCTCTCACTTGCCTCTTAAAGTCTCTTATGAGTATTTCCAAGAAGCCTCTTTGGGCTTGAGACCAATTCATATCACTTTTTGAGATTTCTTCTGTGGACATTTTGTCCTCACCTGAGTTTGTGTTTTGGGCTGCCCTGTCACTATACTAGCTTTTTATGGTCAAGGTTCTTTTCTGTTTCTTGTTCATTTTCTTTCCTTTTCTTTTGGTATTTTTTCTCTCTCTCTTTATTAATTTTTTTAAACTTTTATAGTTGAGCTCTGCTTCTGGCATTAAGGGGGTGCTGTCCCAAGCTTTCTGTGCAGCCCTGAATCTTGACTTTGAGCACAGGAATCCCTTGTGTTTGCAGGGGGTAGCTTTGCCTACTCTTTTCAGGAAACACCCTAATTTCTCAAAGTTTGCCTTCTGAGCAAGGACTAGAAGCTGCCCCACTTATTTGCTCCTTTACTGAGCCAGGACTGAGGGTCTTAGTTGCTGATTTGCTGTGATTAAGAGCCTCTCACTGGCTTCCCAGAGTCTGTTTGAGCTGGGCTGAACATCCTTTTCATCCCAGTGATACTGACCTTTCTTGAAGTTTCTAAAATCTATCTTGAGCTGGAAAGTGGTTTTGTTTCATTAGATTCTGTTCAGAGGTTTGGTTTCATGTGGTTTTTGAGAAAAACTGGATGTGCTTGAGCAGTTTCTTCTTTACTCTACCATGTTAGCTCCATTCTTGGAAGTCTACCTGAGGAGTATTTCTTGATGGATTTGGAGAAGACTTAAGAAAAATCATCAGGAATGTTGGAGGGGATGTGGGAAAACTGGGACACTAATACATTGTTGGTGGAACTGTGAACGGATCCAACCATTCTGGAGAGCAATTTGGAGCTATGCTCAAAAAGTTATCAAACTGTGCATACCCTTTGACCCAGCAGTGTTTCTACTGGGCCTATATCCCAAAGAGATCTTAGAGGAGGGAAAGGGCCCCACATGTGCAAGAATGTTTGTGGCAGCCCTTTTTGTAGTGGCTAGAAACTGGAAACTGAAGGGATGCCCATCAATCAGAGTGGCTGAATAAATTATGGTATATGAATGTTATCGAATATTATTGCTCTGTAAGAAATGACCAGAAGGACGATTTCAGAGAGGCCTGGAGAGACTTGCATGAACTGATGCTGAGTGAAACTAGCAGAACCAGGAGATCATCATACACAGCAACAACAGTATTACATGATGGTCAATTCTGATGGACATGGTTCTCTGCAACAAAGAATTGTCTCAAACCAGTTCCAATTGTTCACTGAAGAAAACCATATACACCCAGAGAGAGGAATATGAAATAAGGACCACAACATAACATTTTCATTATCTCTATTGATGTTTGCTTGCATTGTGTTGCCTTTCTCTGATTTTCTTTTTTTTTTCTTGTAGATAGGATTTTTCTTGCATAACTTGTCAAGTATTTTAACATTATTAACATGTAGTGGACTTCCTGCCATCTAGGGGAGGGGAGGGGACTGGGGGTAAAATTTGTAATGGAAAGCTATGTAAAGATCAATGCTGGGGAACTACCCATACATATGTTATACAAATAAAAAGCTTTAATAAAAAAAAATTTAAAAAAATCATCAGCTCTGCATCAAAAGAAGTAGGAAGCATATACAGATTTATTATGCAAAAGGTTTTAGATCCTCAAAGTGCCTGAACCATGGAGAATACCTACAAATGGAGCTGGTAGAAGATTCCAAAAAATAAACATTTATTAAGCACCTGCTGTGCTTAGATGGTCTGCTGGGTGTTTGATGAAATACAAAGTTTATGATAGCATGGATCATTCATAAGATCATAGATTTAGAACTGGAAGGGATCTTAGAGGTGATCTAGTTCAATATTATATTTTATTTCTGAAAAAACAGTTCCAGAGATGTTAAATCAATTGCACAAGATTGCATAAGTAAGAAATAGTAAAACTAGGATTGAACTCAAGTTCTCTGACTACAAATTGAGCCTTCTTTGCATTGTGCCACAATAAGTAAGGAGTGGAATGGCTCAGGCTTATACGATGTCTAAAAGATGAAAATTTATTACAATAATGACACAAAAAGGTGATACATTCTATTCCATTTTAGCAAATAATATTCATTAATATTTAATTATTTAATATAGCTTTATTATATCATAATAGCAGTTTTTGATTAAATTAATTACAATTTTATTAATAATATTTATTAAATATTGTTAATCTCACAATGTGCAGGACTTTGTGCTAGATACTTTAGATACATTGGCAAAAATGAAACAGTGCTTGTCCTCTAGGAGCCTACATTGTACATGAAATCTCTAGTATTTTTTTTTCTAGTATTTTCTTTGAAAAAATCCTCTGATATATGCTTTGGGTTTTGGTTGTGGTGTTTTTGCTTTGATTTTTAAAGTAACATTTTGTCTCAGGGTATATAGCAATGGGCCATGGAATTACACCGTCACAGCTAGCATTTATCCTATGTTCCAGACATTGTGTTAAGTATATTTCAAATTTGGCTTCAGACATTTACTAGCTGTATGAACTTGGGAATGTCACAACTTCCAATTACTTCAGTTTCCTCAACTGTAAAATGGAGTTCTCTTTCAAATTATCTCTCTCATGGAATAGCACCCCCCTTCCAAGTGAAGAAGTAGCAGGGAAGTAAAGTATCAATATGAAGTAATGAAATGCTAGGCAAGCACCAGACAGTGAGAAAGGTTGAAAAGTGAAGAATTCACATCAAACATTTATCATGGTCACAAAGGGTATTTTTTATTGACAAGAAAAGGCTTATAGGCTAAATTAAAATGATTAAGCAGCATGCTTTGGGTGAAATGACTTTTTAAAGGTTCAGAGGGAAGAGGGGCAGGAAGTTTAGAAAGAAATAGGGTGGGTCCTACTCTAGAACAGACTATATGTACTAGCAGCTACTGGATGATGAGACTGGGTGAGTTAAGTATTCTAATAATTCAGTTTGAGGAGTTCTGCCTACCTTTGTGTATGACAATGGGAATTGTTCATTAAAATTCTTACAATGGAGGCTGGATGGATAGATTAAAGTTCCTGCTCCACATTTCAGGATTATTGTGAGCGTAAAATGAGCTCATATTTGTAAAGCATTTAGAACTAACTGACAAATCCAAGTGTTTAATAAATGCTTTTTTCTTTTGCTTTCTCTTGTTAGTTAACACACAGACATTTATGTCTTGCCTTCTTGGGTCTAGCATAGAGTTAGGTATAATCCCTGCCTTCAAAAATTTTACAATGCAATAGAAAAACTGTTTTATGAGACTCCAGGGGAAATATGTTACCAACTGGTTAGTTTCCTATGGACATAGAAAGCACGTCTATTCTATTCTATTCTATTCTATTCCTTCTTTCCTCCCCTTCCCTCAAAAAAATTCTCCATTTCTATACTTCTTCAATCATATTGGAAGAGACCTATCAAATAATTTATTCTAACTTTCTGCTCAGTATCTGGATCTCTGCTCTTATAATGCTGATCTATTAGTCATTCAGCCTTTACTGCCATCATATTATATTTATTAATGACAAAGAACACATTATTTCAAAAAGTAACTTGTTTCATTCTGGAAAGCAAAACAAAACAAACAAACAAACAAACAAAAACAACAGAAAACTAATTACCATAAGCTTCTGTACACTCCATATTCCAAGCTATAAATTGCTTCCCCGAGATACTAACTTATATTCCTTGATACTGGTTTTTGCCAGTTTGTAAAGCAAATGTAATTCTACTTTTTCTTCAGAACAAGTGTTCAAATGTTTAGACTATTATATCTTCCAAATTAAGTATGCTCAGGCCCTTCAATTGTTCCTTACAGGATGGAGGTGCAGACCCCTTACTCTCTGTTGATTTCCTCTTTGTGAATTTCTACTTGTCAATGCTTTCCTTAGGATTTGAGCCATAGAACTGGATTCAATGCTGCCAATATGATCTGGACAATAAAACAAGGAATGTGGGAATCTGCATCTTCTTGATCAACATTAGCATTTTATGGGAAAAACAATGCTCACATACACCCATAGCATCTAGATTTTAGTCAATTTTATGAAGACACATTGAATGAAGAACAAGCTTCAGAGTTGGGAAAAAGTGGTTTCAAATATTATACCTCTGACTAAATAACCTTGGAGAAAATAGTTTAGAATGTCAGTATCATAGGCAATTCTCCAAGAGTGTAAATTGCAGAACCATTCCTGATATTCATTATTAGAAGGAATTTTCTCACTTGGAATTCTGTATACCACTGAAATCAGAGATCTGGACCCAAAACAAAACAAAACAAAACTTTCTCAAATCCATAATTATTGTATCTTACTTCGGTATAGCATAGATTTTTTTTTTAAATAAGAGATCTGGACCCAAAACAAAACAAAACTCTCATTATTTTTAATTATTGTGCCTTACTTTGGTATAGGTTTTTTTTTTTAAATTAATGCTAACAACCATCAAAAAACCTCTCTCTGTCTCTGTCTCTGACTCTGTCTCTCTCCCCATTCTATGTACATGACTTGTGGTCTATGATTTTTAATTTTCTTTCTGAAGAGTTTATATTATAAAATTATGTCTTTAATGTATCATCACCTTCCATTTTCTAAGGAGAATTTTACTTCAGTTTATCTGTGGCAAATTTTGTTTCTTATTTCATTAAGACAACAATTTTTTCATTTAGGAACTATTTCACTGGGTCTTGGGTTCTCAAATCATAAACTTTAATACTGAGACCCAGAATCCCTCTTCTATAAATTTCTTATTAGTCATCTAGCTTGTAGAATATTCTATATGCACCAAGCTACTTTACTTTTTCATATGCTCAATAGTGTAACTTAAATACTAAATCTAATTTATACTCATCAATAAATGAAATCACTGTTTATAAAAAGTGTGTAATTATTTATTCATTAAGTTAACTGTCATTCCCTAGATGACCTACCTAATTCTTAAAGGACTCAGGAAATATATCTTCTACTGGTGCTTACGCCAAAATTTTTCTCTGTTCAGTTAGAGGCCCTAAGGTATCAATCTGATAGTGCTGTTGATTAGTACTTCTCTGAACCAATGAAGGATGTTGTAATAACTTCATCTTGGAGGCAGATCTGGTGACTGCTCAGAGGCCGACTGCTGACAGGGTCTTTGGTGGATTTTTATGCTTTTGGTTAATGGTATTTAAAAGTACATATAAGTTATGATTGCTGATTAATTACTTAAGTTTATGATTCAAGGAAATTGCCAATCAAAGACTTAGTTTATCATTATCAATTATCAGTTGTTTACTAGATTTGAGGAACACAAGTGAGTTTTATGGAAGATTTGGGATGGGGGAATAAATAAGTTTTAGCAAGAACTTATTTTATTACAGAAAAAACCCTACAACTATTTCATCATAAAATGGAAGCTATAAACAAAATGAAATTGCTCTCGCTCATTTAACATACTTATTTCCTTTATACATGCTCTTAAATGTCTCAAAGATGGGGTAGCTCCCTACTTTCTCACAGCATATTCCACTTTGGGACAACACTAATTGTTATTGTATTTTTTCTTGCATGAAGCCTAAATCTGACTCTTAGCTTATTCTTAGTTCTGTTTCTGGGACCAAACTGAATAAATCTTACTCTTCCACATGTCAGCTCTTGAAATATTTAAAGATGGCAATTTTGCTGCCATCAAATTTTCTCTTTTTCCCAGCAAACCAACCCTTATTTTGCCAAATGATCCCAAAATAGCACAGTCTGCAGGCTGTTGGCAGTACTGATCAACCTCCTTTGAATAGTTCTCAGTTTATCATTGTCTTTTCTAAAATGTGTTGCCTAGATCTGAACACTATACTTCAGATGCAATCTGCTAAGGGTTGAATCAATGAGATTATTACATCTGTTGCTTAGGACATAAAATCAGTGTAAGATTGAAGATAGAGATCTCATCAGGAAGTAAATTGGTATCAAGTCCAGTGATCCTGGATACTGTATTTATTATTCTACTTGTTCTTACTCACTATCAGTTGCTTGAAAAAGGTGCAGACTTACAGGATCAAAGGGAGTTTTCTCATCAGTCTGTCATAGGTCTAATGTCTGTATCTTATTTAGCACACAATCTTCTTTAATGTGTAAGAGGTGATGGTCTTGAAATTAGTCTTGTGAGGCTAAAAGGTAGGAAGCATTGAAAAATAAAGTGAAAAATCCTCAAATACAAATGAAATATTCTCTTCCTAAGGGAGGATAGGAGGTTTGAATAGTACAATTGCACATTGAAAAGTCCAGTAAAAGGTAAATTTGACTCCAAAGCATAGACTGCATCCATATCTTTGGCCCTAGGCACTCATTTCTATAGATTCCCGATGGAGTAGGGACTTTTAAGTTAGAAAGACTTTGTCTAAGGGGAGAGGTCAGTTAAGGATTTTTACCCTAGCTGAAAAAGTTTTGTGGCATTTTAGTTAAAAAGAACATGGTAGCATTTGAGCTGAAGCACAGTACCACACAGCCAAATTTTGAATGCAGAAAAGCTTTTGCTTGCCCGTTGATGAATGAAGTAATGCAGTGGATAGAGTACAGGGCCTGGAGTCAGAAAGACACATCTTTATGAGTTCGAAGCTGGCCTCTGGACACTTACTAGCTGGGTAATCCCAGGCAAATCACTTAACCATATGTTTCAGTTCTCTATCTATAAAATGAGCTGGAGAAGGAAATGACAAACCATTCCAGTATCTTTGCCAGTGTCAGCACTAATAACAAATGAGGTTTTACAACTGTGGTTAATTCCAAAAATATCAAATAGTTCACACATAAGAAAAAAGCTTTTTTTAATTCCACTGGGGGAAGAAATTAGACACATGTGTCAGGGCCTCCTCTAGTAATAGACCCAAGACAAGTGGGGCTTAATCTTGATTTATATATTTGTGACTAGACAAAGAATCAAACAGTGTATCTAAGCACCAGTAGTGGAGCATAAACAGCAACAGTGAGGCAAGGTTGTCTAATGAGAAGAAGCAGGGCTTCATGTATTGACTTGTTGGTGCTTCTCTGAGCTCAGAGATCTTCATTTATGTGATTTAGTTTCAGCAGTGTGCATCTAGGGTATGGGGCACAAAGGACTGTTGTTATGACAAGCTCAAGGCACAGCTTATTTGCTGGCCTTTAACTCTGGGAAACAAGGTATCTCCTGAGAGAGAGAGGGGGTAAGAAGAGAGACACACATACACTGAGAGAGATGGAGAGAGGTAGAGAAACAGACAGAGAGAAACAGAGAGACAGAGACAGAAATAGAGATACAGAGACAGAAAAAGAGAGAGAGGCATAGATACACACACAGACAGAAAGAGAACAGAGATAGAGAGACAGAGAAAGAGATAGAGACAGAAAAACAGAGACAAGAGAGATGAGAGAGAGACAGAGACAGGCAGAGAGAGACAAAGAGATAGAGACAGAAAGACAGAGACAGAGAGAGAAACAGAGAGACAAAGAGACAGACACAAACACACAGAGAAACAGAGACAGACAGACAGAAAGCGACAGAGAAAGAAAGAGACAGAGAGATCCATAGAGAGAGAAACAGAGACAGAGATAGAAATAGAGATACAGAGATACACAGAGAGACAGAAAGAGAGAGATAGAGACAGAAAAACAGAGAGCTGAGAGAGAGGAGAGAGAGAGAGAGAGAGAGAGAGAGAGAGAGAGAGAGAGAGAGAGAGAGAGAGATTTTTGTTAGTGTCTACTATGGCTTTGAGTCTCCAGTATATTATATAACTTACCTTATCACAATCCAAAGTCTCTGTGCCATAACGAATAAAAATCTCTATCATCGAACCTATGTACATTATAAAAAAAAATATTTAAAAAGGGTGCTCATCATTTTGTATTGTATCCTAGGAAGCTAAGTCCTCCAGTCCCAGCTCTGAAAAAGAACTATTATAAAACAATATAAAAATGATTTTTTATAAAAATGATAGAACAAGCAACATGTTCTGAGAGTTCCAAGGAAGGAAGTACAAATTGTTACTGGGAAAATTTTGATGGTGATTTGTAGCATTTGAGGCAAGTATTAATGGAGGTTTAGGATTCCAGAGACAGTGATGAGGGGTAAGAGAAAAAAGTGGGAAAATTGGGATCATTCTAGGTATGAAGAATGGTAGTAAAATCACAAAAGCAGAAAAATGCAGGTTATGTTTGAAGAACAATGAATAGACCAGTTTTGTTGGACATGGAATATATGAAAGGGCAAACTAGGAAACAAAGCTACTAGTATAATTTGGAGCCATCTTTTAGGGCAAAGCTTTTTAAACTATGGGTTGGGGTCATGTAACTGAATGTGGGGATCATCACAAAAAACTTGGTAATAGTAAAAGGTATCAAATATTTTGCCAAAATTTTATTCCTTATGTTAAAATTTTTTAAAAATATGCATCTTATTAGTATGCAAATTTGCTTTTATTTTTAATAAATGGTACAATTATATATTTACTAAATAATTATTTTAGAATACATTCTTTCTGATTTATTATCAGTAAATGTTTGATTGGTATACCTGTTTTATGTACCTATATGACCTGGGGTCTCATAGAAATTTGTTTGGCAAAAAAGGGGATGGAATGGAAAACATTTAAGAAGCTCTGTTTTAGGTGACATAGACTCCTAGGCTAAAGAATCTGATTTTTTTCCCCAGTAAGTAGTAGAAAGACCTGCAAGAAAGGTGAATATTGCCCATCACAATCAAATCTACATTCTGGGGAGACTAAACAGGCAAGAGCCTGAGGAATGGATGAAGGCAGAAGAAAGCAAAGAGTGAAAGATATTTTGATATATTTGAATGACTAGTTAAATTAATAAATGTCTGGATTTGGGTGCTAGCAGAAACCTACATGTGGGTAGCAGTGCTTTGGAGGCTGAATTGGTCACCACAATATTTGTTGGCTCATTAATATATTTCTCAGCTAATTCTTCTTGGCAGCCTTAGTAACTGGTTTCTAATCTGAAAGGGGTTACAATCAGAAAAGTTCCTTAAATATACAAGACAACAGCAGAACAAAAATGTATATAGACTTTAATGGAAATCCAAAAGGTTTTACTAACCAGTTAATTAGTCTTCTAAATTCAAGATGGTTTGTTGTTGTTGTTGTTGTTATTTTGTTTTGTTTTGTTTTTTAAAGATTGTCATGTTATGGAGTCAACTCCCAGTTCTTTAGTTAATGCAGTTGATAACCTTAGATAATTTAATTCTTTGAGTTTCAGTATTTGTAAGATTTAATTCTTGTCTCTATATTACATGATTTTATAATTTGGGCAAGTCATTTAGTTTATTTGGACCTCAATTTCCTCATATAGAAACTAAAAAGTTGGCTTAAATGACCTCTAAGATTCTTTCTAGATCTAATAAGTCTCCTAAAGTGGATAGAAAAGATTGTTAGAATTGCAAGGAGAGAAGGTTGAGGGAAATTCTTCAAGAAATTCTTGGGTCAAATCCTGAAAAGATAACTTTATAATTTATTTTGAAGGAATTCCCAGAACTTCAGATTCACTCATATCCAAATGCAAATAATAATAATAATGATAATAAAACTCTAAGTAAAATAGAATTGGAAAATTTTGTGTATGCCTTTTGGGAGAATGTATTTTATAACCTTTCATTAGTGCAAATAATTGAGAGCTAATTGTATTTGCTGAGTCCTCTGCAGACATTGATTAACCTAACATGTTTCTCCATTTGCACTCTGATGGTGTGTTATGTAACAATCCCAGGATCTCAAGGGCAAATGAAAGTTTATTTTGTTCCTATTTTATTATTGTTAGCTAAATCAGGAAGGCAAGGATTTTACCTTACTTGGCCATAGTGCTAGTGGAGGTTTGGGGAAGAATTTGACTTTGAGGAAAGATATCTTTCCCTTAAGAAATGTTTATCAAGTGCTTGTTATGTGAAACACTTGCTAGATACTGGGAGAAGTACAAAATTTAGATAAGATGTGGCTCCTGTCAAAAAGACTTTTACACTTTATAAAGGAGATAAACACAGATAAATATATTATAAATGTATCTGGGTAAATGCATTTGGGAAGTACAGGAAAAGAATCTGCTTGAAAACTAAAGGGGAAAATGTTTCTGGTGGGGAATTAAGGAAAGCTTTGTGGAGGAGATAGTCTGAATTTGCCTGGAAGGATTGGAAAATAATTCAATATGTAAAGAAAAGGAGGAATGATATTGTAGGCAAAGGGATTATTATGAATGAATATCTGGAAGAGAGAAAAGGCAGGACATATTTGAGGAGCAGAAGGCTATATCCTCCTTAGTTGTAAGATAAAGAATTTGGAGGATAGCTAAATTGGGATAAGACCAGGAGAGTAGTTTGTAGTTGGGTAGTGGAAGGCCTTGAATGCCAGAGAAAGAAGTTTGAACTTTATGCTGTAGCCAACCAGGAGCTACTAAAGAATATTAAACAGGAATATCCTGACAAGATCTATGTATGAGAAGTTATTCTGGAAGCTATGAAGGATGGCAAGGAAAATGTGAAGCTCTTTTAAGATACTATCATAGAAGTCCTGATGGGTGTTAATGAGGACCTCTGTATCCTAAGTGTAGTTATGATGAGCTACAAGTTAGAAAGGGGAGTCATCTGGAATGAATTCACAGGCTCAAACCATTTTCAAGTCAAGGGGCGTAGTTTTATTGTGATGCTTAGCAAGCAGGCAAAGTTCTTAATGAACTTGTAATTAACAAAGGGGAAAGTGGAATCTTTTATGAGAAAAAACCCTAAACAAGGTATGTTAACTATGCTAATTGCATTCATCAGCAAGGTAATAGGTTATCATAGTATAGATCAGATTTATGTGAAATAGCCCTTGAAATTGACATGTATTGACCTCCGGAATGTATACAATTACTAGCATTGATAGAAGGTGGCTCTGTCTGTACAAGATAATTTGATTAAAACAATAAATTCTGTAGGGTCAGAGGAAATAGGAAATAGTATTCTTCACTGGAACCCACTTAGATACTGGGTTACTGCCAGGAACATAGTATTTTGCTAGGGTCCTATTCACCCTGTCAGTAATAGTGATACCTCTAAGGACACTCCACCTTTTCTGCTGGGTAGCAACAAATGATGTTCATAAAGAGACTTTCTACAAGCATTAGGATTTGATAGCTGATTTCATATTGGAGCAATAAGTACAGAATGCCTCAGTTGGTAAAATGGTTCAGGATCAACATTTATTAAATATATTTTATATGCAAGGCACTATTCCAAACAATGGAAATGCACGTAACATGTTATTTTCCCTTGACACAAGGAACCATCAAGGGAAAGGAAGATGGTCCAATGGAAAGACAATGGAGCATAGAGTCAGAGGAATTTTATTCCGATCTTGCCTCCAAGTTTCAAGTTTTCCAAGATTCAAATCTTGCCTGCTTCAGAATTATATAACTTAAGCTGAAGCGATTGGATTAAAGACTTGTTGTTTCATGAGGTCAGGCATAAATAAAGCATATATTGTAAGTATATTCAAACCAAAATGTTGTAATGTACAAATCTGAGAATACTATGAGAAATTTGGGGAAGGACAGATTGATATCAGGGAAGATTACAGGGCAGAGGTCATCATTAATTCATTCCCAAATATTTTTAAAGTGCCTACCATGTTTACAATTCTGAGTATAAGAAGCAAACATAGTATTTTATCCCTTTTCATTGCTCTGGACTAATTTTTTTTTTTTTTTTTTTTTTGGTCAGATTTTGAGCCCAGGACCTCAAATGATGAAGGGACTGAAAAAATGTTTTCAAAAAACCCTTTGATGTGAGTTTGTGTTAGTTGAATACTTTTATAAGCTGCAGAGAGGATCTCTTATCAGAGTTCTTTCAAATTCTGATGAGCTCTCCAACATTTATTTTAAAATACCTGTAATCCTTTTTGCACTGTGTGGGCATTGGCTCTTAAAAAGCTTCTCTTTTATCTTCATACAACTTCAAAGTTTATTTGTTAAATAAAGGCTCAGTTTCCAGTGGAATTCCTGAAGGTTTTGCACTGTATATATGAACTAGCATTTGGGGCTTTTAGAAGTTTCTATTGGGAATTAGAGATATCTTCAAATTGCAAACTCTCCATGATAGGTCCTTCTAACATTCAAAAGTTGTCAATATATTTAACTTTATTCTTTGGGAGAGCACATTGTCTGCCTTGGAAACTAGAACTGTCTTATATGATTTGGTTAGCTCTTCTTCTACCCGAGTAGAAACAACAAGGAGCATACACAGGATGAGATTTTTATTAAATATTCGAAGAAACTGAATTTCCAAGGGCTAATTTTGGAATCATCATATATTCCATTGTCCTGACTTCTTGTAAAAATATGATCTTCTCTTTTAATTAAGCAGCAAAGGAACTCCACCAACAGATTGCATAACCAGGTTAGAGATTGGAAAGTGTTGTCTTTTCCCATGTTAGAGGTGATATGTTTCCAGGTGCCAAAGCCCCAGTTCAGAAGAAGTGAGTGCTAATAGCTAACTGCATTGGCCTTAGGTCTAGACAGAAGAGAAATTCCTGAAAGAAGATAGCATGTATTAGGTCAGTAATGGGAGATGCAATGATAGGAAAGGGACACAGTGAGGGTGTCAGCAGGCAAACCCATGTTGGTTCAAACAGGGTAAGATATTGAGAGAAGTAGCCAAATTTAGAAGGGAGAGTCAATGAATGGCACAATCAGAATAGAAGCATCAGAAATTTTTTTAAAAAGTAGGAAACAGGCAGAAATACAGTACCATTAGTATAGGGTTGAAGAAATAATTTCCTGCAACTATCTTTCAACAGAGAAGTGGAATATCTACTCACTATGACTATTTTCTTTGTTATTGTTCATCTCTCATTTTTTAGCTTTTTATTTTAAAAAATGTATGCATAGTTTTCAACATTCACCCTTGCAAAACCTTGTGTTCCAAATTTTTTCTCCCTTCCTTCCCCCACACCCTCCCTTAGACAGCAAGTAATACAATATAGGTTAAACATGTGCAATTCTTCTATACATATTTCCACAATTATCATGCTGCACAAGAAAAATCAGATCAAAAAGGGAAAAAAATGAGAAAGAAAACAGAAACAAGCAAGCAACAACAAAAAAGATGAAAATACTATGTTGTGATCCATATTCATTCCCATAGTCTGACCTGAATCACCTCATTGTTAAAAAGAGCCATGTCCATCAAAATTGATTATGACATAATTATATTGTTGCTATGTACAGTGTTCTCTTGGTTCTGCTCACTTCACTTAGCATCAGTTCATGTATTTCTCTCCAGGCCTTTCTGAAATCATTCTGCTGATAGTTTCTTATAGAACAATAATAATATTCCATAACATTCATATATTGTCTTATTCAACCATTCTCAACCTGATGTACATCCACTGTTTCCACTTCCCTGCCACTATAAAAAGGGCTGCCCCAAACATTTCTGCACATATGGGTCCTTTTCCTTTTTTTATGATCTCTTTGGGATACAGACCCAGTAGAGACACTGCTTGATCAAAGGGTATGTACAGTTTCCTAGCCCTTTGGACATAGTTCCATATTTCTTTCCAGGAATGTTGAATCAGTTCATAAGTCCACCAACAATGTATTAATGACCCAGTTTTCTCAAATTCTCTCCAACATTCATTACCTTTTACTGTCATCTTAGCAAATCTGAGATGTATGTAGTGGTATCTGAGAGGTGTGGTCTTAATTTGAATTTCTCTGATCAATTGTGATTTAGAGCATTTTTTTTATATGAGTAGAAATGGTTTTAATTTATTTATCTTAAAACTTTCTATTTATATCCTTTTACCATTTATCAATTGGAGAATGGCTTGTATTCTGAGTCAGTTTAGTCAATTACATATTTTAGAGATGAGGCCTTTATCAGAATCCTTGAATGTAAACTTTTCCCCCAGTTTTGTTTCCCTTCAAACCTTGTCTGAATTGGTTTTGTTTGTACAAAAACTTTTTAACTTAATATAATCAAAATTATTCATTTTGCATTCCATAATATACTTTAATTCTACTTTAGTCAAAACTTTTTTCTTCACAGATCTGAGAAGTAATTATCCTTTGTTCTTCTTATAGTATCACTATGTCTAAATCATGAACCCATTTCAATCTTCTTATCATTCTGAAGAAGACAGATGACATCATGAATGATGTTCTTGGTTTGCACATGAATTACCTTTAAGTGAAGCAGAGTTGTGCATAGTCATCAGCCTCACTCTCTTCCGGCATCATCAGAAGCCCATGACAGGAGGAAAGATTGGAGATAACCCAGGATTTAGTAGATGACTTTGATCTTTGATATGTGACCAGAGCTCCTATTTCAGTCACCTTCATGGCCATTGGAGCAAATTATTCTCACCCACTCATTCTGCCAAGGAAAGGTTTCTCATAGTTGTGTAGATCACTGACTGATGGATTTTTGGTCCATAGGTTACCCTCAACGTGGTTTAGTCCATTTGCTGAGATAGTTTATTGGGGTATGGCTACTATACCTGCTACAGCTTCTTTATATCTGTGGTGAATAAAACCCCTGAGAGATATTTCCCAGATCATTAATGATCAGTTTATTAATTAAACTAGCTAATTAGTAAATTGATGGTCAGTGGTTTCTCTTAGTAATCAAAGATGCCAAAGAAGACTGAAATGCCATAAGTCAGATGTGTACTTTCTGACAAGGAACTCCTCTGACAAGTGAAATGCAATCCTGATTGTAGACATTTAATGAAGAGATGGGCTAAAAAGTCTTCAGTTCCTTCTTAGAAAATGGCTTGATCATGAGGCTCATCAACCTCAAGTCATCTGGGCAGAGGAAGCCATTTCCATCCAGATGTATCTGGCTAGTTGTCTCCTTCATGAGCTGGGTGACCCTAAACTCCAATGGAAGGGATCAAAGACAAGGAAGCATGTGCCAGGGAAAAGTTCTAGCTGAAGCTGGATTTTTTTTTTAAATAAACTAAAGAGTTCTTGCCTAGATAGATACCTTAGATTTGGGACTTTTCCTTACAATTATACCCTTCTAAAACTGCCTGATCTTTTCAGGATTGGGGCATTAGAAATAGAAAGAAAAGAATGGATCACATTTTAGTAACTAGTTTCTAAAATAACTACATGATATTAAGCTCCCTTTTTTGTTAAGGGAGATAGATATACATTAAGACTCAGGAATCCTACATGAATCTGGGTGATGATTCAAAATGTTATTATTATCCCTATTCTCCCTTTCTCATTCCCCCTCAATTTCCATCACATTGACTTCTATTTTTTTTTCTCTTCTTTCTCCCTTATTGCTCTTCTCCCTTAAAGCTTTTCTTTCCTTTATTTTTTTTTCATTTCACCAGACTTTTACTTTCCTTTTCTTCTTTTTCCATTCCTCTGTCTTCTGTATTTCTTATATTTAATTAATGTCTAAATTATGTTCATTCTTCTTCATTAGCATGTCTGGGATTCATCCTTTCCTTTTCCGTTGTTATTATTCTATTTTAGAGCTGATGTTTTTCTTTTTTAATAGGCAGTAACTTCATGGCTCTTGCACAATTTGGAACTGCTAAGGACAAGTCTACAGTCTTTCTTAGGTTAACATTTAGGTAATACTGAAATATTTTGTAGATCTTTGTCTATGATTTTTTGAGAGCACTATCAAAAATTGATTTGAGGAGCCTCTTTACAGAGCTTTAATTTTTATTTTGTAATTGCCATGTTAGGACTGAATCCCTATTATGAGATTAAATGTACAGGATTATAATCCAGGTTACAAACTAATAATGGATGAGTGACCAACAAAACACAAAGCCTAAGGAATTCAAATCCTCAACAGGAATTCATCAGTTATGTTCTTTTAGAAGTTTAAAACAAATCCATTAATTTGTTTCTTAAAACTGTTTTGATACTGATATGCCAATATAATTGATTTCCTTTGAAATATCACTTATTTTATTTTATTCATTCAAAAATATAAAGAGTCTATAGGTTTCACTGGACTGCCATAAGAGGATCTATGACACAATTATAAAAGACCAAAGGCATAAAGATTTTTAAAAATAATAGTCATCCACATAAAAAAAAAGATTACAATCCAATTGGGAAAAGGATATTTAGTCACAAAAAAAGTTTTAAAAATGGACTTGCTTTTTGTGTATTAATATGATAAACTACCACCTTCATATTTCTGCCTATTGAATTCTCTCCTAGCATCAGGAAAGGAGAGTTTATTCTGAGTTTGGTGGATAATGAGAAAGGTGGTGAGGGAAGAGGGTGTGATAAAATTAGGGCTTGAAGTGAATACAGTGAGACTGAATTGTACAATTATAAGGGATAATTCAGGAGACATATATTGGAGAGAGATTGTAGAAGACCTTGAATGCCCAGGATCAAGAGTAGAGACTTTATTAGGCACTGAACATGGTTGTGTCATGATTTCTTCAGCCTTCAGTTCAAAACAAATGGACCCATTTTGCAATGAAAAAACATGATACATATAAAAAATGCTGGAATTGGAGTCAGAGAGCTTTAATTGAAATTTTAGCTCTGCCATTTTTACTTGGGTGACTTTGGGCAAATCACATAAACATTCTGAACTTCAATTTTCTAATCTCTAAAATAATCATATTAGACTAGCCATTTTTTTCAGAGTGGGGGTATTTTTCCTATCTCTAGGGTAAAGATACTATGATTCATGTGGTATGACATGTCATTTGCATTTAGAAGAATTACCCATATATTTGATGAAATAGAGTAAATGTTATAGTAACCATTACTATTATTATCTTTATTGCTGGGCAAATCAACTTCACATTTTATTATTTTCTGTATATTTACTGTTATTTGAATTTCAACAAATTGGTGTGTCAATTAACACACATTTATTAAATGCTTACTATGTACTTAGCACTGTGGTAAGTGCTGGGAATACAAATCTAAGCAGAAAGAGCAGTTCCTTTCTTCAAAGAGCTTAAATTTTAAGGGGTTTAAACAATATATAAAGGAAAGGGATAGGGGAGGGAAAAGATAAAGGTAATAAGGACATGGTACAGAAAATCCAGGAGAGATTCTGGAGTACGACCTGGAGAGGAATATTTTTTGACTTAGACTTCTTCCTGAGAGGAACTATGTAATCAGAAGGTAAAGTCACAGGAAGCCAAGACACTTCTTCCAATGTATGAATTTTAGAGTTGAAAAGAGCTTCCATGGTGGAGATTTAAAAGGAAATAACTACCACAAAAAACTTTTAAACCATCATAAATTTAAAAATGTCAATAAGATATCATAAATCATTCTTTAAAAATTGATTATACACATCTCAATGCCTTCAGCAGAGATGAAGCATTATTGGTTACCCCAGATATTAGGCATAAGCCAGTTACTTACCTTTTGAACATTGAGAAAAGCTTTATTTTAAACAAAGAGTGAAAGTGAAATCTTAAGTTTTATGCCTCAGGATTTCCACACAAGTTCCAGGACCAAGGATTCTTTAGTTGTGTGTGGGCACAAAAATCTCTTCTATTTATGCACATTACTATAGCCTTTCTGCACTTGAGAAGATTTGTATTATATTTATAAGCACATACTCCCAAACTCAGTGGATTCCTCACTAAAAAGTAGAAAGAATGGAACAGACAGGAAATGGTCTTGGATTGGAATTCTAGCTGCATTATCTATCTCAGAATTCTTGGGAGAAAAGTGAGTGTTTGAATGTAATTTATAGTTACTACTAGTTGGGAGAGTCATTATACATCTCTGAGTTTCAGAAGAGATCCAAAGAGACCATCTACTCCAGTTATTTCCCTTGACAAAAAAGGAAAGTGAAGTCTGTGCAGTTAAAGACTCTCATATGCCATCAATAGCTGAATGCACCATCAGGAAAAAACTAAGTTTGAATCCTACTTCAGATACTTCCTAGCTATGTGAACTTGGGAAAGTTGTTTAACCTGATTTTCTTATCTTAAAAAAATTTGGGATAATAATCATGGCTATCTCATAGACTTGTAAAGATCAAATGAAGTGACATGTACATCACTTTGCTAATCTAAAAATACTAACTGCTAGCTATTGTTAGCTATTGCTATTGATACTGCTACTACTACTACCACTACTACTCCCACCAATACCACCACTACTACTATTACTACTACTCTACTACTACTACTACTACTACTATTACTACTACTACTACTACTACTACTACTACTACTACTACTACTACTACTACTACTACTACTATATATTACTACTACTACTACTATTACTGCTGCTACTGCTATTACTACTACTACTACTACTACTACTATGACTATTACTACTACTACTATTATTATTATCATCAGAGGTAAGATTTGCATCAAGGGCTTTTGACTTAAGAGTTGGTGCTTTTTCTATCATATCATAGTTTATCTCCTCCTCCCCACCCTCATCCTGCCATATCTCACCAATCAATATGTGATTTAATGAGTATAGATAATTCCCAATGAGGAAGCTCCTACTGCCAATGCAGATTGATGCCTGCTGTGTAATTTACAGTCTTAGAACATTTCCCTGGGCACTGAGAGTTTTGACTTAAGCAGGATCACACTGATAGCATAGATCAGAGGAGGTTCTTCATCCCAGGTTTACTTGACCTCCTGTGCCTCTGGGTCCATCTTTTTAACCATTCTAACAGACTGCCCTTTCATTTCTATATCCACTAAATAAGGATAATCATATTTGTGGTACCTCTGTCAGAAAGCATCATGAGAAAGCTGCTCTGTAAATGCCATACAAGTAGGAAAAACTAATGTGGAGAGGGGGAAAAAAATCAGACATTATTGTGCTCTGAGCTATTGACTCTATGTTAGCAACAGCTAGGTTGGTCCTCTGGCTGATTGCATCTGTGTCTCTACACTGAGCTGAATCTCTCAGGATTCTTTGGGGAAGGTGGTGATGGGAACGTGGCCTGTGCAGATCCTCAACCTGGGAAGTACAATTCCTTGTTTACAGAGAGATAGTATGCAAGAAATGAGGGAGCTGAGGAGCCAGGTTGGACTCTCAGGCATGGTTGAGCAGTGCAATTGCAGCAGGGCAGGGGGTGGTGGTGGTGTTCCAGGAAGTACTTCTCTTATCTGTGTCAGTACCTGCTGATCACCTGGTGTTCTGGGAATGGTTTTCAGAGGGTGTGTAGCATTAGTGTTCCCTGGGTGTCTTGTTATTCTGTGACTATCTCAGGCTTTTGCACATACACCCAGGAAAGGGGCAGTGATCTGTGATAACCTCTGTATCTGGTAGTGAAAAAAAACTATTGGTTTTCTGGACCTTGCTTTACTTTTAAATTTAAATTTTTAGTTTTTGTTTGTTTGTTTGTTTGTTTTTATTCTGAACTTAAGAAATAAAGCAAGCAATTCTGTACCGTAGTAGAAAAGGGGAAAAAAAATAGATGATTGTACACGAAACTGCAAATCTATTATGTACAGTTTGCTCTTCCTTCTAAATATATATTAAAGTTATCATGTGACTTTCTTTTCCTCTTCTTTCTTTCATTCTTTTACCATCCTCTCCTGCCCTCCCCACCTCCACCCCATATGGTTACCATTAGGCTTTACTTGTGAACGGCAATTTCTTATAGATTGTCTCCCCCTCCTGTCTAGTATAGCTGCCCTTTCTTTCTCTTCCTCACTACACCCCTAAAACTAGAATCTTCCAGGTTTTTAGTGAAGTGGCCGCTACTTGAATGTGATATCAGAAGTGAAAAAAAAATTAGGTAACATTTGAGTGAAGTCCTTTCTCTAAATATATATTATTTGGCCCTCTACTATATTATGTATCTTGACTGGGGCAACCAAAGCATATCTATGGAGAGGTATGAGAAATAGCTAGTGCTGATTATGGATAACCTGAGTACTGGGTCCAGAAGCAGACTCTCACAAGATGGCAAGTCTTTTCTCTGCCATAAGGGTATCTTCAAGATCATCTCATCTAGGGCCAGAACTTCTTTTCTAGACAAGTCATTGAGGTAGTCTGCTTCTCCAAGATCCATTTGTAATCTTGTCTCTTGGGTGACTGCATCTCAGATAGAGTCTTGCTTCTCTCCCCCACATGCTCCTGGGTTTCAAGTTAAAATCTGCCCACAATAAAGGCCTATTGCTTTGAGCATTAATAGTTGATTTATTTTCTGTAGGAATTTTCTAAATCCCCTAAAGCAAATACAGTGTAGTGAAATCTTGGATATAAAGAACTATAACTGGCTGGAATCTTATGTCAGTCTTCCATCAAAAAGAACTTTTACTTATGAGACAAAGTTGATGACAATATTCAATTTTCTACTAAAACTAAACATTGATAATTTTAAGCCATTTGGCATCCTTTTCTCATGATGTTACTCTGCTCAATAATATTCAATTTTTTTGATCATTGCACATTTTTTTCTTGTTGTTATTTGATGGATAGGAGTAGCACATTGTCAAAACAAAGGCATCAGAATCCCAGGATGAAAGCAAAGGATAGCAATTGTTTTCAGATAATAAATTGTTTCTTTTTTTGTTATTCTTCATCCAAAGATAGGACAAATATTATGCTCAATTATATGTAGTATTAGAGCTGGAAATGACCTTATTGATAATGTAATCATCACTGTCCTATTCCTAATCACTATAGGCAGGGGAAAAAAAGTAAGCCCAGAGAATCTGAATTCACTCACTTGAAATGACATATAAAATAAATAATACAACCAAGATTAAAATCCAGGTTTTCTGACTCTTAATCCAGTGTTCAAGCTCTTGTCCTAATTTCTCAAATTTCCACAAATCTATTATTCTCTTATGAACTATGATTCAGAACTTCAGTGTGATATTTTTGATGCTATGTATTCTTTCCCATGATGCAGATCACAAATTGTTTATGATTACTCATCTGGAGATATTGTTCTTTTCTATATTCTTCCATTCTTTTACCCTATTCAGTGGGAGTTCCACCTAATATTCTAGGTACCTTCTAAATATTCTCTTAATATTTTATTGATTCCAGTGGAACACATGGTCTATCATTCAATATCCTTAACTTTCTCTAGGTAACAGTCCCATCCTTCTTTCCAGTTTTATGTTTTACTAACAATGGTTTTTCCATAATTTCTCATATATGATTCCTCATTAATAATATGTTTCAGCCTGTTATATCCATCATTTTTTGTAATTCATTCTGTTTCAATTATTTTGACTGTAGTATTAGATGACTTTGGTATGCTAGCTTTTTTTTGTCTTCTTTTTTTTTTTTTTTTTGCTGAGGCAATTGGGGTTAAGTGACTTGCCCAGGGTCAAATATCTAGAAAGTATTAAGTGTCTGAGGCCAGATTTGAATTCAGGTCCTCTGGACTTCAGGGCTGGTGTTTTATCCACTATGCCATATAGCTTTCCCTATAATATATGCTTCTGAAGTAATGATGATAGAATACTGGGAAAATATTGGGGAAAGGACACAGGATACTAATCATCACAGTATTTGAACTGTTTATAGAGATTATCTCAGTCTTTGGTACTCAAAATGAAGTATATTATTAATGCAAAAATTTAAGATGACTATATATTTTAAAGTGAGGATAATCAGTTATAATATCTGTTATTGGAGAAGCTAAAGATGATGGATTACTCAACTCTCTCTCTAGAATTCCCCTGAGACACTGACCAGGGTACTGAAAATAGTGCTTATAACTTATTTCAGTTTTTCCAGTAGATCTATGATCTCCTCAATGATGGCCTAAACTCTACTTGTATAGATAGGAATCAATCCACACTATGTTATTATATATGTTTTTGTTTGTTTTTTTTTTCCATAACCATAGAAAATCTTATCAAAATATCGATGCTCTCCTCTGGCTCATAATAACGACTAGAGACTGTCAATACTTTGACAATCCTATTGGGTTTTTTATTCTTGTGGCTTTTGAAAGACTCTTTTCAATGCCTTATAGGTGAAAGTTCATATCAGTACTACTCATAACCTACCATAGCAATCATACCGCCAAATCTAGCTCCGATCTTTTGCCATTTACAACTCATCACATAGTTCTCTTAAAGTAATGCATCCACTCCTTCATTCAGAATGTTTTCCTTTTACATAAAATAGAGTATCTATCACAGACACCTCATTTCCCAGCTCATAACATGGGGACTTTGGTTGAATTAAGGTTTTGTGGATAACATGTATAGGCAGTGAGTTTGTTCTGCTGAAATATAAACAGAGTGCAATCTCTGCAGGTATTTAGAGTAGCCCATTTACTTCATGTGCCTTCTGGTTATCATGATTATCTTTAGTCTTTTGTGGCCTCTTCACAGTGCAGATACTCATTGAAAACTGTGAAGGAGAATGGCTTGTTTCTTGTGCTTGCTTGTTTGCCAATTCATTCCTGATCCTACAGAGAGACCTGGAGGCAATGATTTTGAACCATGGATTGTGCCAGCTTGTGTAGGACCCCTGTTCCTTTTGCTCCAACCTTGGATCTATTTAGTTATTAGCATTGAACCAATCATTTTCTAGTTCACTCTAATTCAATGAGTGTCATATTCACAATCAACTAGAATATTTGAAAATCTCTCACCTGTATTTTTCTGTGTCTCCTTAAACATGTGATATATAACATACATTTTGACATAAAACCAAAAGGAACTCTAGTATAAAATTAGTGTTATGTGGTGGCAGAAAAAAAATACTAATTTGGGAGTCAAGATACTTGAGATAACAGTGCCAACTCTGTCACTAACTAGCTGAATGGCCATGGGCAAATCATGAACTTTTTAATTCTATTATCTCATACAGTGGAATGAACTCTGAATTTCATGGCAGAGAAGTTGGATTTAAATTGAAATTCTGCTACCTACAACCTTGTGACCTTTAACAAGTGACCTTTGGGCAAGTGATCTCTGTGCCCAAGTTTCCTCATCTGTAAAATGAAAAGGATAGGACTAGGAGATGGCAGACATCCCTTATGGTTCTAAGTTTGTGATCTGGAAAATGTGGGGTTGGAATATATTTGTGAAGTTTCTGCCAATTTCAGAGTACACAATTTCATCAATCTAAGGCATATTTGTCCCAAATTAAATTAAATTAAATCCAGCTAATGTTTATTAAGTACCTATTATTCACAAAGCACTATTTTTAGGATCCAAGGATCTAAAATTAAACAATAGTCCCTGAATTAAAAGAACCTCATTGTACTGAGGTGGGGAGGGACATCTATATACACAAAACTATGATTGCAGCAGTTAAAATGTAGGCAGTTGAAAAGGTAGGCATTTTCATTTATTTTATCTTAGCAAGAAACACAAAACTCTTAGAATTAGCTAGGGGCAGGTGTTCTCCCCACATGATATAGGAAAGCTGACCTACAGTGAGTGGGTTGGATCCCTCATACAAGGTCATAGTCAGTGACAGAGCTGAATCTTGATCTAATTCTTTATCCACTATTCTGCCAAGAAGAAAATTAGGTGGTTGAACAATAGATGCCAACACTGAACAGCAATAAGTAGGGTGATTATGGTAGAAAGAATATTTTATAACTCTGCTGAAATAGGACAGATATTTTTAGGAGGGAGAAAGTAGGGAGGTCAGTGATAAAATTCAAGAGAGAGCTGAACTGTCCAAAAGTGGAATGGAAGTAGTGGTTCCTCATCTTCAAGAAAGACTTGGATGGCTTTGTTTCTTGAGAATCTTGTAGAGGTCTTTCCTATTATGGGATGGGTCCCTTCCAGTTGTGAGATCTTATAATTCTGTCACCCAGTGGGTTGTCTGATGCACCAAGAAGGAGATGCACATTAACAGCGCACCATTTCTTGAGAGTTTAAAAAAATCTCCTCACTTATTTCCTTCATTCTATCTCATAGAAATCACAACATAATTTAACGCCTCCATATATCTAGTTTATGAACAGGTGACAAGGAACCAAGTTTTTTATGAGAAGGAAAACTGAGTAAGCCAAAACCCAGTTTCAGAAAATAAACTTCAAGCCAACAAGAAAACATTAAAAAAAAAAAGGCTATGGTCTAAGCAATTTATGACCAGCTTGTTTAATCATTGAACAGAAAAGAAAAGAGAAAGGCATCTCATCATTTTCACAAGATTGAGGTATCTCTTTTGACTCTTCATTTTCTTTATCACCTCTTACATTGCAGCAGTTGTCAGTTCCTCTAGATCCTACCTCAATAAATCTTTTTCATTCAATCAGTGCCCTTCTCAGAAGCAGCATGGCACAATGGATAGAGCTTCGGACTTGGTGTCAGGAAGACCTGACACCTGACTTGAGTTTAAATACTATCATAGACATTGAATGGTTTTGCAATCCTAGAGAAGTAACTTGCCTCTTAGAGATTCAGTTTCCTTATCTATAAATTTATGGGAGTTGTTGTCTAGACCAAATTTTACACGTATGTGTGTGTCTGTGTGTGTTAGAAAGACAGAGAAAGACAGAGAGAGAGAGAGACAGAGAGAGACAGACAGAGACAGAGACAGACAGAGACAGAAAGACAGAAAGACAGAGAGAGACAGAGAGAGATTGTGTGAGAGAGAGCATGTATGTGTGTGTCTATCTCCTTGGAAATCTGAAACTGCTACATAAGTGTTAGCTATTATTATTAGTCTTATTTTTATCAACCTAATAGTAGTCCTTACTGAGACTTCATAAAAAATCTTCCTTCTTTCTCTCTGTCCCTGCCATAATATATTCTACCAATTCTAAATTAATTTTCTGTATGCATAGATCTGGTCATTTCAGTACTATGTTCATAATTTTTCTGTGAAGTTCACACACTTTGGCTAGGGATACCAGGCCCTCCCTAGTCTGGTGCCACTTTCTTTTTTCAACCTTATCTCATACTATTCTTCTCCAATTACTTCTCCATTGTCAAACTGCACTTGTCTCTGTCATTCAAACATACCCTGAGCTTTCCTTTCTTGGCAGCATTTTTCATGTCCTCCCATATTCCTCCAATGTCTCTCTTTTACCTTTAAAGTCAAACTCAACGGCCACTTCCACCATGCAGGATTTTTTCATCCCTATTTTAATTAATAACATCCTCACCCCTGCCCCAATTTCAGATTCCATTGATTTTTTACTTCTCTAAAGGTCTTACTGAGAGGAAGCTTGGACTCAGGAAGACCAGGGTTCAGTTCTTTTCCTGTGACAAATATTAACTGCGACCGTGGGCAAATAACTTAATCTTAGTGTCCTAAGAACTCTTAAGCAACCAAAGGTTTTCTAATGAAGTAAGGAAATCACAATTTGTTTTTTGCTTTCCTCCACTCCCCACCGTGTAATTCCCTCTCCATGTATTTTAATTCAATTTTTATTTATGTATCATACCTGATCATAAACTCCCAAGGTCAGCCACTGTTTATTTCTTTCCCAACACTTGGCATAAGTATACTCTCTAAACACTGCAGGCACTAAAAAGTGGACGTTGGAGCCTGAAATGCAAATAACACATTTCTGAATGTTACCATGGTGAGCTACATGGGGGGGATCAGAGTATTCCACAGAAGAAAAAGAATTCCTAGTGGACTAGGTCTACATAAAGCCTCTACAACTTCTACAAATCCCCAGTGGCCACAGGTTTTTTTTCATGCTCCCTTTTCTTCTTGAATATATTTTATGTACTTGGTTTTTTATAAGTTTTAATATTTTCTCCTTTCTATACCTTACTAAATGAACTGGCAGAAGTATTCTTTTTCCTTTTAAAATATACTCCATAAATAGACCACCAAGCTCAGAGATAACCTCTTCTCAAATTTCTTTAAAACATGTAGATATCTGAAGTCAGGGGAGAAGAGGTATTTTGTTTTTTTTTTCTTTTGATCTTCAAATTTGAACTTGATCTGTTTCTGTCATAGAATGAAAAAGATAGGAAAAACCAAGTTAACATTCCTAATACAAGCAATGCTGGTTTTTCACTGTTTTTATTCCTTGTAATCTCAGGAAAAATCAGAATGGTACAAAATTTATCATTGCAGCTTTGGTGCAATTTTGATTAAGTATAAATCCATATTTGTACTTTGCTATCACCAGAAAACATTTGCCCACGGGGTAGGGAAAAGACTCTATTAGACACATAATTTGGATGTTTTCAGAAATAAAAGAAACACACAATGAATGTTCTATTGCAGGTTGGTAAAAAATGAAAATCAAAAGTTAAGTTGGAAGGCTAGGTCTGCAAAATATGAACCATCCCTACTTGTCTACCATGCTCCTATAATTCTTCTTTAGAGTATCATAGAGCTATATGTGACTTTGAGAAATCACCTCATTTGGATGCAATAGAGATATTCCATCTGCTAATAGAAAGCTTTCCTTGTCTTATTTTTGTATTCAAATCCTCAGTGCCTAGCACAGAACCATAAACATTGCAGATGCTTAATAATCATTTGTTGAAATAATTTAGTTGTAATTGTTGCTTATGTTTTCTTCAAAACTTTACATAGAGGATATTCTAATGAATTGAATGCCTTCTTCTCATTCTTTTAGGTTAGTATTTCTGATTTGCAAATATATCTCTAAGACCATAAGTTCTTGTCTCTGAGCCTCATGATATGTTTGTTCTACTTCCTTTTTTGTCAGTCGTATCCTTAATAATCCGTAACTAATGTTGTCCGTTTTCTTCACAGGTAAGGGACTGTGACCAGTGAAGATACCTAGTTGACTTTTATTTTCCTTCCCTTTCCTCCATGATTTTCTTCACAAAATACATTTTCCCTAAAACAATCAAATAGATTAATTACTAATTAAATAGGTTAATTGAAGCTAGCAATATATCATTTCCCATTTCCTTAGTTTATTATAATAAGTTAGTGCAAAAGAAGTATCTACATCTTACCAATTTCATGTCAACATTGTTATGTTTGACAACTAGGTAAAGTATGAAATGAAGTAAAAAGAGACCTGAAGCAGGGAGGGAAACAAAAAATTAAAATATTGCAATAATATAGATAAAAGGAGATGACTTGACCTAATGCGGTAACTGAGTTAAGAGGTCAGATGTGGGCAATGTTGTTTAGAAAGACAGCAAGATTTGATAGCTGATTGAATATGTTTGTTGAGAAATAATGAGGAATTGAGGGGAAATGCCAAAGTTATGAATGTTGGAAATTGTAAGGATGCTTTTTGAGAATTGGTTTTTAGAAAAATAGGTAGAATTTTAGAGAAAGAGTGAGTTATTTTTTGAATCATTATCTTAGACATCATGTGTTTGAGATTTCTCTAGAACATGGAATATAAACTTTTCTATAGACAACTGATGTTATGGAATTAAAACACAGGGATAAGACTGGTGATGGGTCCAAAAGGAATGATTAGCAGAGATATTATCATTAAGCCCATAGAAGCTGATGAAGTCACAAAGGAAAAAGTATATTGGAAGAAGAATTGG
Organism: Myrmecobius fasciatus; assembly: GCA_023553655.1. Taxonomy (NCBI): domain Eukaryota; kingdom Metazoa; phylum Chordata; class Mammalia; order Dasyuromorphia; family Myrmecobiidae; genus Myrmecobius; species Myrmecobius fasciatus. Next base: position 231,279 of record JAJPUD010000184.1, on the reverse strand, counting down.
GGGCCTATGACAGAATCTTTGGAAACACCCACAGTCGGGAGGCTTCTCCAATGATGAGCCAAGAAGACTGAAAAGTAGTTGTTTTACAAGAGGAAAAGGCCTAGTAGAGTAGTGATGTGACAGTACAGAAAGCAGAGAGTATATGTGAGGAAAGGGTAGTAAACAGTGACTAAAGAATAAGCAATTAATAACTGTTTTTTGATTGATAGATTTTCATTTTAAGCCCAATAGACATTTTGCTATATCATGCTTTTTTAAACCTGTTCTTACATACCTACAATATGTGATTCTTTATTTATTTGATTATTTATATAGATTTTTACATTTTGCAAAATGTTTTACAGGTGTTAACTTTTTTGGTATTTGCAAAACATTTACCTCAATTCATGAAATAATAGGTGGCATAGGATTTATAAAGCTGTCCTCTGACTCTGGAAATTGATATATGACACATTGATATGTTCATTTCCCCAAAATAGTATTTTTCCAAAAGTGGTGAGATAGTTCTGCTTGATATATTAATTTATCATCCTTACATTTTCCGTAGATTTTCATTTGCAAAGAATCAAATTCTCAATATTAAAAAATTATAAATTTTGTAATATGGCGAAGAACATTCTTAAGTGATTATTTCCCTTCCATTTGTCATTATTGTAACAATCACAGTATTTGACATCTCTGACTAGTTTAAATCAGTTTTTCAGTAAAAATGACTGAAGATTATCTTTAATTGTCTGTTATTTATTTCTACATGACAAGATGTACAAGACTTTATTCCCATTTAGGCTGTTGCCTCCCATCTTTGCAGTTCCCTTTATCCAAATCACTCTTCTGTGTGATGGCATACTAATCTCACATAGATCTGATTATTTCTCTCCTTTAGTCAGAATTCTTCAATGATTCCCTAATATCCTTTGAGTAAAGTTCAAGTTGTCTTGAGACTTGATGATCTTAAGGTCCCTTCTAGCTCAAAATAATATGATCTCTTTCCTACCATTTAATTTTTTTTTTTACAATCTGATAATACTCTTTCCAGTTTTATCTCTTACTTCTTTTTTCATATAATCTCTCCTTCAACTAAACTGAACCACTAATCATTTTCACACATATCTTTTACTTTCTAGTATCCATACCCAGATATTTATTAGCTATATGATAACTTAATCTTTATCTGAATTTCCTCAAGTATAAAATGGTGATGATAATAGCACCTATCTTTCAGATTTTTTCTGAAGATAAAATAAGATATTTGTAAAATGCTTTTGAATTTGTATTAGAACACAAGGAAGGATTGCAATACTGAGGGTCTTGAGACAGGGAGACCAGTTGAATGGTTCTTATACTAGTAGCTCAGATGAGATGGATATGATTGTGTGAATGGAGAGACAGGAACATATTTGAGAGAAGTGAAGGGAGAAATGTTGAGATTTGACAACCAGTTTAATATATAGAGTGAGAAAGTGAGGAATCAAAAATGAAAGGAATAGTTGACTGGGACAATGGTATACTTGACAATGATAGAGAACCCAAGAAGGAAGGATAGTTTAGGAGAGAAAGATGATGAATTCTGTTTTTTTGAGTTTAAGATGCCTATAGAGCATCCAGTTGGAGACATCTAAGAAGCAGTTGATGTATGATTATAGCTCAGCAAAGAATTGGGGGTTGCATGTAGAGATCTGGGAATCATTTGTATAGAGGTGATAGTCGAATCTTGTGAAATAAAGCAAAAAAAGAAGGCAGCATAGTGGATAGAGCACTGGGTCTGGAGTTAGGAAGATTCATCTTTATGAATTCAAATCTGGCCTTAGACACTTATGTGACTTTTGGCAAATCACTTTGCTCTGTTTGCCTTAATTTCCTCATCTGTAAAATGAGCTGGAGAAGGAAAATAGCAAACCATTTCAAGAAAATCCCAAATGGGATCATAAAGAGTTGGCAAAACTGAAATGACTGAACAACAACAACAAAAAGAAAAGATAGGCCCTAAGACAGAAACTTCAGGGATATTCAGAGTTAGTGGTTAAGACATGGAAGAAGGTAAAGGAAATAGAAGAAGTAGTCAGATAGCTAGAACGAGAACTAGGAGAGTCTAGAGTCATAAAGCTTAGAGGGGAGAAAGAATTGAAGAGAAGATATTAATCAGCAGTGTCATATGAGACAGAGAGATCAGGAAGGATGAAGATTGTTTTTGTTTTTTTTTTTAATTTTTTTAAATTTTAAAAATTTTTTTTTCTTTTTTTTATTAAAGCTTTTTATTTACAAAACATATGAGTGATTTTTCTACATTGACCTTTGGAAAAAAAAAACTTTTTTTTCCCAAGCTTTTCCCCTCCTTCCCCCCACCTCCACCACCCCTAGATGACAGGTAATATAATACATGCTAAATGTGATAAATTATATGACAAATCCAATATGTATATACATATCTATACAGTTATCTTACTGCACAAGAAACATCAGATCTAGAAAGAGAGAAAAAAAAACAACCTAAGAAGGAAAACAAAATGCCTGGAAATATTCACAGAAAGCATTAAAATGCTGTGTTGTGGTCCACACTCAGTTCCCACAGGCCTCTCTCTGGATGTATATGACTATCTTCATCGCTAAACAATAGGAACTGGTTTCAATCACATCATTGTTGAAGAGAACCATGTCTGTCAGAATTGATCATCATATAGTCTTATTGTTGCCGTGTACAATGATCTCCTAGTTCTGCTCGTTTTGCTCAGCATCAGTTCATGCAAGTCTCTCCAGGCCTCTCTGAAATCATCCTGCTGATCATTTCTTACAGAACAATAATATTCCATAACATTCATATACCATAATTTATTCAGCCATTCTCCAATTGATGGGCAAGGATGAAGATTGTTAAAAGACCATTAGAATGGACAATTATGAGATCATTGGTAACTTTGAAAACTGTATTTTAGTTAAAAAATAAGTTGGGAAGCCAGATTGTAGAGAGGTCAGAAGAGAATGAGAAGAGAGTAAGAGAATTGAAGATGGTTTTCTTAAAGAGTTTAGCCATGAAAGACCTTGAACATCTTACCCACCCAGACTGATTTTTTTGACTAGGTAAAAGAGGCCATTCTATACCTCATTTTTTACCTAGCCTTAATTACTAATTGGGCATCCCCTCAAACAAACTGGTATTTGTTAAAGATCTTGGCTTAAAAAGACCACTGCATCCAGGGGCAATTCTAGTTGCCTTAATCTATATTTTGCCACTGGACCCAAATGTTTCTGGAGGACAAAATGAGACTGGTGACCTTGCACAGCCCAACCTCACTTAAATGTCATGGTTCTCTTTGAGAACAAAGGGAAAACAACAACAATAACAGCCACAAAGAATAGAGTCATCTAGGTTAATAGGTAGTATGGGTTATATAGTCAAGTAAGTTTTGTTCATTGCTTGTTAAGATTGGAGAAAATAGGATCAGCTTGTAAATAGTAGAGAAGAAACTTACAGAGACTGAAGATAAACTAGAGAATAGAGGTAATAATGGAGAATTTCTGGAGAAAGCTGGAATCAAAGGTGCATCTAGAGGGGTTTGCTTGTCAAAGAAAAGAAAGATTCCTTCATTGGAGAGCAGTGTATGTGGAGGAAAATATGAGACAGAGGAGGATGATGTTTTTATGATCCAAGAGCAGGAGGAAGTTAAAAAGAGGAACTCTTAGAATAGTGTCATTATTTTCCTGTGAGATATGAAGCAGGATCCTTGGATTAAAGAATGGAGAAAGCAGGAATATATAAGACTTGAGGATAGATGACAGTGTTTGAAATGGCTACAGAAGAGAGTTGGAAGTGAATCCATTAGAAGGACTGAGCAATTTTTATTTTGTCATGATATCAATAGGGAACTCTGAAAGCTTTTTGAGCAGGAGTGACATGGTTAAGCTTGCATATTTGGAAGCTTATTTTAGCAGTTGTGTGAAGAATAGATTAATGGAGGAATAGCTAGAAGCAGAGAGATCAATTAGGACATTTTCGCGGTTATTTGTATGGTAAATTTTATGGTATACTGAAATAGGGAGGAGGAAGGGTTTCTAGATAGAGCTGCTTATTATTTTAGTTTTCTGGGTTTTAAATTTGAAATCATCCCAATGAAGACAGAACTTCACTAGAGGCTTAGCAGAGTGCAGGTCTGAATTTGAAAGATTTTTTGAAGATTGCAAACATGAGAATAGCTTGAATGCTATTTGTTTTGGGGATTTTTTTCCTTATTAGATGAGGAGAAAAAACTGTTTTGAGAGATTTGAAAGTCAGGAAATGGGTCTTTCCTCAAAACTGACTTTAGACTCCATTTATACCTTGGACATAATGGAACCATTTAAATATACACATGCCTATAATAGTGTTGCATAATAGAGAATTGGCCTGGGAACCAGGTCTTGCCTCTGTCAAATACTTGCCTAATAGCCCTAGGAAATTTAATTTCTAAGGCAATTAGCTAAATCTATAAATTTCAGAGGATGCCACATTGGTAATGATATTTCTTACATGGAGCTTCTATGCTGATTTAACTACATATAGTTTTTAAACAAAATCTCTCTCTCTCTCTCTCTCTGTTTCTGTTTCTGTCTCTCTGTCTCTGTCTCTGTCTCTCACACACACACATGTACACACATATGATCTATTAATTTGTCTATTTTTCTGTCCCTACCTCCTTATACACACATGCATATGGACCTAAGGGTCTCTGGAATGCTCAGGATCAGATATATTTATATTTTTATCATGTATATATGCAACTATCTAGCTAGCTAGCTGTCTTACCCATCCATCTATGCATCAATATATATATATGTGTATGTATGTAAGCATTTACCTATCTATCTATCTATCTATCTATCTATCTATCTATCTATCTATCTATCTATC
>JAJPUD010000184.1:172033-226387 GCA_023553655.1 Myrmecobius fasciatus | reverse complement strand
ATCTATCTATCTATCTATCTATCTATCTATCTATCTATCTATCTATCATCAGCCTTGGAATAACTTATTGGCTCTTTCAGACTCCATTCTACATTATCAATTAAGGCTCAGCCTGTATCAAATTAATTTTCCCATGTACCACTATCCAACATTTGATATCCTAATAATATAAGTCACTTATATTTTGTTGAAGGTGTTTCTCAGCATTCTGCAGACCTAAGTTTGTGCACAGTTGTACAGTTTCTTTGAAGAGAATAGAAAACACATCTACACTTCCCACACTGTTCTTAAAGATATTAAAGAAGAAATTATTTAGTGGGAAATATTTTGTTTGTATTCCTTTCAAGTAAAGGGATGTTGAAACAAAATGTTAAAACTGTGGGTTTTTTTTAATAAGGGGAAAATAATGCATGTAATGGAAGAATATAATTCATATTTCTCATCATAATAATCTCAAAGAAAGATTTTTCATATTTGGTTTTGAAAGTCTTTGACATTTATTTAATATTAGCCATTCAAACATTATTTTCATCTAATATTAGCATTTCTTTCTTGATGAATTTAAATTAGGAGACACTTTAATAGTTTTATCCAACTAATACCTGAAGACATAAAGGATGATTTGAAATTTCAAATCTAAAACACTTGTCTGAGAAACCAATTCAATAGCAACCTTTTATAGCTGTGCTCTTGTTGAAAGCATCAATGCTTGGATTTTTTTCTCTTCTTTTTGGGCTTTGAGCCTGACTGGGAAGTGAATTTATTCTAGTATGTGAAAGAAATTCTTCTTTGATTGATTGACCTCTAAGTAAGGTTACCAAAATAAAGAAGAAAAACAAGTGGACATAACAAATGCCTCAATAAGAAGTGACCAGCTACTGTGATAAAATACCAAGCAAGTTGGTTGAATTCTGACTGTTGGGTCCCTTCAGCCTTATAATTTCTTTTAGCATCTGCTGTTTGATTCAGCAAAGCAATCTTTCTATAACATTGAACCTATTCTTATATATCTCACAGAGGGCAACTATATATAATTACTGAAAATGGTGTCAGTTAGAATTTTCTTACTTAATTGTCTTCAGCTGAATAGCTTCAGGGTTTTAGATATAGTGCCATAGAAGAATTGTTCACTTATGAGAATTCTTCAAGCTTCAAAGAGGAGAAAAATAGTATTAAAAAATCTAAAATTGTTCCCAGGATCAAGAAGAGAAGTTGGCATACTCCTTATGCTTTGGTGCCACTTGCAGATTTGCTCTGCTATTGCAATGTGCCACTCTCTCCTCCTTTGAAGTTTATACTATCTTAATAATATCTTGCCTCCATCTTTGCTTTTTATCTTCCTCTCCATACTGTCTCCTACTTACCATTTTGCCTTTATCATCAATGACTTAAACATATCAAGTTTTCTTCTTCCAAGTCCATGCTGTATTCTAGATCAGCAAGTTCTTAATCTTTTTTTCATAACCCCTTAGGAACTTGGTGAAGCCTATGGATCCTGCATCAAAATAATGGTTTAAAATCAATCAAAGAAAATACAAAGGGCTACAAAGGAAATCAATTATATTGAAATTGTTACAAATTATCGTAGAAATGTTTATGTTCCCAAGGTTAAGAATCCCTTTTCAATGCAAAATTCAGAATCTCAGTTTTAGAAAAGACCTAAGAGATCATCCAATATAACCTTTATTTAAATCTTGAGTTTTTCGAAATCCTCTAAAAGTGATCATCCAGCATGTAAATAATTTCAATACATAAAAATCTCCAATGGAAAACTCTGTCTCTTGTAGTATCTGTCTTCACCTTTATACAACTTTGTTAAGAGTTTATTTCTTTTTTCCCCCCTTAGCTGTAATGTAATTTTCTCTCTAACTTTTCCATTTGCTTTTAGTCTTGCCTTTAGGAACTAAGTAGAACAAGTCTTATCCATCTTCCACATGTCAGTCTTTCATAGATTTGAAGGCAGTAATTAACATCTCTTAAGGCATCTCTTCCCTAGATTAACCATCTCAACATCCTTCACTGAAGCAGGTTATGGTAGTGTCTCTTAAATTTCATCTCATTATATTTTGCCCAAATTTTCAGCTTCTCAATACAATTTAGAAGTTTAACTTTTTTTCATTCCTTGTGTTGGCTGTTGCTCTGAATTTTGTTTCATCTAAAAATTTTAATAGCATCATATCTTTTTCCATCCAAATTTTTAAATAACAAATGTTGAATTGGATAGGGACAAGTATCAAACCACTGGCTGACTAACTTTCCTTTTGATATTAATCCATCACTCATAACTTTATGGTTAGATGGCTATTACATGGCACAGTGAATAAAGTTAGGAAGACCTAAGTTTAAATCTGATATTAAAGCTTAGTAGCTATATGACTTTGGACAAGTCATTTAGGCACTGTTTGCCTCAGTTTTCTAAACTGTAAAATGGAAATAATAATAGTAACTACCTCTAGGGTTGGTATGAGGCTCAAATGAAATAATATTTGTAAAGTTCTTAACATAGTGCCTGGCATACAAAAGATACTATATAAATTCTTGTTATTATTACTAATGCTATTATTATTAAACTAGCTACTAATATATGGAACTTTGCCAATTATTTAGCCTCTGTTTTACATTTTATATATAAAAATAATGGTCCAAATATATGTTTTCTCCCAAATCTCTATTATATAAAATTCAAGTATCGTTTAAAATTGTTGAGCTACACACACACACACACACACACACACACAGACACACTTGTTTATTTAAATGTATGGTTCTTCAGGTTTTTTTTAAAGCTTTTTTATTTACAAAACATATGCATGGGTAATTTTTCAACATTGACCCTTGTAAAGCATTCTGTTTCAAATTATCCTCTCCTTCCCCCTCACCTTTTCCCTAGATGGCATGTAGTCTAATATATGTTAAATATATTAAAATATATGTTAAATCCAATATTTATATACATATTTATACTTATTTTGCTGCACAAGAAAAATCGGATCAAGAAGGAAAGGAAAAACTGAGAAAGAAAACAAAATGCAAGCAAACAACAACAGAGAGAGTGAGAATGCTATATACACATACACACACTTTCAAAAACATCTTATTTAAGGACTACAGCTTATGCTTAATAGTTGCCTAATTCAGAACAGTATAATATTTGACTTTGTCAAGTGTCTTGACAACATTCAGACAATCTCTAGCATTATTTTAGTTTAACATTCTATTAATCCTATACACACAAAAATAAAAGGTAATTTAAATTTGGCTTTGACATGACTTAGAGAAATGAGATAATGTGTAATCAGTATAGTTCTTTAATAGTAACTTAAGGTCCTGATGACTGTTGCCTAGTGATTATGTTTGGGATCCCACAAAATCAGTTTAATAATGTTTTTCCTTGAATTAGCTATAGTAAGGCTTCATTTTTTATGAGTATAAGGAAATTAACTACAAATGAATCTCAAAGTTGCTTGTCTTAAAATCCTATATATCCACATTGGTTAATAGTCTAAAAATTATGTATTTAGTGTATACTTACATTGTATTTTGTATCACATTTTTGATGTTGATTTTCTACTAGCTATTAAGTACACTGAAGATAGGAACTGTCTTATTTGTATTTGTGTCTCTCAGGATATAATGCAACACTTTGTACATATAGTTAGTAATGCTTAAAGATTGTATGTTTGAATATGAAATTAATGCAGATTCCTTTTTTCCTGTCTTTTCAAATATTGAAAAACTTAGAGATCATAAAAGAGCAGTATATATCAGAAACAGGTCTAACTTGCAAGCCGATGGCTCCTGGACTGATGTCTTGGTTGTGCTATTTAAATCCGGGTTCATTAAAAAAGCTTCTTTCTATAAGAGTTGCCTCTCTACCCTCTTCCTCATCAATAAAATGTTGGGCTTGTACTAAACTTCTCACATCTCTTCTGCCTCTAGAACAACATGATCCTAGATACAAAGATGAATCACCATGATTCTGACCCTGGAAGAACTTAGACATGTCAAGGATACAAGTAATGAATGTGTATTAAAATGTGAAGTTTTTATTAGAGCCATATAAATGGATATGAGAGACTCAAAGAGAAATTATTTATTTCCTTTTGGCAAAATCAAGAAGACTTTATAAATAGTAGCCTCTATACTATTACATACAGAATGGGAAGGGTTTCTACCAATTAAGAAAGGAGGGATAATTTAGCATGACCAGTGGTACAGAGGTACAATTAGATGAAATGCTTTTAGGGAATAGAGGGATTAAAAATGTTGAATTAATATCTTGAAGCTCCTATCCCTCTTTAACACTCATATATGAATAAATGATGCTGGTTATGCCATGTTGTCTAGATCCCAGCTTCTTAAACTGTGGGTCATCACTCCCTACTGCAGGGGTGGAGAACCTTTTTTTCTGCCAGGGGCCATTTAGATGTTTTTAATATCATTTGGAGGCCATACAGAATTATCAAGTTATAGAACTCAAGCAATGGGAGGTTGTTCTACTTAGCTTTTAGTTCATCACAGCCTGCAATTGATAATGCAAATGATTTTGTAGACCTTATAAGGTCTATGGGCTGGACATTCCTCACCTCTGCCATCTGGATGTAGGGATCATGAAATTATGATTTGTTCTGAGCAAACGTTTCATTTGAATACCTATTTAATGTACCTATGTACCTGGGTCACATAAAAATTTCTTGGTCAAAAAGGGGAGAGAGCAAAAAAGTTTAAGAAGCCCTTGTCTGGATGGTCATTGTGTATAACTGTTGGCTAATGAGCAAGATAGTCTAATGTGGTATCTATTTTATTTTTAATGTTTAAAAGTGTTATTCACAATGAGGTATTCACTTATTAAATGGTTAATATACACAAATCACTGTGATAGGTGGTAGTACAAAATTTTTTTTTTTTTTTTTTGCTTTTTGCTGAGGCAATTGGGGTTAAGTGACTTGCCCAGGGTCACACAGCTAGGAAGTGTCTGAGACCAGATTTGAACTCAGGTCCTCCTGACTTCAGAGCTGGTGCTCTAACCACTACGCCACCTAGCTGCCCCAGTACAAAATTTTAATAGAAATTTTCTTTATTCTCTATAGAGAAAAGAGAAGGATTAGGGAAGTTACAGTTCAATACGACAGAAATTCTCACATTAACTGGTGTCAACAACAGTATTGTAATAGTTCAAAATGCTTAGAGGAAAAGAGGATAAAAATACAAGCTAACTTATGTCTTTAATGTTAATAATAATTATCATTATTGTTTTGATTTTTATTTTGGCCTATAGGAACGGCTCCTGATGAGTCTTTTGCCCAGAAATGTTGCCATGGAAATGAAGGAAGATTTTCTGAAGCCACCTGAGAGAATTTTTCATAAGATTTACATTCAAAGGCATGACAATGTCAGGTAGGATCAACCCTGCAAAAAAAGATAATATTTAATATGCTTATACGAATATTCACTGAAAAGTGCTGGGATAGAAATAGGAATGTTGAGAATTGGGACACTGCATTAGTTTAGCGGTTTAAAAGTCCTGTGTTCATCAGATGAGAAAAGAGTCTATGATATCATGCAGAGAAAATTTTGAAAGATCCAGGTATGTCGGCCCTTTACTGTCTGTGAATCAGCAATACCCTACATTTCATGAATTGCCATGGCCAGCACATTTGTCATCTCCTGGGCCAACTTTGTGGTAATGAGTCTTTTCCATACTTAGGCTGGTCCTTGGATAAGAGCCATATGGTCCATTAGAAGATCTTTACTTGAAGTTTTCCTAACTTGATCAATCTAGCAATAAAAGCTTTGCAAAAGGAGGATAGGGTGCTACCTATTATTATAGGTAATATGTTCCTCTTCCTTGAAGGTCTTCAAACAAGGCCTGGCTGTTATAGAGGGAATTTGGGTTTGAGTGTGTGATTTTTGTGACCCATTGTATCTGATAAGCAAAGCCTTTGAAAAACTGAGGGCACATTTGTATCCTGCTGAGGCATGGGAAGAAGATGTTAGTAGAGGCCAGAGAGGAGATATAATACTTTAAAAAGTAGATAATGGTGATGGTGATTATGGAATACTTTATAAATCAGAGGAAATGAGCCTTTGGGAGAATCACAACCTTTTCATTTTTGATAGGAGTGCTTATCTTTATTAGGCAATATACAAAATAAATATGGACCAGTTAAACTTGTCTACTAGCTATTTCCTGAACTAAACATTCTACCTTCCATTTTCTTGTACATTTGCATAAACCACTCACATAACTAGGATACTCTTCCTCTTCACTCCATCTCTTAGATTCCTTATGTTCATTCAAGGCTAAGATCAGGTGCCACGTCTCTCAACTGTTAGTCCCCTCTCTGTGCTAGAGTACTGGACTTTTACACGGGAAGATCTGAGTTAAAATCCTCCCTCAGATATTTATCAGCTTTGCAATCTTGGGCACATGTGATTAAATCTTTCTCAGACTCAGTTGCTTCATCTGCAAAATAGGGATAATAATAGCACCTATCTCAAAGGATAGTTAGGATCAAATAAAATAACATGTTCAGTGCAAATGTTAAAGTACTACATAATTGCTACCTACTACTTACTTATCTGCAAACATGTTATTTCTGCCCAATTGAATATAAGTTCCCAGATGTCCAGGAGCATTTTAGTTTTGATTTTGTGCCCTCAACTCCAAGATACTTATGCACTTATCTAGTAGTAGGTACTTAACTAAGAGTCATAGATTGAGAATTTGAGGTCATCTAGTCTTACTCCCCCAGGAAAATAAAGAGACTTGCCTAAGATCACATAGAGAGGTGGGATCTGAATGAAGAACTTCTGACTCTTAAGCTGGTGTTCTTTTCACTGTGCCAAACTGCCTCTATTGGATAATTTTTTTTTTGCTGAGGCAATTGGGGTTAAGTGACTTGCCCAGGTTCACACAGCTAGGAAGTGTTAAGTGTCTGAGGTCAGATTTGAACTTGGGTCCTCTTGACTTCAGAGCTGATGCTCTATCCACTGAGCCACCTAGTTGCCCCTCTATTGGATAATTCAATTAAACAAACATTTATAAAGGACTACTATGTGTAAGGAACAGACACAGTATAGTGGAAAAGAAAATTCATTTTGAAAACAGAAGATGAGTAACTTCTAGTTATAGAAACTTTGATATCATTTAGCCACTTGGGGACTCAGTTTCCTCATATGTAAAATGAAGGGGTGAGACTACATCTCTAAACTTTATCCTAGCTCTAAATGTAAAGAGGGATGAGAAGTGATTCCTGCTTCAAAGAACTTACAATAATTAGGGAAATAAGCAGGGGATACAAGTAATCAATGTATATCAGATCTAAGTGTCTGGGAAAAATAGAGAAAGGAAGAAGAAATTTCAAATTGGTAAGGTTTCATGTAGGAGGTGGTATCTAGTCTGTTTCTAGCAGAGGGATTAAAGATTTTTAACAGGCAAGCAGGGGAAAGACAGCATTCCCAGTATGAGCTGAGGCATGGGGATGGGAGAGGGTAGAGAGATTTTTGTGAAGTGGCAGACTGACAAGCTACTGGCTATTTGGAAGTTAGGTCGCCCTAGAGGCTAGATAAGCCATGCTGGGAAGAATAGGCAAGGGATGATTTTTTTGAATATGGGTATTCTGAAATACCTCCAAATTTTTGCCCCCATATTTTCATAAATTCACCATAGAAACATATTAACAATTTTTTTCTTCTACAAACTTGGGAGTTTGGATTAGATGCTGTCTAAAGTTAATTTCACTGTCAAATTCTGTGATTCTATGATTATCCAGTAAGGCACTGTTATAGCAAAGTACTATTTTGAAAGACAATGCATTTTCTGAGTGTGCCTGACTTTCCCTGGGGGACTAAGATAGTTTCTGGGAAAATGTGGTGGGACTGATAAAATCTAGAGCAGTGTTCTTGAAAGCTGCATCTAGGGTTATAGTTTCTTTAAAGTCAAAGACTCTGTCTTGCTTTGTATCCCCATGTGATGCCTACTACAGTGCTTTGTACAGAGGGGACATTCAATAAAGACTCATTAAATAGCCCCTTATCTGATGTATCTGTTGGCATCAAAATATATCTCATCTCACTTGTGGGACAAGCTCTGATTCTAGGACAGTGAGAAGAAAGGGAAAGCTTAAAGGCTGGAGGGAACAAGGATGAAATGATATGGGGCATGGAGGGAACAGAAAAATCCCTGGTTATTAGAAAGGTAAATAAACCTTTGATTATGAAACTAAAAAAAGAAGAAAATCTTATTTGTCATTTACTTTCCTCCCGAGTGCCCTCTTCCTAGCCTGGAGTCATAGAATATCAAAGATAAAAGAGGCTGTGAAGAACAAATTTTATGCAAAATCATAAGAGGAAAACACTTGTTCAAGGTCACACAGATAGGAAGTTAAGTGGCAAAGCCTGGTCTCCTTATTTCAGTTTCAGTTTTCTTTCTAATATACCATGCCATCTTCTATCTTTGAATGATAAAATCATTTTGTTGTCATTGAAGTACAATGTCATAGCATTATTATTATGTTTTTTTAAATTTAAACTCCTACAAGGTAAGGAAATGTACCTCTCCCTACCCTCAGTGAAAATGTAGTTTCCAAGGTGGTCCCTCTGCCTCCACTATATCCTCATTATCTTGTGACATTATCTTTCTTTAATCATTACTTTCATTAGTTTTGTATGATAGAAAAAACACCTCAGCTCTGCTGCTAGCCAAGTAGCATGTTCTTAGAGAAGTCACTTGCATGCTCTTGACCTCAGTTTTCCCCATATGAAAATGTGATATTTGAATAGATGTTTCCTGTTCTGAAATTTTGTCATATGCTTCAGTTCATTAGATCAAAAGTTTTCATTTGCTACTGATCCAATTTAAAGGCCACCACATGTTTTTCTTTTTTTTTAATTAATTAATCAATTAATCAATTAATTTTATTTGCATAACATATGTGTGGGTAATTCTTCAACAATAACCCTTACATAGCTTTCTGTTACAAATTTTCCCCCCAACTCCCCACCCCTTTCCTAGATGGCAGGATATCCATTACATGTTAATTATGTTAAAATATTGGCAAATCGAATATATGTATACATATTTCCAAACTTATCATTGTTGTGCAAGAAAAATCTTATCTACACAAAAAATATATCAGATAAAGGAAACACAATGTAAGCAAACATCAATCAAGGACTATGAGAATGTTATGTTGTGGTTCACATTTCACATCCCTCTCTCTGGGTGTATATGGCTTTCTTCAGTGAACAATTGGAGGTGGTTTGAAACATTTCATTGTTGAAGAGAGCCATGTCCATCAGAATTGATCATCATATAGTACTGTTGTTGCCGTGTATAATGATCTCCTGGTTCTGCTCATTTCGCTCAGCATCAGTTCATGTAAGTCTCTCCAAGCCTCTCTGAAATCATCTTGCTGGTCATTTCTTACAGAACAATAGTATTCCATAATATTCATATACCATAATTTATTTAGCCATTCTCCAATTGAAGGGCAATCTATTCAATTTCCAGTTTCTAGCCACTACAAAAAGGGCTGCCACAAACATTCTTGCACATGCCACCACATGTTTTTCAAGATACTCATTCATGTTGTTTCTTTTTCTTAGAATATACTTTCCTTTCTTACTTTCCCTCTCATTCATCCCTGTTGAATTCTTTTTTTTTCACTTTTTCTACATGGAAGGAAATGAAATATAGATGGGGAGATAAAGTATACACATGTGAAAAATGAAGGCCCTCAGTTTCCTCATATATAAGCTGAGAAAGTTGGACAAAATGACCTATAAGTCCATTGTGAGAGCAAGAAATATTTTAAGATGAAATGTTAATTTTGTGGTATGGGCAAGAAGACTTTTTATGCCCTACAAAGTAAGGGACTGTAGGAGATAGTATGAATGTCTCAGAAAGCTTCATGGAATACATACATCACAAATTGAGCTTTGAAGAACGGGTTGAATGTGGGAAGGTGGGAGATAGAATAGATAACAGGAAGAAACTTCATGAGTAAGAATCAAAAGAGGGAAAAATAAACATGGTTTATGAGAAATACATTGTGTTGTATGCAATAACTTTTATTTATAGAAGCCATGATGATGTAAAATGTGACATAGGTTTATGGTTCAATTCCATAGCCTGATGGATAACTCTTTTAGAATATAAGCCGACCTTGCTTTTCTTGTTGTGTGTTTTTGAGAATTGTGTTGTAAAGTGGATTGTGGTAAAGGAATTCTCTTTTCCCAAATGGAAAATATTGTAACTAGTTGTCTGAGGAATCATCTTCAAAGGAATCATGGCTGTATCATAAAAGCAGATATATAACAGCTGTAAACCTCCATAATCATTTAGAAATAGTAAAACTTTACCATAGTCATATAAAATGGCTCCAAATGCACTGTATATATTCATTATAATGGGGGCTCTACTGTATAATAAAGTACATAGACATCACATTATGCTGCATCTATAATTTATCATAAATCTTTTGTAAAACACATATGCTAACAACAATCAACCCTACACATTTAATCACTATAATTGACCTTGTCCAGAGCATCATGAAGATTCTGATTTACTTGTTTACTGTTGCCTTAAAAGTTAGAAAGGCTTTTATGGGTTGATTTGAGTAGTTCACATGAATTTCTCATTACTCAATGAAATTGAACACCCATTTATGAAGTACCTACTATCTGCCAGATATCATGGTAGGCACTGAGGATATAAGGGCAAAAACAAAATAGCTTCATTCTAAAGGGGCTTATGCACTCAAGTGGGGAAAGCAACATTTAAACAGAAAAGTACATTCAGAATACATAAAGAGGAAATATGAGATACTTGCATTCTATTGGAAAATACAAAATGTACATAGAAATCTATATAGAAATAATAATAGAAAATAGTCAATAGAAGTATATACAAAGGAATGTGAACAAATTAAAATAGAAAGAGGATTTTTTTTGTGAGATTATTTTTTTCATTCTTCTTTTCCCTTCCCTCTACTTATTTCTGGTGCATTCATCTTTCTCATGCCTTCATTATCTTTTATTGAGATCATGTTGACATAATGGACTCACATCTATGCCCTCTATTTAGGTAATAACTTTCTAATTGCCCTAATAATGATAAAGTTGTTAGGAGTTACATGTATCATTTTCCCATTTAGGAAATGAGGGAAGGAAAGGAGAAAAGTCCTTGGCTAGGAATTGTGTTATAAAGGACAGCTGACATGATAAGATAGAGGATGGGAATACAAAATAATGAGTAAGGAATACATTTCAGATATGGAGGGCCACTGTGTAATATTATAACAGTGTGAGATGGAAAGGTATGTATGGTAGAAATAAAAGCAAATTTCAGGAAAGTCAATTAGTGAGTCAACAAGCATTTATTAAGATCCTACTGTGATTTGAGCACTGTGCTAATTTAGAATTCATATGTTCTTTTTCCTTTCATCAGTTTCTCTGGAATTATACATAAATGTTTATTTTTTTTAATTAAATTTATTCAATTACCTACTCCCACTTTTGGGTGAGTTCATCTCATTCATGTTCACAGTTGTTATGACAAATAGTGTGCTTCCCTCCATCCTTTTTATCTTCTATTTATCTTTCTTTTTACCCTTTCTTGCCTCAAAAAGTTTCTGACCAAAACCTCTCTTAATCTGCCCTCTCTTTGTCACTCCTCCCAACCCCACCTCCCTTTCTCTTATCTCCTCCTCATCTTAATTCCCCATTGGGTAAAATGAATTTCTATACCCAACTGAGTGTGTGTGTGTATCTATATCTGTTTGTCTGTCTTTCTCTTTCCTACTTTTTTTTTTTTTTTTTTGCTGAGGCAATTGGGATTAAGTGACTTGCCCAGGGTCACTCAGCTAGGAAGTATTATGTGTTTGAGACTGGATTTGAATTTGAATTTAGGTCCTCCTGACTTCAGGGTCGTTATTCTATCCACTTGTGCCATCTAGCTGCCCTCTCTTTCCTACTTTGAACTTATTCTGATGGGAGTGTGGTTCAAGCTTGCCTGCCACCCTCCCCCCATTTTCCCTTCCATTCTAAAATTTTTTTCTCACATGTCTCTTTTTGTGTGAGATTATTTTTCCCATTTTTCTTTTCCCTTTCCCCTACTTATTTTTGGTGCATTCATCTTTCTCATGTCATCATTATTATTTTTTTTGAGATCATGTTGACATAATGGATTCATACCTATGCCCTTTATTTATGTAGCTTCTTTCTATTTGTCCTAATAACGATAAAGTTCTTAGGAGTTACTTGATTCATTTTCCCATATAGGAATGTAAACATTTAAATCTTATTGAATCCTTTATGATTTCTCTTTCATGTTTACCTTTTTATGCTTCTTGAGTCTTCCATATCCAGTGTATTCCTTTCTCATCTTTCTGTATTCTCATGCTCTATCTTATATGTCACCTTTCGTAACACAATTCAAGTGTGCCGTTTCTTGCCAAGGCCTTTTCTCCTTCCCTCCCCCCATTTCCTGTATGGGAAAAATGATACATGTAATTCCTAAGAACTTTATCATTATTAGGGCAAATGTCAGATTTTCTATTCAGCTCTTCCTCCTCCCCCCAATCAGGAATGCTTGAAAATTCTCTTTAAATATCCATTTCCCCCCTCCAAAGGATAATTTTCAGATTTGCTGTATATGTAATTCTTGTTTATAATCCTAGTACTTTTGTCTTCTAGAATATCATATTTCAAGCTTCTTTAATGTGGAAGCTGCTAAATCTTGTGTGATATGACTGGTTCAGTATTTTTCAATGGTAACTTTCTGGCCCTTTGGGAGCTCTGGAATTTGGTTATATTATTCCTAGGACTTTTCATTTTGGGATGCCTTTCAGGAGGTGATTGGTGGAATCTTTCAATTTCTATACTGTTCTCATAATCTAAAGTATCTGGCAGTTTTTCTTAATTTTTCTTTAAATATGATGTCTAAACTCTTTTAAAGATCATGTCTAATAATTCTTAAATCATCCCTCCTTGATCTATTTTCCAGGTCAGTTGTTTTTCCAATTTCACATTTCCTTCTATTTTTTTTCATTCTTTTGAATTTGTTTTATTGTTTCTTACTGTCTCATGGCATCATTAATTTCCACTTTCCCAATTCTAATTTTTAAGGAGTTTTTTTTTTTGTCAGTGAATATTTGTCCCTCTTTAAAAAATGTGTCTAACTTTGCTTTTTAAGATACTCTTTTCTTCAGTGCAATTTTGGGTTTCTTTTGCTATTATGCCAATTGTGTTTTTTAAGGTGTTATTTTCTACACTATCTTTTGTATTTCTTTTACCAAAGTTGTTCATTTTTTTCATAATTTTCTTATATTATTCTTATTTTCCCCCAATTTTTCTTCTACTACTCTTTAACTCTTCCAGAAATTTTTGGTAGGCTTGTATCCATTTTAGCATATTTCTTTGAGAATTTATTTGCAACCATTTTAAGTTGTCATAGTCTGTGTTTGTATCTTGGTGTTCCTTGCTTATAACTTTACTTTGAACTTTATGTTAAAGTTAGACTCTGTTCACTTTGGGTATGAAGACACTGTCTCAAGCTGTAGGCTTTTTTTGTGCAGCCTTTTTTTTTTCAGAACTAGTATTAAAATCTGCAAGTTTGGGCAGAAGTATGGTCATTGCTTTCCTGATCTTTATTTTGGAAGGACCCCTGTTTCCCTGCTGTTATAAGCAGTAACTACTCTTTGCCTTGGAACTAGGACCAGGCCCCTTCTCCCTTTTGATTGTTTATGTTCCTGTCTACCCTGGAACTTCAAGTCAGAAATGTGACTCAGAATTGTGTAGGGAGCAAGAGAATTGCTATAGCTCCCATCTTGTACCCACTGTTAGCAAAGGATTCTTTGTAATCTATTTCTGACAAATTTTTTGACCCTTCTCCCATCATCTCTGGACTGAGAGCTTCCCAAACTGTTTCTGGTCACTATTGCAAGTGCCCTCCCTGACCCACCATTGGTGGGCTGTGTGCAATATAGACTGGATCTCATCCCAATCTTATAACTTCTCCTACCAAGTTGCCTTAGGCTGGAAAAATGTCTTACCCCAACATTTTGTTGGCTCTATACTTTAGAATTGGAGTTGAGGAATTATGTTAAAGTTGTAGGAGGGGAATGTTTATGGAGTTCAGCTAGATTGCTGCCTCTACACCATTTTGATTCCCATAAATATTTATTAATATAGATTACAGCAACAATGGCAATTTCCCAATTGAAAAACAGTTTTAAAATTATAGTCAGGCTCTCATTTCCATCCTATTTCTTTTGCTTTTTAATTCCTCTGGAGCTATACATGCAGCTGTGTTGTAGCAGGTCATGGCAATGTCAAGCAAAGACCTTTGGTGTCCAAGTCACTCACTCTTTGGCAGTAGCAAAGGGCATACTTGATGCTTTGTTGACATGTTATTTAAACACCTCATCCTTCATTAGTGGACTAAGAATAGCCCCAGAGCCTTTTTATATAATGTTTTCTTTTGAAAAAGATGAAGAAATGTGAGATAGAATCAGCAGTCATGTAGATTTCTAGAGCTTGAATGAAAGATCTCTAAGAGTAAGATTATAGACATAGATCTTAAAAGGACCTTAGAGGTCATTTGTTCTAACTCTCTCCTTTACCTCTGGGTTTACTAAGACCCAAGGAGATTAAATGACTTGCACAAAGTCACATGATGGCTAAGCCAAAAATAAAATTCAGTTTTTATTATTCCAAATATAGGATTTGGAGCAACACTGATGCACCACAGTGCCTTCTTGTCAAAAATGGTCTAATGTCCAAAAAGAAGGAAGTTCTCTTGTGGAATACCCCAAGATTATTATTAATTTTTTTTGCTTTATTGTTTTAAATGCTTTTATCAAGCATAGGTAGAATGCTTATCGAACTTATATCTAGGACAATTCTGGTTGTGATATTTAGTGTATTTATGATGGGCAAGTTGCAAAAGGATCTTTATATGCCAAATCTTTTATTTTAGACCAAATCTAATACGATTCAATTTAATAGGATGTTGTCAAGTCTAACACATTAAAAATTAATTTCTTAGATACAAGATGAGTATTTTTTGGATAGCTTTTTAGATATTTATTTTAAAGATTTAGTGATTTTCATAGATTGTAAGCTCAGAATGAGTCAATAGTCTTTTATATCAACAAAACAACAAAACAAAACACACACAATCCTTAAACTGTATTGAGAGATATAATATTCAGGGCTAGAGAAGTCAGAATCCCACTGTACTCTCTTGTATTTAGATCAGATTTAGAATATTATATCCAGTTCTAGGTATTACATTTTAATAAGGGCATTAAGGAACTAGAGAAAGCACAATACAAGCCACCTGGGATACTAAAGGACTTTGAGACCATGTCATAAGAATATCAATTTAAGGAATTCATGATGTTTAACCTGGAGGAGTCTTATGGGATTATGGGTGCTGTCTTCAAGTATTTCAGGATTGTAAATTGGATGAGGATTTGGAAAGATTCTGCTTAGTCCTAGAGGGAAAAACAAGGGTCATTGGTGGAAGTGACAAAAAAGTTAATTTAGACAGGATGAAAGTGAAAGTATCCTCAGTTTTAGCTAAGCAAAAAAGGAATTTCTTTATGTAGCAAGTGACTGGAGATCCCAAAGAAAAGTTTAGATGACAACTGGTAGGTTGTTCCTCTGGAAGTCTTGAAGAAAAGTCTGGGGATTGCTTGTAATTTTTAGAAGGAATTCTTGTTTAGCTAAGATGTGGAACAGATGACCTCTTTTATATGTCTCCTTGTGAGATTTTGTGGTTCTTATTATGAGACACTATGGCCAAAGAACTTATATTATTCAATCTGATGGTGATGCACTTATCTGTACTTAGCTTAGTTAGCTTTCAAATAGTAATAATACTTTCCTGGAAATCTTATTTTATAGCTTTCCAGCTTGATACAAACTGTCACAGAAGACATTGCTTGGTAGGCATAGAATTTGGGTACTCAAGGTTATCTCTATGTTCTGATGAGTCTTTGAAACTGGCCATTTATACAGTAATGGGATAGCTTTGACTTTATTTTGCTAGGGCCAATCCCCCATGCCAATTTTTGGTTCAGTGACATCTCCACTTGGATCATTATCTTGTCAAATCCAGGTATCCCTGACACTCCATGCATATACCTGTGTCCTCATTGCTTAAGAACAGTTGCCTCAAACATTAAAATTATTTAATAGATTCTACCTTCATCTCTTTATTCCTTTCTCTGTCTCTGTATGTGTATGTATGTCTTCTTTTTATTTATCCTGTCTGAAGTAGGATTTGAACCCAGTCCTTATTTTTAACTATTATCTTTCATCTATTCTGTATAAATCTTGCATTTACCCATTTCTTAATATATTATCTGTTCCATTAAAAAGTAAGTTGCTGGAGAGCAGGAACTATTTTTGTCATTCTTTATAGCTCCATCTCTTAGTATAGTACTTAACACCTAGGAAGTGCTTAATAAATGCTTTTTGACTGACTGAATATAAGAGGATGAAGATGGTCCAGTAGGAAGGACTAGTGTAAAATGAGAGATAATGGTAGGGTAGAAAGAATATTGGATTTTAATATCCTAAGATCTAGATTTAGATCCCAGGTTGCGTCCCTACTAGATGTGTGTCTATGGGTAATCTTAGTTTTAACTTCTGCAAAATGGAGATAATAGTAGCTTATATGAACTGTATTGTTATGTGGAAAGCCATTTATAGGTTTAAATATGCTATTAGAATATATATGGGTCATAGAATCCATCTGAACAGACAATCTCTTTATACTTTCCCAAACCAGTAATCATTCAACCTCCGCTTGAAAACTTCAAGTTTTTAAGTGAAAATTGCTGCATCAATGAAGATATATGTTTTGGGGGAAGTAAGACTAGCATTATGATGTATTCAGTACTCTTAAGTATTTGATACATAATTAATAGACCCTAGTTTTGAGATTAAATAAGTATTTGATGCATAATTCATAAAACTATAGCTTACAGATGGAAGGGAAATATAACTCAGACTTCTCAGTTTTCAGATAATGAGATAAAGACAGAGAAATGGTTAAGTGGTTTGCCCATGAGGTGGAATTTGAACACATGTCTTTATTAAAACCCTAATTCCATTTATATTCTTAGAGGGGAAATGAAAGTATACTTGACATTTTCTCACAGAAACTCTTAACATAGGATCAGTTTGGCATAGATTGGTCTACCTATAAGTAGATTGGCTTATTCCCACAAACTCATGGTAGACATGGGTAGTGAAACTGGTTTGAAGTGAATTTGTCTATTAGCCATTTTACAGAAAAACTTTCACAGGTCTAAGAGAAGAAGGGACTTAATAAAACAAGACTATGATCCCTGTTTTACAGATAAGGAAACCAAGGCACAGAAATTAATAATTTCCCCAATCTCAAATAGCCAATATGAAGTACAACCAGGATCTGAGAACAGATTCTTTAAATCAAGGGATCCTGTCATTAGACTAGTGCTAACCATACCAATTGACTTCTATAGTCCAAGTATTCTGTGGATACAAAGATAAATATCACATAGTCCCTAGTTGAAAAGAATCTACAAAATATCAAGGGAGGGAGGGCAAAGATATAAATAACCAATATAGGAATACAGTTGGGATTAATTACATATTGTTGAGGTACAAAAAGACAGGAGTGAAAAATTATTTTAGACTAGGAAGATAAGGAAAGACGTCTATGAGTAACTTGTTTCATAAAACTGAATTAATCTTAAACCTTAGTTTATTGGATTATCCCATTGGTAACACAGTAGATGAAGTACTAGACCCTGAATTCTAATGAGGCATCAGGTACTTTCAGGTTGTATGACTTTGGGTAAATCACTTAATTTCAGTTTGTTTCAGTTTCCTCAACTGTAAAAATAGGATTAATAATACTATTTAGCTTATAGGATTTTAATGAGGAACAAATGAGATTATATTTATAAAATCACTTAGCTGTTAGGTGTCTCGTCACAGTAAGTACTACACAAATATTTATTTCCTTTCCCTTCCCACCTAAACTGACATCTCTGAAAATTCAAATTCTCTCTTTGATAGTACAAAGGACACAATATCCAAATCCCTATTTAGTCCTTGCACCTATTCTGGACAAAAGAAACCCAAAACAATGAAAGAAGGAGGTCTGGATTTTTCCCTTTCATTACCTTCATATCATTTAACTCAGAAACTGTCTTAGGGGTTCCTGATATTCCTGATTTGTGATTTTAGCAGTATCAAAACCTTTCTTTTTCCAGAGGTCTTCAGCTTAGTTACAAATGTTCTTCCCATCATGAATTTCCTGTTTGGTGCTTCCCTGGCTTACTATTTGAAAGCTATTCCCATGTGCCTAAATACAGATTTGTGAGGAGTAGAAAAGGTGTGGTACTTGAGAGATTGTTTTAAAAACAAAATACCTGATGTCTGCTATATCTAATTTATTTGAACATACCAGAATGAGTGAGTAGTTCATTGTGATTTAGTTTCCTTTAAAAAATGGCCTTCTTATCCTTAAAATTCTAATATAATACATACCAGTCCTTTACTTAATATAGAATCTTGTTCCATAATACGAGACCAACATCTTGATGGCAAAATGGACAAAGTTCCATCTCCCCACCCTCACTCCTCCTAAGCTTATTTTCAAAGAAATAATTTCTGCTTATTTCTTAGCCTTTTGGGGCTCCCTTTGATTGTCTATATTTGTACATATAGTTTTCCAGCTATAGGTCCCTTAATACTTACTGCTTCAAAGCTAGTATCCGTTAATTCTTTCTGCAGTGAGGCACAGGAAATGCTCACTAGTCTCAATAGGAGTTAAGCGTGAGAGAAAATGCACTGAAATCTCAAAAACTCTCTCAATTTTCCTCTTTTAACCTGTGACTTGTTTTCTGATCCATTTAATAGTTCAAAAAGTTCTAGTTCAGTTAAGGGAAAGATTTTGTTCATCACCCACTATATAAGTAAAATGTACATAAATGTAAAAAAAAAGGCTTTTTCTTTTTTTTTTTTTTTTACCTGGGATTCATTATGTTTTAATATTTTGGCAAGTGTACTTCAGTATAATTTGTTTCTTTTTTAATCCTATGTATTTTATTGGGGGTGAGGGGGAAGAGGGGGGTTTGGCAGCTAGAGGGTACACTTGATAGAATGGTTAGCTAGATAGAGTGCTGGGTCCAGAGTTGGGGAGACATCTCTTTTGAGTTCAGCTCTGGCTTGAGATATTTATTAGCTGTGTGATCTTGGGCAAGTAAATCGCTTAACCCTCTTTATCTTAGTTCTTCATCTCTAAAATGAGCTATAGAAGGAAATGGCTAACTACTCCAGTATCTTTGCTAAGAAAACCGTAAATGGAATCACGAAAAGTCAGATAAGACTGAAATGACTGAACAGCAACAATACTCAGAGAAGGGGTCTATTGGTTTTGCTGGACTTCCAAAGGGGCACATTACACAAATTTAGGAACCCCTTAGCAAAATAATTTCTAATGCCTTTGCAACAGTAAATGATGTGAGTGCTTGAGGGCAACATGAACAAATATTCGCTCGTTGTGGCTGGTTTTTATGTTTCATGCAATGGTTAGGATTAAAAGCTAGTGAAACCTAATTCTATTAGATTCTTCCCAAATCTCTTCTCCCTCACACCTGTTATCTCTGCAGGATTGGAACAGTTCCATTTTTGTCATTGTATTCCCAACACCTAGGACAGCACCTAGTACATAGTAAATGTTTTGATGAATTGATTCCTAGTGTCATATAAAATATATTTTTTCTTTTTATTTTTAACAGTATCCAACATGACTGACCTAAGTGCTTTTGAAAGAATTTGTAAAAGCCCATTAGCTAATAGTGGTGAAACAATGGGCATAGGGGAAATGGAAAACACAAAAAAAGCTGGCAAGATATGCCAAAATTGAATATAGCTTTGCTATATAATTTTGTTTTAGAGTAGAAATCAGCATTTGATACTATTTACAGATGACAGATCAAGTCACTGGTTATTTATTAAATGCCAATGGTGGCTCCAGCAATGCCTTATATACTGTGGTGGATAGGAAAGGAGGAAAAGACACAACTCACAAAGAGTGAGTTTAAGGCAATTGTCTCTGAATCAGGTAGAAAGAAGTAAATAAGATTTGTTTGTTGTTTTCTCACTCATCTAGCTATTTTGTCTTCCTTCTCAGGCTTTCCTGGACATGATTGGTCTTACTGCCAGGAGAATACATGAGTTAATCTTTGAAATAAATAGTAAGCCTCAGTGGTAAGGAGTAGCACAACTTTATGGAAAGTGGAGGAAAGCAAAAAAACATGGCTATTTCCCAACCCCCCCCCCCCCCCGTTCATGGGAGGTTTTAAATAATTTTTTTGAAATTAATATTGCTACTGCCTTCCTTCCTTACTCCAAACCTTCATGTATTTACTTCAGTTTTCCACAGTTATCACTTAATGTTGGGGTAGAAGTCCTTGATCTGGTCAGGAGAAACTGAATTTCAAATCTATATGGGTAAATTTCATCTACAATTTTCTTTTTATTTATTTATTTATTTTTTATATTAATTAATTATTTTATTTTTATTAAAGCTTTTTATTTGTATAACATATGTATGGGTAGTTCCCCAGCATTGATCTTTACAAAGCTTTCCATTACAAATTTTACCCCCAATCCCCTCCCCTCCCCTAGATGGCAGGAAGTCCACTACATGTTAATAATGCTGAAATTCTTAACAAGTTGTGCAAGAAAAATCCTATCTACAAGAAAAAAAAAGAACATCAAAGAAAGGAAACACAATGCAAGCAAACATCAATAGAGAGCATGAAAATGTTATGTTGTGGTTCATATTTCATATCCCTCTCTCTGGGTGTATATGGTTTTCTTCAGTGAACAATTGGAACTGGTTTGAGACAATTTTTTTGTTGCAGAGAGCCATGTCCATCAGAATTGATCATCATGTAATACTGTTGTTGCCGTGTATAATGATCTCCTGGTTCTGCTCATTTCACTCAGCATCGATTCATGCAAGTCTCTCTAGGCCTCTCTGAAATCGTCCTGCTGGTCGTTTCTTACAGAACAATAATATTCCATAACATTCATTTACCATAATTTATTCAGCCACTCTCCAATTGATGGGCATCCATTCAGTTTCCAGTTTCTAGCCACTACAAAAAGGGCTGCCACAAACATTCTTGCACATGTGGGTCCCTTTCCCTCCTCTAAGATCTCTTTGGGATATAGGCCCAGTAGAAACACTTCTGGGTCAAAGGGTATGCACAGTTTGATAACTTTTTGAGCATAGCTCCAAATTGCTCTCCAGAATGGTTGGATCCGTTCACAGTTCCACCAACAATGTATTAGTGTCCCAGTTTTCCCACATCCCCTCCAACATTCATCGTTATCTTTTCCTGTCATTTTAGCCAATCTGACAGGGGTGTAGTGGTACCTCAGGGTTGTCTTAATTTGCATTTCTCTGATCAATAGTGATTTGAAGCAACTTTTCATATGACTAGAGATGGTTTTAATTTCATCATCTGAAAATTTTCTGTTCATATCTCTTGACCACTTATCTAGTGAAGAGTGGCATCTACAATTTTATTATAAGTAATGGGATGATCATATTGATGAGGTGTGAGAAAGGGGGTGGTATGGGATCCCCTTTGGCCAGTTGCGGGCTTCATGAAGAATCTACAAATCTCTACAAAATGAAGCAAGAAGTAAAAGGAGATGTTTATTTCATTGAAAAGAACAGAATCTCATCAGTGGGTGGAGGTCTGCTAGGGTCTTCACCCAGATGGTTTTACACTGAGCAGGAACTCAGTGGGCCATTCCTGATGTAGCAATTAGCCAAGATGGGTTTACACTGAGCAGCAGCTCAATGGGCTTTTTCTGGTGTAGGAATAAGCAAGGACTCAGGGTTCAGAGTCATCCTTTTATTTTGCTTTCCAAGGCTTCAAGTTAGGGAGATTAAGGGCTAGTTTCTGTAAAGGGTGATTATGCCCTAGGCTAAGATTTCTGATTGAATTTTAGGTGAAGATCTTATAAATTTCCCTATGAATAGGTGGGTGGAGATTCCATATAGAACAGGAAGGTGAGGCTCCTCCCAGAGGCCAGGAGGGGTTTGAGATTCAGGGCCTCTCCAGCCCATGATCAAGGGGTTGGGGGGGCACACAATCAAGGATACACAATTAAGGGGGACACAGTTTACATCAATATCTCTAGTGTTTCTCTCACCAGAGACAGCAGCATGACATAATGGATTGAGGGCTGGCTTTGGACATAGGAATAATTGGATTCTCATTTTGACATATATTAGTTTTGTGACCCTGACAAGTCATTTGACCTTGTCTCAGCAGAGTCTCCAAGACAAGAAGTTACTGACAAATTGCTGATCTCTATCTCTGTATTATCAAATTTTATGTTTATTAAATGCTTCAGAAACCTTAAAGCACTCTGTAAATCTAAATTATGATGATGATGATGATAATGATGGTGGTGTTCTAGATGATATTTACTTGTCCTAGGTGGTACAGTGCATAGACCACCTCATCTATTTTTTTCTTCTTTCCTTCCTTCATTTTCCTTCCTTCCTTTGTTTTCCTTCCTTCCTTCCTTCCTTCCTTCCTTCCTTCCTTCCTTCCTTCCTTCCTTCCTTCCTTCCTTCCTTCCTTCCTTTCCCTCTTTCTTCCTTCCTTTCTTTCTTTCCCTCTTTCTTTCTTTCTTTCTTTTCCTCTTCCTTCCTTTCTTTCTTTCTTTCTTTCTTTCTTTCTTTCTTTCTTTCTTTCTTTCTTTCTTTCTTTCTTTCTTTCTTTCTTTCTTTCTTTCTTTCTTTCTTTCTTTCTTTCTTTCTTTCTTTCCCTCTTTCTTTCTTTCTTTCCCTCTTTCTTTCTTTCTTTTTTGTCCTACTTCTCCCTCTCCTTCTTGTCCTTCTTCTCTTCTTCTTTTCTTATTCTCTTGTTGTTCTCCTCCTTCTCCTCCTCCTCTTCCTTCTCCTTCATCCTCTTCCTCCACTTCCTTCATTCTCTTCCTCCTCCTTCTTCTTTCTTCCTCTTCACCTCCTTCCTCCACCTTCTCCTTCTTTCTACTTCTTCATTTAAACCTGAAAAATACCTCAAAACTCATTTGTTCAGTTCCCTTATTTTAAAAACAAGGAAACTGAGACATTAAGCGAGGCTAAGTGATCTACTCAAAAGTTATTTAAGTAATAATTGGGAAACTTCAGATTCACCCTCAAATCCCTCAACTCCAATGTAGTACTCATTCCACAGCACTGAAGAAAACAATTATAATGTTAATTCAATGATAATAAAACTATTCAGTTAAAAAAGGCTCTCTTCTAGATTCCAAAGCAATGTTTTGCATTCTGCTATTAGGTATAAAGGACCTTTCTTTGTCAGTTTTCTTCTGACTTTTTCCTCCTAAACTTAATAGGACATACAGGTGATGCAGTAGATAGAATACTGTGCTTAGAGTCAGGAAGACTTGACTTCAAATTCAGTCTCATTCACTTTTTAACTGTTTGAACTTGGGCAAGTCACTTAAACCTGATTGCTTTAGTTTCATCATCTGTAAAATGAACTGCAGAAGGAAGTGGCAAGCCATCCTGTTAGCTTTGCCAAGAAAACCCTAAATGGGTCATGAGTCAGACACAACTGAAATTATTGATCAACAGGACTCAACAAGAGTTCTCTAAAGTTGGTTGTTTATACAACCCAACAGCCTGACTCATTGAGTTCCCTACTTAATTTGCTTATGAATGATGATTCCTGCCCCTCTACCATGGTGCACTCTATTCAGTCACTAGATTTCCTTTTTAGCTCTAAATCCATATATTGTTTGTTCCTGACTATATTCAGGATAGGAGAAAGCAGGTGCCAAAGGAGAGGTACTCTTAGCACTCGCTTATTTCTGAGGTTGACAGTTAGCCTTAGTCACAGAATCTGTAGGATCTCAGAGCCCACCTAGCCCAACCTGATTGGAAATCCCCTTTATAGCCTCAATGATGCATGGTCATGTATCCCCAGTGTGAAGAAATCTAGTGCTGGGAAACCCATTGCATCCCAAAACACTCTATTTCAATTTTGGACAGCTAATTGTCAAGTTTTTCCTTACATGAACTAGAAATCAGTCTTGGTGCTACTTTGATTACCTCCAGTTCTGTCCCCTGTTGCTAAACAGAATAAGTCTTCTACATGGTAGCTCTTTGTATACTGGAAAATGACTGTCATGTTGAAGTGGGTGTATAATAAGATGTGGGTCAGATGAAGCAGTGGGATCAGTTAGTGGAGTAGGCAGAGATATTTATTTGTGGGAAGGTTGAAGCAATGAGGCAGTGGTGCTCTACTCATGATGATTAAATTAAAACACCATCACAAATTGAATCAGCCGACAAAGTTTTGAGTTAATGATGCATTTATGATTCAAGGTAAGGCAAAGTGGATGTGACCCAAGTTCTGTTTGTTTCCTATAGCAAAAATCATTTCTACAACTTTGTTTTTCTTTAATCAAATGATATAATCTGTTAATTGCAACTGATATTTTTGTAGCAAGTTAAAGCTTACATAGCATTTAATATACATTATTAGCTCATTTGATCCTTGCAGCAACCCTTCGAGTTAGGTAATACAGACATTATTATCCTCAGTTTGCAGATGAATAAATTGGATCTGAATGAAATTAAATGAGTTACTGATGGTCACAGAACTACTATGTGAGGTGCATTTGGAACTGAGTTCTTAATGACTTCATGCCTAGCATCTCTTTTGAGATGCTACTACCTCCCATTAGTACAAATGGGAGACTATCTGATTTGTATTCACAATATCTGTGATTTCTTCAGTATAGGGAGCATCAGGTATGGAAAGCTTCTACTTATACAAACTACAACTTGGCAATGACTTAAAATATTATTTCTAGGGCTTTGCCTGAGGTACATTGAGTGTAAGTGATTTATCCAAGATCACATAGTAATGAAGTGTTGGAAACAAGATGTAAATCAAGATTTTCCTGACTTTAAGCCACATCTTCTTCATAGTCTCTTTTGCTAATGGCACAATTTCAAAAAGGAAGAAAATTTATAAGATATATGGGTTCAAAACACGCTTTTGCTCAGCCTTGGTGAACATCTTTGACCCCTTCTCTTTCCATGTGAAGCTGGTGCAAATTGATCACAGTGGTGAGGGGGAAGGAGCTATAGGGGGAGGAATAACTGTGGGGAGACAGCATGTTGATGTGAAAAGGATAATGGATTTAGAGTTCAAAATTTAGGCTCAAATCTTAGCTTCTTCTACTTAGCAGCTATATAGAACTAGGGAAGTCACTTCATTTCTCTGGGGTTGACTTTCTCCAAATTTAAACTAAAGGAGTTCACTTAGATAATTTCTAAGGTCTATTTCCAGCTCTAAATCCTGTCATATTGTCATATGTGGGAAAGTAAAGGACTGAGGCAAGAGGAATTGACAGAAGCTAAGACTGAGGTTCACAGTGATATAATTTTCTCTCTCTCTCTCTCTCTCTCTCTCTCTCTGTCTCTGTCTCTCTGTCTCTGTCTCTGTCTCTCTGTCTCTGTCTCTGTCTCTGTCTCTCTCTCTCTCTCTCTCTCTGTCTCTCTCTCTCAGTGATGGGTAATCTTGATCTCCAATGAAAGTGAACCCACTACTTACTGAGGAAGCTTATTCTAATTTTCAGGCAGGTCTTTTTCATGGAAAGTGTTTTGTTTGTTTCAATTTTCCAAGAAAGCAAGCACAAATTTGCTTTTGCCTGTTTGATAGTTTTACCTTTTCAGTTCAAATAGAACTGGACTAATTACTTTTTCATATAGAAGACCTTCATATACTTGAAGAGAGTTGTTATTTTCCTTTAGTACTTTCCATATCTTTGAATGAATTTAACAATTATTAAATAAAAACCTTTCAATATGCTCAGAATAATTAGAAGACTAGCAAAATTGCTCTACTTGTTTCCCCCTTTGAATTTATGTTTTTTATTTTCCTCTGTATATTTTCTAAATAAATGAATGAATAGAAAAGCATTTATTATAAACCTATTATGTGCCAAGAACTGGGAATATAAAAAAAAAACTGCAAGCATTTTCTACATTCAAGGAATTTTCATTCTAACAGAGGGAAACTACTCAGGGTCATGTTATCTAGGGCAAAAGATATGGTTTAGGCATTTATGGGGAAGATGAATATAACTTTAGGAGAGGAAATTAGTACACCAAACATCTGTATTGATTTGATTATGATTTCATAACTAGAAAGTGGATTGGAGAAGTAGGGTTGGGAAAGTCTAATTTGAAGTTTTTAGGACTTGGCTAATGGTGATTTGTTTTGTTTGACTGTATGTATCATGAGAGAGGACTTTCATGGGTCATGGGGTTAAGATAAAAGAGATTAAGAAGGAGTGAAGGAAGGAAAAAAGAAAGGAAGCAAGCAAAGAGAGAAAAAAAAGTTCCTGAGTCTACTATTCTCCCTTGTAAAACATGCCCAACTTCTTCAAATGATTGTTATAGGATGTAGACATTCACCAACCTGGTTATTGTATTCCTCTGGAAAATCTTTTACTTATCAGTATCTTTCCTAAGATGTGGTATTCAGAATTGAATATAATACTGTCTGACAGGGCAGAATGCTGAGATTATCACCTTCTTTTTACTGGAATACATTTATCTCTTAATGCAGATTGTAATTGTATTAACCTTTTTTGATGGCAACATCATCATGTCCATTCATATTGAAGTTGCTGCCCACTAAAACCCCTAGGGCAATTACTATACTTTTTCATTTTGTATTTCTGAACTGATCCAACCATTTTGGAGAGCAATCTGGAATCACACCCAAAGAGTTATTAAACTACCAATAATCCTTTGACCCAGTAATACCACTACTAGGTCTATTTCCAAAGTTGTTTAGGAAGAAAGGAAAAGATCCTATATGTTCTAAAATAAATGGCAGCTATCTTAGTGGTGGCAAAGAACTAGAAATTTTAGGGATGCACATCAATTGGGAAATGGCTGAACAAGTTGTCATATATGATAGTGATGGAATACTATTGTGCTATAAAAAATGATGAGCTCAATAATCTTAGAAAAACATGGAAAGACTTGCATGAAATAATGAAGGGTGAAATGAGCAGAATCAAAAGAATATTGTATACAGTAACAACAATATTATTTTAAGAATGATTTTGAGTTAATGTTTTCTTGACTATTATAAATACCCAAATTAAGTATAGATGACATGAAGAAAGATGCTATCTGCATCAATAGAAAGAATTGATATAAAAAAGCATCTATAGAATAATTTTATAAATATACACTTACACATACCTATTTATGTCTAATAGTAGCCATTTCTAGGGCAGGGTGGGGGAAGGGTAAAAAAGAAGAAAAAATTTACATGAAAATTTTCATGTATATTTGAAAGGAATATCAAGTTATACTTAGTAAATTTGTAGTTTTATACACAATCACCTTTTTTGTTGTGCTCTGCTATGGGAATGTTTACTTTATTCCATAAATATGTATTAATGTAAGCATTTTTAAAAAGAAATTGATTCATCGTTCTTAAGTATAAGGCACTACAAGGATAGAATCAGGCTCCAAAAAAAGAGCTGAACAGGCTAGAGGATTGGAGCCTGTTTCTGTAATTACCATTTTAATCATTACTCTCAGCTTTGTTCCAGTGACAAATATGATAAGAATTACACCTTTGCCTTAATTCAAATCATAGTCAAAAATTTTAAATTGCAAGTAGTCAAATGCAGATACCGAGGACATTTCATTGAAGACTTCCTGTCAAGTTGACATAAAAGTATTAGCAGACTCTGAAGTCCCAAACCAATCTTCAGTACATCTAATTATGTTGTTATCCACTTTACATCTCCTGTTTTATTCCCTCCAAGAATTGAATATTTTATCAATTGTTGTAAAATAAGAGAATTTCAGAGATGGAAGAACACTCATTGCTCATTCCATCTGATATTTGAATAGTTTTTCTATCAAATAACTGACAAATATTTTCACCAAGAGTAGATGATAATCATCAGTAGTAATAAAAACGATGATAATAATAATAATGATAGCCAGGGGGGTGATGGTAAATGTTTTACTGACTCTTGAAATGACATGACATAACTTTAAGGTTATCCATGTGATTAACATTTTCCCATCATTTATTAAATCTAGACAATCAACAAAACAATAAATCAAGTTTGCCAATAAATCATTTGCTATTTTCAAAGATGCAAAGTTTTCTAAAAATGTTAACAAACTATTTTCCTGAGCATTATATAACTCCCACACACCTGATACATATTTTAGTGCCTTCTACTTATTATCTCTGGGTGGCTAGGTAGCACCATAGTGCATAGGTGCTGGGCCTGGAATTAGGAAGATTCAGCTTCTGAGTTCAAATGCAGTGTTAGACACTTATTATGTGAACCTGGACAAGTCACTTAAGTCTATTTTGCCTCAATCCGTATTTATAAAATAAGCTGGAGAAGGAAATAGCAAACCACTCCTCTCTCTTTGCCAAAACCCCCCCAAAAGTCAGTGAATAAACCACTTCCTATTATCTCAGTTATTTCTCACAATAACCATATAATGTATTGTCCCCATTATGGATGGAGAAACTAAAATTTAGAGTTTAGAGTTTGATTTGTGACTTGATCATGTGTCACAGTTGGGATTTGAACCCTGTTCTCTTTTGACTTCCAAGTCCAGTGCTCTTTTCATTGAAAATGGAATTTAACTGCCTGCCTACAAAAACCCTTTCAGCTTTATGATTCTGATATTTAATTTAAAAAAAAAATCTTTCTTTGCCTTATAATCACATCCTCATGCAGATATTTTTAACATATTCAGCTGTCACAATTTAGTTCCTTTATGTGGGCCTGCCACTCAGTGAATTACATTACCCTGAATTTAAAATTGGGTAATGAGGATTGTGCTACTACACATTCTCCCAAGTCTCTAGGAAGATATTTTGGTTGAAACTATTTTTAATTCCAAAATGGAGTGCCTTTTTGGCATTTCAATGTTTGCTTACACCATACATCTATATATAGTTAAGACACTGTGACAACAGGGGGTAGAGGGGGAAGATCTTTGTAAATTTTAATTCTAAATATTTTTGTTATTATGAAGCTCTTTAACTAGGATTACAAATGTGGAATTTCTGTTTCAGGATAGAGATAATAAAAATAACTCATATTTTTATAGCATTGAAAGATTTTCAAAGAATCCTCCCAATAATCCAATAAACTAGATAATAGTAGTTGATCAACAATCAGTAAACATTTATTAAATACCCACTGTGTTTCAGGCACTGTGCTAAGCACTAGGGATGCATAGAAGGCAAAGGACCACCTCTGTGCTCAGGAAATTCAGTCTAATGATAGAAAACAGATATGTACAAACAAGTTCTGTATGGCATAAATAAGGTAAATTGTCATCTCTATTTTACAGATGACTAAATTGAGGCTCAGTTTACCCACTTGTCCTTGATCATGATGTGAATGTCAGATCTCAGAGGAAAGTTGTAAGTTATAAAAGATGCAATTT
Source organism: Myrmecobius fasciatus (assembly GCA_023553655.1). NCBI lineage: Eukaryota > Metazoa > Chordata > Mammalia > Dasyuromorphia > Myrmecobiidae > Myrmecobius > Myrmecobius fasciatus. Next base: position 196,809 of record JAJPUD010000184.1, on the reverse strand, counting down.
AGATGTATGGGGAAATGGTATAGGATACTAGAAATAACACTATACCACATTGTCAAGAATTCAGATCTCAATTTCTTATTAGATCTGTCACTTTAGACCAGTGACAAGATGGCAATGTCTCTCTAGGTCTGAGATTAAATCTTTGGAAAAATAAGAGAATAGACTGAAATATATGTGTGTATGTATATATTTACACATATATAAATACATACATTTCTATGTAGGTATTTATACATATACATATATATATGTATATATATACATATTTTTAAGGCTCACTTCTAGGGGATAAATGTTTAACCACTGACTGATACACAGGGCAGTTTAATCTGCATTATTACAATTTTCTTCATTATTTTTTAAGTCTAAACAATAAATTAAGCCCTGATTTATGGGATTACTGGGTTTCTTTGGTTATTTTACAGAAATTTTAATTTCCTGCAGGGATACCCATTCTGAATTGTTGTTTCATTGTCCCTATAATTAACTGATTTCCGAGGTATGATGCTCATATTGGAATTTCAATTATTGACTCAAACATCTTTAACAGTCTATCAGCATCTGCAGCTTCCATGCAGAAAGTAGTTTCCCTCCTGTATCATGCCAGTGTGTTTATCTGTATAGGATTTCTGAATGGTGTTTATTTTAGTTTTGAAAACCTGTTTTGCTTCATGGACTCATTTAAGTGGGCTTTAGAAATCAACATTATTCCCAATGTTGTGTGAAACTTTTAATAATTTGAGTTTGATTTTTGCAGGCATGATCAAGATTGTGTGATGTAGTTTATAGTTGTGTTAGCTTTGCCTTAGAACTAAGAAAACCCAATATGTGGAAAGGCTAAATCCTCTGGATTATGATAAGATCATATATTCAGAGCAGGTACAAATATTAGAGGTCATTTGTTCAACCCTTAAATTCTCCTTGGCTAAAATAAGTATATACTCTGATAGGTTTAGAAGTTTTCCCAGGTTTTACCTGTTACAGAAATTGATTTATGTCATGAGTTGCTTTATTTAATACTCCATCCTTTCCTTATCTGGGATTGTACTTTTTTATATTCTGCTTTAATTTTATATCCAGGTAAAGGAATTAAAAATAGAACTTTTTTTGTAGGTGAGACTGTGTAGTGAAAAGACCCTGCCCAATTATTGTAATGTGCCTATGAATTTTGGTCTGTAAATAATGGAGGCAGAATGGTTTAGGAGACAGAGGGCTAGACTCAGGATTAGGAAGGTATGGGTTCATATTCTGCCTCTTAATCCTGGCTGTGTGATCATGGGCAGGAGGGAATTTCTTCATCTGAGTTAACTGAGTTCCCTATTAGAGAGACTAACAGGGGCAGCTAGGTGGTGCAGTGGCTAGAGCACTATTCCTGAAGTCAGGAGGACCTGAGTTCAAATTTGATCTCTTCCTAGCTGTGTAAGCTTGGGCAAGTCACTTAACCCCAATTTCCTTGGCGGGGGGGGGAGAGCAATCTGGAAATTTGGGGCCTGCTTGTTGAGAGTAACTTAAAAGAAGACACCCTTACTAGATACATTGATCTATTTGTTTTTGTTTTTTTTCCTTCTAATAATATGCATGAGTTCTGTAGATAGTTATGTCTTAGTTGAAGATCTCCACCAAAACTTAACTTAAGGAGCCAACACTAGGCTAGAGGGAAGTGTATTGTGGAGATAAGAGCTGATTGGGTAAATTCAGATCAAACCCTTAGGCTAATTAAATAATTAGTGCTACTTTCTACCTACAAAAAAAAAATTTAGGGTAGAAAGGCAGCAGTGGGTTCTGAGACAGAGATGGTTTCACAGTAACGCCATAGCACCCTCTGGTGTTATGGGATATGCATATCACTTGGGGAGAACATTTGATTAATTCTAGGTCCGGGAGTCCATGAACTTGAAAAAAAAAAAGTAATATGTTAGTATAATAAGTTTCCTTTTTAACCCTATGTATTTTATTTTATACATTTAAAAACATTATTCTGAGAAAGGAGCTACACTGGATTGTCAAAGGGTCTATGACACAAATGGGGTAAGAATCTTTAGAAAAGGTTATTCCATAGTATTTCCAAGCTGTGACACATGGGTACTGTAGTATAGTGCAAAGATTGCTGGCCTAGATGAAGGGGTATGGCTGCTGAATGTTTAACAATTGGTTCAAACTATACCCAAGACCCATTTTTAAATATAATTTACTTTGTTAACATTTTCTCCATACTTTTCTGAAGTCTAGACAATCAACAAAACAATCAAGCCTTGATTTGAGGGGTTGTCAGTTTTTGAGGTGTACATACTCATACTGAAAATTTAACAATCCATTTGTACTTCACATAATGCTATTTGGAAATCATAATGTTTGGATTTATATATCATTTCCGATATTTACTAGCTTTTGGGTAAGGCATTTACTTTCTGAGCCTCAGTTCCTTTATCTGGAAAATGAGGAAGTTGCACGAGAAATCTCTAAGATCCCTTTTCAGTTCAAAATCTTGACTTAGTTTGGGATCATTTTTTTAATATAGGCTTTTGTTGTAGTCCAGGCATTTCCTATGACCAAATTTCCCTGATTATTTTACAGAAATTGTGATTTCCTGCTGATCCTCCCATTTTGAACTGCTGTTATATGGCCCGGCCCCTCTTACTTTATGATATTAAGCCTATTTTGATATTTTGATTATGTTATTTTATGATTTTAAGCTTTTAAACTTATGCAGTATAGACATGCTTATTGATTTTTCATTGTTATGGGCTTTGCTGATATCTTTAGCATTACTACACTCACTAGTAATCACATGTTAAGCTAAAATTAGCACCATGTCTATCTGACAGTTGTACTGCTAATGAAAAAAAAAGATGAAATTCAACCCCCACAAGGGATTCCTGCTATTGGGTTTGCCTAATACACAGAGGGCTATATATGTTGGAGGAAGCTCTTTAAGAAATCACATACAATTTTGCAGAAGTGTTTCTTTCCAGAGTATACATAGGTCTAGACAGTGTAGTCATTGTCTGTGTTATATAGATTATGTAAATCAGGGTAGAAACCCTGAAGAGGTAAAAGGTGGAAAGAATACCTGGAATTAGGCTTTTTTCAAAGGTCAAGATCTTACATAGAAATCAACTCTAGTTCAAAAAGGCTTTGAACTCAGATACTCTGATTCCAAATGCAGTTAGTTTCTCTCTCTCTCTCTCTCTCTCTCTCTCTCTCTTTCTTTCTCTCTTTCTCTCTCTCTCTCTGTGTATCCCTCTGTCTCTCTTTGTCTTTCTCTGTCTCTCTGTATTTCTTTTCTCTTTTTCTCTCTCACATATATACACACACACCTTCCTTCCTTCCTTTTTTTCCTTTCTTTCTTTTTTCCTTCCTCCCTCCCTCCCTCCCTTCTTTCCCTTCCTTCCTTTCTTTCTTCCTTCCTTCCCTCCTCTCTTTTTCCTTCCTTCTCTTCCTCCCTTCCTCCATCCTTCTTCCCCTGCCTCCTCCCTCCCTCTTCTTTCTCTCTCTCCCTCTTTTTCTCTTTTTTCCTTCTTTCTTTCTTTTTCCATCTCTCCGTCTCTGTCTGTTTTTCTGTCTCTCTGTCTCTTTCTCTCTCAGTAGCTAGGTATCTCAGTAGATAGAGTGCTGGATTTGTAGTCAGGAGGACTTGAGTTTAAATCTGACCTTGGACATCTAATAGATTTGTTTTGCCAGGCAACTAATTTAACTCTATTTGCCTCAGTTTTCTCCTCTGTAAACAATGAAATTACTGACTAGCAACTATATGTGTATATATATATGTATGTATGTATGTACATATATATACAGATATGTTTATATATGTACACATACATATGTTGTATGCATATACATATACTCACATTTACTTTATAAAATAAAAAAAGACTTGGTTGAATTTATGACTGTCAAGAGTTCCCATAACTATGTCCAAATGGCCTGAATTAGGGCCTTAATCTCTAATGCTTCTTTCTAAGAAAAGGAATGGAAATGGTCAAGGCTGAGAGAGATTATCACAAGTGATTCTGAAGAAAGATTTTTGAGTAGCTGTTTTTTTTTAATTTTAGAAATGAAATCTTTATTACAAACACTGTAATTATTTTTTTGCCAACTTTGTATTTTCTTTTTAAATCTTGTTTCTGTTGGATTTGTTTGTGGAAAAACTTTTTAATTGAATGTAACAAAATTTGTCTATTTTGCCTTTCATGATGTTCTCTAGTTTTTCTTTGTTTATAAATTCCTTCCTTCTCCAAAGGTCTGGTAAATAAATTATCCCTTATGGTATCATCCTTTATGCCAAAATCATTTAACCATTTTGAGCTTATTTTGGTATGAGTGTGAGATGTAGGTCTATGCAGAGTTTCTGACATTATTTTCTAGTTTTCCCAACAATTTTTAGGTGTTCCTGTCCTGCAGGAACAGTTTGTAAGTGATTATTTGAAATCATGAGAATTGTTACTTGGTCAGGGGTATAGGATCATAGTTCTGGGATGGGAACATATTCTAGTGTCTTTGATTCATTTCACTTAACTCAGAGAGGAGAGTGTTGTGAAGAATTGATTGATCATTTCAATATACATTATCAGATTTTTACTCCTGTGTCCTTTATTTGAAAATCAAGTTTTCCATTCAATTCTGTTCTTTTTCATCACAAATGCTTGAAAATCTTCTATTATCTTGACTACCCACCTTTTCTCCTGAAAAATTATATTCAGTTTTGTTGGGTATATTATTCTTGGTTATAATTCTTGGTTATATAATTTCCTACATATTCTAAATTCTTATAATTCATTTTTTGCCAAAATGCTATATTCTAAACCGTCTTGTCTTTTGAGGTAAAAGCTGCTAAACCTTGTGTGATCCTGAGTGTGGCTGCACTATGCTTGAATTGTTTCTTTCTGGATGTTTGCAACATTTTCTCTTTGACCTGGGAGTTACAGAATTTGACTATAATATTCATAGGTATTTTCATTTTGTGATGTTTTTCAATAGATGGTGGGTACTTTCAATTTCTGTTTTCTGTTCTGGGTCTAGAATATCAGGACAGATTTCTTTGATAAAATTTTTTTATTGAAGCTTTTTCTTTTTTTTTCTTTTTTGAAGATTTTTATTTTCAAAACACATACAAGGATAATTTTTCACCATTGACCCTTGCAAAACCTTGTGTTCCAATTCCCCTCCTTTCCTCCCAACCCCTCTTCTAGATGGCAAGTAATTCAATATATGTTAAACATAGGTAAAAATATATGTAAATCCAATATAGGCATACACATTTATACAATTATCTTGATGCACAAAAAGAATCAGATCAAAAAGAAAAAAAATGAAAAAGAAAATAAAATTTAAGCAAACAACAAAAAAAAAAAGAAGTGAAAATGCTATGTTGTGATCCATGCTCAGTTCCTCTCTCTGGTTGTAGATGGCTCTCAATCACAAGATCATTGGAACTGGCCTGAATCATCTCATTGTTGAGAAGAATGACTGGTCTTAATAGACCTCTTATCAAGCTAAGGCTAAGACATTTTTCAAGTGGAAGATCTGGATAATTTTGGGAATGAAACATTTGACATGATTATGGCGGGCCAATCGTTGAATGGCTACAATGGTGGTATAGCTCACTCTGTTTCATACATAATTCTCCTCCCATTGATGTGATATTGTCATGGACCTCCCTGTACGCTAAATGCTCACCTCCACCTCATAGAATCCCTCATGTCCCTTGAGAGTCAGCTCAAATGCCATCTGTAGGAAGCCTTTTCTGACCCACCCAGTTCCTAGAGCCTTCCCTTCTAACTACAATATTAGGAAGTATAAAACATCAAGAAGGCTAAAGAATTTCTAACAAAAACCTATATTCAAATAACACTTTGATTAGCCATATGAGATGGGGGGAGGTGAGGAAGAATTGACATTGTTATCCCCATTTTACTGATGAGGAAAGTATGACTTAGAGGGGTTAAGGTGATACCTGGGAAATAACTGTCAGAGACTGGATTTGTACTCAATGTATTGACTCCAAGTCTACCATCCTAACTCTTGGTGCTTCATATTGCAAAGACATTAAAACTTTGGTCAGGTCAGCTGAAAGATTACATATTTATTTTTGGTTTTATCCATTTGTTTCAATTATGACCATATTGGAGACTTTCTTGGCAGAGATACTGGAGTGGCAAACAGGGTTAAGTGAGTTGCCCAGATTTGAATTTAGGAAGATAAATCTCCTTGATTCCAAGTTCAGTGCTCTATACATTATGGCACCATCTAGTAGCCTATTTATTTGTACTTTGATTCAAATATATAAAAATGAAATAAACTGATTCACAGAAACTTGTGTGATAGAAGATAATTCTGATGAAATTGGCAGATTCTTTTTGGAACTCTAATGTAACCTGAAAGGTTTTGTGAAAACAGTATCAATCATTTGGCAGAATTTAAATTCCCAAGTTCTAGTCTGTGTCATTATTTTATCTTTCCTGTAATAAAGCATTAAAGATTAAGGAGGCTGTGATTCAGGCTATGTGGACATTGTTACTGGACAGATAGGTATTAGAAAGTTATCTGGGAATTAGAGAGACTCATCTTCCTAGGTTCAAATTTGTCACAGATATTTCCTAGAATCTGGGCAAGTCACTTAACCCTGTTTGCCTCAGTTTCCTTATTTGTAAAATGAGCTGGAGAAGGAAGTGACCAATCACTCCACTATCTCTGCCAAGAAAACCCCAAATGAGGTCAGGAAGAGTTGGACATGACTGAAAATTGACTCAAAGTTCATAGTTCTGGGAATCCTTGATAACAGTAAACCCAAACCAAATCTTCTTTTTAATTTTTTTAAAGTGTGTATGCACTCAGAGATGTATATATCTATGGAAAAAAGAGCCTTGGATTTGGAGTGAGGGAACCTGAGTTCAAAGCCTTTTTAACAGCATGACATTAAACAAATCACTTAATTTTCCTGGGCTTCTCACATTGACAACAGGGGAAACCACTGGCATTATGTTAATAATAGAAACAGAACTAAAGAGAGAGGAAAATGCTAAAAAAAGAAAAAGTGGTGTGCCTGTGAAAATAATTAGTCATTTACATAAATTGCTTATTATTTATGCATAATTATCATATGGCAGACAATTTTCTTTATCATTAAATATGCCAAATTAACTTGTGTACATTCTACTTAATTATAACACCCAGGCTTATTCCCCATCATTTGTTGCCCACATAATATGGTCATCTGCTTACGATTAAAAAAATAACATAGAAAAAATTGACAATTGAGGGAATTTAGGGAATCTCCACCTTTATTGATGAGGAAAGTTCATGGGATTATGTGGAAATGAGGAATGGATAGTCAAAGACCCTCTCCCATAATACAGAATCTGGTTCTGAGCAGTTTAAAACTTGGTAATGGATTCAATGAACAGATTTATTAAGTACCTGCTGTGTACCAAAGCACTGTATCAGATAACTGCTGGGATAGATAGATATGTGGTCTTTTTCAAGTGTCTTCATCTGAAAATTAATCTTCTACAGAATAAGTATGGCTAGATGCCCAGTGTATTGTTTTTCAACTACTTAACTGCATGAGCATTTATTAAACTTCTATTGTATATAAGTATTTTACTAGGTGATGAGGGTTCAAAGACAAAAAAAAATATAAGCTGTAGTGAATGTTCTGCTCCCACAATGGTTGAAGTTTGACATTAAGTTGGGTTGTTGGGGGATGAGTAGACAAATGTCAAGTATGTTTAAAATTGTTTCGTGATAGTGCAACAGTGTTTCCAAAAGCACATTGTAGGAATAGAAAGTGAGTATATGATCCTTTGTTTAAAGGTTGGTAGGGTAGTACAGTGGGTAGAGTCAGGAAAACTTGAGTTCAAATCCAGCGTCAGATACTTCTTGGCTGTGTGAACTTGAGTAAATCACTTAAATCTCTGATTATCTTGCTTTCCTCTTCTGTAAAACGATATGGAGAAAGAAATGGCAAATCAATCTAGTATCTCTGCCAAGTAAACCCCAAATGGGTCACAAAGAGTTAGACACAACTGAACAAAAGCAACAAATAAATAATTTTTCATCTGATGACGAAAATCTTAATGACTTTGCAGTTTAAATGAGCATAATAATAATATACCTCCCAGAATTGTGATATCAAATTAAATAATGATTGTAAAGATTTAACACAGTGTCTGACACATATTAGGTGCCCAATAAAAGCCTATTAATTGATTGACTTTATACATCATTTAATCTGAAGGTTCTAACTCTGGGGTCCAGGTTTTTTTTTATAATTCAATGTATTTTATTTTATATATTTAAAACATTCTGGGAAGTGAATCCAAAGGTTTTATCAGACTGCCAAATGAGTGCATCACAAACAAACATATTGACATCTTAACAAAAATGTTAAGAACCATTGATTTAGTTCATGCCCCACTTTACAGATAAAGAAACTTATAGAGTTGTTTAGTGACCTGATCAAGATCACCTATCTAGTAAGTAGCAAAACAAAGATTTGAAATGCTGTACCTCTGATTTCAAATCTAATAATTTCTCCACTATTCCACTGGACAAGCTTTCAGAACTTGGTATAGACCTTCAGTTTTTCCAAAAAGACTGTCATAAGCATATTGAATTCGAGCCCAGAATCCTAAGTTGTTTAGGGTTCTCCAGTGACTTTGTGTGCATTTCTGACTGCAGTTGGGAGTATTTTGAGTATGGAGACTACACCTGGCACTAATGTTTCCTTCTTTCTCTTTGCAGCATTTTGTTTGCAGATATCGTGGGCTTCACTAGTCTGGCATCCCAGTGCACGGCTCAAGAGCTGGTGAAGCTTCTGAATGAACTCTTTGGGAAATTTGATGAATTGGCCACTGTAAGCATATCTTTTTTCTCTCTCCAATTCAATTTGAATTGCTTTTTGAATAATAATGTCCCAGGTGGATTACAAATGTTTGAAATAGGAAATAGACTGATTGCTAAGCACTGTTGGACAGTAAGACCCATAAATCATGAATTTTCAGAGCTTAAAAACTGCTTGAATTCTTTTCCTTGGTGCTGAACAATGCATTTACTGGATAAAAAATGCATAGGTTTTGTGTGTGTGTCTGTGTGTGTGTGTGTCTGTGTGTGTGTGTGTGTGTGAGAGAGAGAGAGAGAGAGAGAGAGAGAATGCTGAAAAGCTAATGTAACTTTGACTAAAAATTAATTAAAAACAAGAATTTTACAGAAATCCTATTCCTAATGTGTGTGTCAAATAGTCCAATAGAAAAAAAATGAATATATTTTGTGTGTATAATTGACCAGACGGTAAAGCTATCAAAGAGCAATCAGACTCATGGTAGGATTCTGTTGTCATTTGCTCAGAGAAATTGGAATTGATACAGAAATACCAGCATCCCAGAGCCTGAGACAGCATAGTCACCCTCCTCCACATTTATGCTAGGCTTAGGTAAATGTCTCAATGAAATATGTCTAGTCATCATAAAGACATCATTTTTTGATAACCATAATAAAACAATCCAATGGCAAAGGGACATCCAGTTCCATATTTTCTGGAGACAGCATATTCACTGATTTAAACCATTTGAAAAACAGTGTTTAAAAAGCAGGAAATTAGCAGAAAAAAGAGTGCCATGAACTATCAGTAATAGCTATTACAAAGCTTTGAAATTAAAGAAACGCAGTTCTTCATTTGGAATCTCTTTTTTCCTATTTAAAACACAGCTCTAACAAACTTTGCTTTCTTTTTTTTTGTCCCCTATCTTTTCAGAAGCAACCCTAGAAAGGGGAAGAGAAAGGGGAATTCGCCTAAAACAATTTTTAAAAAATAACAGCCATTTGTGGCCAGCCATAAGTAAACAGGAAAAAAAACAAGGAAAAAAAAAGCAAATTGAAATTTAACAACCTATTATAGTATTTAGATTGTTTAAGCCTGGGGCAATATATTGTCTTCTATGCTGTTTTAGGGAGTTTATATTCAATTAGAACTTCTATTAAAGTAGAATTTACAATTGCTCTGAGCCGCACATTAGTGAAATTTCTAACATTTAGACAGGTTTGGTTCTGTGCCTTATTTTACACTAACACTTATTCGTAACTAATCCCTGAATTTACCTAAATCACTTGGAAAAAGAGGAAAAGCATATTAATATGCCTGTTAATATAGGGTACTGAAAGAAGATGTTGGGGGGAAGGAGCATAGACTTCTCAATGGAACTCTTCAGTCCTTGAAGAGGTAGTAAAATGAATAACATCAGCCTGAATCTTTTGATTTAAGATCTGTATAGGGCCATTGACCCTCCTTGATCTCTCCCTTCTCTGCTATAGTCCACTACTACTTTTTCTTTCTCCTTTTGCAGATCCTTTCTTGGTTTGCACTTGAGATCCTTAAGATATCCTCTCCACATCTTAAGACCCTCAGAAATCTCTGGTTCTGAATTAAGTCCTAGTTTTCTATAAGTGCTTCAGGGCTTAACCAAGTATATCACTTAATCAGAACAGACTTCCCTTTGAACTGGCATGTTCTTTTTATTTTATTTTATTTTTTTTATAAAGCTTTTTATTTACAAAACATATGAGTGATTTTTCTACATTGACCTTTGCAAAAACTTTTTTTCCCAAGCTTTTCCCCTCCTTCCCCCCACCCCCACCCCTAGATGACAGGTAATCTAATACATGATAAATACGATAAATTATATGACAAATACAATACATGTATATATATCTATACAGTTATCTTACTGCCTAAGAAACATCAGATCTAGAAAGAGAGGGAAAAAAAAAAAAAACAACCTAAGAAGGAAAACAAAATTCAGGGCAATATTCACAGAAAGCGTTAAAATGCTGTGTTGTGGTTCACACACTCAGTTCCCTCAGGCCTCTCTCTTGTATATGTAAATGTATATGACTATCTTCATCACTGAACAATAGGAACTGGTTTGAATCACATCATTGTTGAAGAGAACCATGTCCATCAGAATTGATCATCCTATAGTCTTGTTGCTGTGTATAATGTTCTCCTGGTTCTGCTGATTTCACTCAGCATCAATTCATGCAAGTCTCTCCAGGCCTCTCTGAAATCCTCCTGTTGGTCGTTTCTTACAGAACAATAATATTCCATAACATTCATATACCATAATTTATTCAGCCATTCTCCAATTGATGGGCATCCTTTCAATTTCCAGTTTCTTGCCACTACAAAAAGGGTTGCCACAAACATTTTTGCACATGTGGGTCCCTTTCCCTCCTCTAAGATCTCTTTGGGATATAGGCCCAGTAGAAACACTGCTGGGTCAAAGGGTATGCACAGTTTGATAACTTTTTGAGCATAGCTCCAAATTGCTCTCCAGAATGGTTGGATCCGTTCACAGTTCCACCAACAATGTATCAGTGTCCCAGTTTTCCCACATCCCCTCCAACAGCTATCATTATCATTTCCTGTCATTTTAGCCAATCTGACAGGTGTGTAGTGGTATCTCAGAGTTGTCTTAATTTGCATTTCTCTGATCAATAGTGACTTGGAGCACCTTTTCATGTGACCAGAAACAGTTTCAATTTCTTTGTCTGAAAATTGTCTGTTCATATCTTTTGACCATTTGTCAATTGGAGAATGGCTTGAATTCTTATATATTTGAGTCAATTCTCTTTATATTTTAGAAATGAGGCCTTTATCATAACCTTTGGATGTAAAAATATTTTCCCAGTTTACTGCTACCCTTCTAATCTTGTCTGCATTCGTTTTGCTTGTACAAAAACTTTTTAACTTGATATAGTCAAACTTATCTATTTTGTTATTAATGATGACCTCTAGTTCTTCTTTGGTCACAAATTCCTTCCCCCTCCACAGGTCTGAGAGGTAAACCATGTTACATTCTTCTAATTTGTTTATAATATCATTCTTTATGCCTAGATCATGAATCCATTTTGACCTTATCTTGGTATATGGTGTTAGGTCTGGGTCAATGCCTAATTTCTTCCATACTAGTTTCCAATTATCCCAGCAGTTTTTGTCAAATAGTGAGTTTTATCCCCAAAACTGGGGTCTTTGGGTTTATCAAACACTAGATTGCTATTGTCATTGAGTATTTTATCCTGTGAACCTAACCTATTCCACTGATCCACTACTCTATTTCTTATCCAGTACCAAATGGTTTTGGTGACCACTGATTTATAATATAGTTTTAGATCTGGTGCAGCTAGGCCACCCTCATTTGCATTTTTTTTTCATTAATTCCCTTGAAATTCTTGACCTTTTGTTTCTCCAGATGAATTTTGTTGTTATTTTTTCTAGGTCAGTTAAAATAATCTCTTGGGAGTTTGATTGGTATAGCACTAAATAAATAGATTAGTTTAGGTAGTATTGCCATCTTTATTATATTTGCTCGACCTATCCAAAAACACTTGATGTTTTTCCAGTTGTTTAGATCTGACTTTATTTGTGTGGAGAGTGTTTTGTAGTTTTGCTCATATAGATCCTGACTTTCCCTTGGCAGATATATTCCCAAATATTTTATACTATCGATAGTTATTTTGAATGGAATTTCTCTTTGTATCTCTTGCTGTTGCATTTTGTTGGTGATGTATAAAAATGCTGATGATTTATGTGGATTTATTTTGTATCCTGCAACTTTGCTAAAGTTGTGGATTAATTCTAATAGTTTTTTAGTTGATTCTCTAGGGTTCTCTAAGTAGACCATCATATCATCTGCAAAGAGTGATAATTTCGTTTCCTCATGACCTACTCTAATTCCTTTAATCTCTTTTTCTTGTCTTATTGCCAAGGCTAGCATTTCTAATACAATATTGAATAGTAATGGTGATAGTGGGCAACCTTGTTTCACCCCTGATCTTATTGGGAATGGCTCCAGTTTATCACCATTACATATGATGCTAGCTGATGGTTTTAAATAGATGCTACCGACTATTTTAAGGAAAAGTCCATTAATTCCTATACTCTCTAATGTTTTTAATAGGAATGGATGATGGATTTTATCAAATGCTTTTTCTGCATCTATTGAGATTATCACATGTTTTTTTGTTAATTTGGTTATTAATATAGTCAATTATGTCAATAGTTTTCCTAATATTGAACCATCCCTGCATTCCTGATATAAATCCTACTTGGTCATGGTGTATTATTCTGGGAATGATTTTCTGTAATCTCTTTGCTAATATTTTATTTAAGATTTTTGCATCAATATTCATTAAGGAGATTGGTCTATAATTTTCTTTCTCTGTTTTTGTTTTACCTGGTTTAGGTATCAGTACCATGTCTGTATCATAAAAAGAGTTTGGTAGGAGTCCTTCATTCCCTATTTTTTCAAATAGTTTATATAATATTGGAGTTAATTTGAACTGGCATGTTCTTGATTGATTCAAGGTGTACAGACCAATTAAGGAATATTCATATCTAAGGTGATTACTTTTTAGTGGTGAAGGGCAAATTGTGGATCTTCCCTTTATACAAAATTTCCAAAGGCAAATTTGAGGCCATTTAATAGAGTGACAAATGGCACCTGAGAGTCTTATTGTATTAATGATATCATTATTGATAGTAATGATCCTGAACAATTTTTTAAAAGTTGACCATCTACAATCATCTTTTAAAAAGAAGAGAATGTGCTTAATAAAATCAATTATATTAAAATATAAACCTGGGAGGGAAGTACACACAGCCTATTTTAAATATAATTGATATTATTTGGCATTTTATACATCACTTTCTTATGTATAAATGATTAATTGACAATAAATCAAACTCATACATGGCACTTGCCAATTCTAATATTTTAATTCTCAAACTGAAAATTTAACAAAGGGTCTCATAAATTGGTTCAAGGTAGATCCAGCTTGAATCTATTTCCATTCTACTTGGGGAGTCTAAATAAAAAATTTCAAGATAGTTAAATACACTATTATTCATAGGTGGGGGACATTAAAAGGTGATAATGGTGTTCTAGGAATTTTAGAAATATCTCCCTCAGTAATTGTGAATTTTTAAAAATGATAAATCATGGAAGTAAACTTCATTTATGTGGAAAATTAATTCATTTGGAACAGCTTCTTACCCACTAATACTTCTTGGATAAATGAGGTGCAGTGTTTGATAGCTAAGAAATCCTATTGGGGGAAAAGCCTTTGGTTTATAACAATTGTGTAGCAAAGGAATAAGAAAGAAAATAAAGGAAAATGATGGATTTATATAATGGGCAAGTTAGAATATAATTATTCTTTCTACAAAAAAGGTGCTATATTAATTGCTTAGAGTAGCAACTTCCCTAAAGCAATTTAAGAAAATATAGTTCAAAATATATTTGCATGCCTATGATGTAGGCACTATCAGAAATAGCAAAGAAAAAAAAGTATAATATACAATCTTGTGAGGAAGAGAAGGCTTAATCAACTGAAGCAATTGATTATATATTATCTTGGCTTGTCAATAGAATGGTAGAAGGATTGAAAGTATATTTGACCACTAAAGAAGGGAAAACTTAATGAATGACATTGAAATTGATTTTGAAGAACAGGTAATATTTGGATAGATAGAATACTGATATTCCATTCCTGGCATGAAAAACAATAACAAGAGTAAAGTTAGGGAGGTAGGAATGCAGAGGTTAGCACTAAAAGAGAGATTAACATTGTTGACTAGTGAAAGCTAAGCCTGGGAGGGTAAATTGGGTCAAAATCATTGAAGCTCTTGAATCCTGGTTAAGAATTTTGTACATTAGCCATCTGGGCAGTCATTAAAGTTAGTAAGTTAGGGAAATATTATAATTTAATTCAGTGAATATTTATTAAATACCTACTTTTTATGACTCATTGCCATGTGCTGAGAAATAAGACCTGGTTCCTAACCTCAGAAATAGTGTGACAAAACAGGGTCTTATTTATATGTGAAAACACATTTATCAACAACTAAAGCCACAAATAGGATGTGAGTGAAACAGTTGTACCAAAGGCTAAAGTACAAGGAAAGAAAAATTATTTTAAATTAATGATGAAAATGGATTAATCTGGGTGTAATAAACAACATGGATTGTGGTGAGCAGTGAGGCTAGTTAGTTAGCAGTTGTAAGAATTTGCATGATGGAGGCCAAGAATTGAGAGTGATTGAATAGAACTGGATATTACAAAGGAATAATATTGACAATGACTATGAGGTCATGAGGAGAAAGCTGGAATTAAAAACTTTAATGTTTAGCCATGGTGATCAGGAGAATGATTTGAGTCATTGATAAGGGATGAAATTAGGTAGGGTATGGTCCTGGTTTAGGAGAAATGGGATTAGTTTAATTTGAAACACATAGATTTTGATGCAGCTATGGAGTCTGGAAGAGGATATGATCAATGTGTGTCTGAATGCAGTGAAGCTTGATGAAGCTCCAGATTCCAAAGTACAGAATAAGGAAACACAGAGCACATTACAAAGCAGTCATTATTGAGAAAATCGAGCAAAGTTTCCTTATTGAAGGGGAATTCTCACCATAAAAATGGATAGTCAGAGTATGGGAGCCATAGAGATAATTAGGCATGCTAAATCTGGTAAAATTCAGGAGGTTTGATAAGGTTCATATTTGAATCAAGTAGAAATCATACTGAGGTAAGGGGACAAGCAGCCAGGTACTAGTGCTGACTCATGGAGGGGGAGAATTCCTGGAGAAGTGGTCACTAGTTGACATTCATTCTCCTGGGCTGCATGAAAGGGGGCTTCCATTTTAACAGTGTTTCAGGAAATTTGACCTTCTCTGGAGGAAGCTTTAGTTAAGTGAAGGAATCTTTATTTAGTCAAAGTGAGGGGTCTTTACTGTGGACAATTGGAGATAGAACTGCAACATGAGGTCAGAATGAGAAATATGGTGTGTTTTGGTAGAGAGAGAAATGAATTAGAGGTCCTGTTAATAATTGTTGACTTAAAGTGACCCATATTGATTCAAAGTGAAGAGTTTGGAGGCTGTTTCTCAAGTCCTTTCCAGCTTTAAATCCCATGATTCTACATAGATTGGGAATCATCTGCATTAAGATAGATGAGATCTCAAAGAAGAATAGAGATACAGAAGAGCTTTAGATTCTTCTGAAATACTTTCCCTGAAAGTTCTTTAGTGAAAAGAAGAATTGGGATGGTCACTAGAGGGTGCTGCAAGGCCAAGGAAAAATTTGTCTTTCTTGAGACAAAGTGGAAGAGTCCCAGAAATAAATCAATTGTAGATGGTAGAGAGTACATGATGAAAAAGCAGATGCTGAGAGGAAATGGTGCTTCAGTAGAGTGGGAGTACTTAGCTTTAGAAAAGATGAAAGATACAGCAAACGAGATCACATTTGTAAAGCACTTTATAAATGTTCAAAATGTTATATATAAGTGCTATTGTCATCATCATTATTACTACTACTGCAACTGCTATTATTTGTATCTTCTATTGAGAGTGGAGATAAGCTATGCTGAAAGAAAAGAAAGGAAAATGAAGAAAATTTGTTTCTGGAGGCATCAGTAGACAACTTAAAATATTGGATTAGGAATTTTTGTTTTGTACCTCATCTTCTACCAGCAACTTTCTATAACACAGGGACAAAAGCTGAGAAGGTCTTACAAGAATGATTCTGTACAATCTTCATCCTTTGGAAGTATGTGTGTGTGTGTGTGTGTAAATGTATAGTGTAATAAAACAGGTACTGGGTTCAAAAGCCCTCCTTCATATCTATGTAATGTTGGACAATTTACATAAATGGACCTAAGTTTCTTTCTTGATAAAATAGAGCGGATGGACTAGATGAAAATCACTAGATTTTCCTTATAATTCAATTCCATGATTCTATGAATGGAGTCAATATGTGGTAATAATTAAAGATAATTAATGGGTCTTGAGGGAAAGAATTCCAGTAGGAAACAAGGGTGGGGTCAATACTAATCTGAAGGAATAAATAGTGTACTTTGTTAAATCAGACCATCTATAGAAACCAAATTTCAATACAATGTATGAGTTGAGAGATGGTTTTATTTATTGATTTTATTTTATTTTTCCTTGTAGGATATTAAAACTGAGAGAACTACTACATAGTCAGAAAAGACACACCATAGGAGGGAAAGAATAGGCATTGGTGGATTGAGGATTTCCATTTCATCTCTCAACTTTTCTGTCAAAATTGTTCTTTTGTGATGGATCATTTTAGCCATGCCCTCCTTGTTCTAGATTGATCCATGGTTCCCAAGCTCAATCACATAGAAGAAGGATCCTAAGTTATTAATGTGGGAAATGATGGAGTGAAACCGTGCAGAGTAAAACTAACAAAGATGATGTGTGAATAATTAAATAGTCTGGAAATTGGGATGAGGGTGAAGAGCAGATTCAGTGTCTTTGGAAAGTGTGAGGAAGCAGTAAAGGGACTGAAGATTAAGACCTTTCCAGGTAATAAAAATATTGGTTCCATGGACCCCAAACTGTAAAATTTATTGATACATAATACAAAGGTAATATAGTATGTACTAACAAGTAACCATGAGGTAAAGAATCACAGTTTATCCCTTACATTTATTGTAATGAATACAAAGAAACATCTATTAAGATATTTAAGGATCAATCAGTTAGTCAATGTGCATTTGCTAAGAACCTACTATGTGCCAGGCACTTTAAATCTTTGAAGATGAAAAGAAACCAAAAACATAATCCCTGTTTTAAAGAGCTCACATTTTTACGAAGACAATGTGCAAATAAGTATGTATGCCCAAGATTCTATGCTATGGAAATGGAAAGTAGTCTAAAGGGAAGGAAGGAAGGAGAAAGGGGAAAGGTTTCCTTTAGAGTGTGGGCTCTGAACTAAATCTTGAAGGAAGCAAAGGAGACAAAGGAGACCTAAAAAGCCATCTTGTTGGACTTCATAATTGAGGAAATTAAAGCCCAGAGAGGTTAATCTAAGGGACACACAAGTACAAAATGACAGAAGTTAAATCTTAAGCCAGACCTCTGACTACAATCTAGTACTATTTTTCAAATTCTATTATACTGAAATGATGCTTTTCTATTCAAAAGATTGCATTCCACACAAAAACCTTTTGAACAATGCAAGCAGTACCAGATGTTGGTATGACTTGTTTCTTTCCTTCTAGAAAGCCATAACAAAGGAGTCTTCCCAATATGCTGTGCACATTCCTCTGGATCAAGAGTTGTGAACTTTTTTTTTGGTATCATGAACCTCTTTGGCAGTCTGAGGAAGCCCATGGGCATCTTCTCAGAATAATGTTTTTAAATGCAATAAAATCAACTACATTATATTACAAAGGAATCCAGCTGCATTGAAATAGTTAATCTATTTATACATACATATGTAAATATATATAAGACATATTTGTGTGTATATATTTCTCAGACTCTAGATTAATAAACTTTGGATCCTTTGCCGGTGGAACATGAGCTATCTTGTCATTATTCCCCATTCTTCCTATGTAAAAGCTTATATTTTCCTCTAAACACCCATTTCTCTGACAAAATGCTTTGTACTTCTCCTCTATAACCTCGCCTTTTTACTGTTTCAGTCCACTCCTACCCAGAATTCACTTCTCCTTTGCCCTTTGGATGATGCTGGATTCCATTTATTTGGAGAATGCGGCATTCCATGAATTAAAGTCCAATAATATCACTAGAAGAATATTGGAATTAAAAAGATGGGCTTCTGTTTCAGGGAGTATTTTCAGATCATTAAAAGAACTGTCTCAAAAGAAATCTAGACAACGGTTTTTCTGTTCATTTGGGGGTATATTTTCAGTGTTTCATATTATATATATACATATATATATATATATGAATATATATGTATATATATATATATATATACTTCAGAATGAGAACCACCATCACTCAGAAGGGGGGGGGTAACTTATCCACAAAAGGATTCTTTCTTAGTGCTACAGTTATTTAATATCACTCTTGTTCATGTGTCTTTGCCAAAAATCACTGGGGATTGTTGAATTGTCAATTTTTTTATAACTAAAAAAAGGCATTTTATGAAACTGATTGTATCTTTTAAGATTTGGAGAGTTGCATAATGGGTATGATTACTCTAAAACATCGCAATTGAGGGACTGAGTAGGAGAAGCAGTCAAAGTATTTCATTAAACAATTCAAGATCCCTTGATAGGGAAATACCTATTTTTAATTTAATTAAAGAGATTGTTCTTTTTTTTCAAGAACAGAGATGTTTCAAGAAAAGCTTCTTGAATAATGTGTTTCAATGAATAAAATAAAATACAAGGCTTATAAAGGAAACCAATTATATTGACATAATTATCAAACTACACTTTAAAATAGTTCACTTCTAGGGTAGGAATTCTTAATTTAGGCATTGGAATAATCCCATAATAGATTGTATTTATATCAGAGGGGGATGAGGACAGAGAATCCATTTTTGAGAATATTCAAGCTATTGCAAAAGAAAGGCTTTAGTTTTTTAAAAGGTTACCCTCAAGTTGAAAAATGAATGAATGGTTAATTAACAGGCATTTATTAAGCACTTTCTGTGTACCAGATACTATGCTAAAGAGACCTGGAAGTCAATATAGGCATTGCATTGGCTTAGTAACCTTGACTTTTAAAACTGCACTGAGCAGAACTGACACTCACATAAAAGAGACATGTGGCTGATGGGTCAGTGAGCAAAGCCCATCTCCCTGTGACTAACACTATTCTATTAACTCATGTCATTTGAACTCAACCCAGTTCACATTTTTTTTTCTTGTAATAACCCTCTTATACTTTTGGTTGTCTTGCCTTTCTCTCATGAATTATGCTTCCTAACAGTTCCTTTGTGAAAGTCAGTCCTGCTTTATTTGCAAGTATAGCTATAGTTTTGGCAGACAGAATATGATTCTCTTTGCCTAGTTCCCATGCTCTATGGATAACATATGTAAGGAATCAAGGGATAAATGCATATTAGAAAGTAATAGGTCCACAAAAAGAATATACCTTGAGGGTAAGGGCATGGTTCCTAAAAGAGATCCAAACAGGTCAACCGGCCCAGCTGAAGACAAAGCCCAAAGTTCCCAAAGACAAAAGATCCATAGGACACAAAATTATAGACCAAGTCCATATTGGGAAAAGCCCAAATCTGCAGGGACGTCCACACACAAAAATACCTCATAGTGTGTTAAGGATTAAGGGCCAACCATTCTCTACTGTCTCACTTGAGGAATCTGCCATGCTTGTATTCTTTGATGGTCCTTGACACTTTTATTGGTGAATGAAAGCATGCATGCATGAATGAAAAAATATTTATTAAATACCTAACTATGTATAAAGCATCATGCTATGTGCTAGAGTTACAAATAGAAAAGTAGATAGCCTCTGTTCTTTTTCCAACTTTTTAATAAAGCTTTTTAATTATTAAAAGTTATGCATAGATAATTTTTCAGCAGTAACCTTTGCAAAAACTTGTGTTCCAATTTTTCTTCCCTCTTCCCCCACCCCTTCCCCTAGTTAGCAAGTAATCCAATGTATATTAAACATGGGAAAAGTATATATTAAATCCAATATATGCAAACATTTATACAATTATCTTGCTGCACAAGAAAAATCAAATCAAAAAGGAAAAAAATGAGAAAGAAAATAAACAAAGCAAACAACAAAAAGAGTGAAATTGCTATGTTGTGATCCACATTTAGTTCTCACAGTCTTTTTTTTTTTTTTTGGGTGTAGATGGCTCTCTTCACAAGATCATTGGAACTGGCTTGAATCATCTCATTGTTGAAAAGAGCCATGTCCATCGGAATTGGTCATCGTATAATCTTGTTGTTGCTGTGTACAATGATCTACTGGTCCTGCTCATTTCACTTAGCATCAGTTCATGTAAGTCTCCAGGACTCTCTGAAATCATCATGCTGATCATTTTTTACAGAACAATAATATTCCATAACATTCATATACCATAATTCAGCTATTTCCAACTGATGTTGTTTCACTTAGTTTACAGTTTCTTGCTACTACAAAAAGGGCTGCCACAAACATTCTTGCACATGTGGGTCCCTTTCCCTCCTTTAAGATCTCTTTGAAATATAAGCCCAGTAGAAACACTGCTGGGTCAAAGGGAATGCACAGTTTGATTACTTTTTGAGCATAGTTCCAAATTGTTTTCCAGAATGTTTGAATCAGTTTACAACTCCACCCAACAATGCATTAGTGCCCTAGTTTTCCTATATCCCCTCTAACATTTGTCACTGTCTTTTCCTGTCATGTTTTAGCCAATCTGAGAGATGTAATGGTACTTCAGAATTGACTTAATTTTCATTTCTCTGATTAATAGTGATTTAGAGCACTTTTTCATATGACTAGAAATGGTTTTAATTTCTTCATCTGAAAATTGTCTGTCCATATCCTTTGACCATTTATCGATTGGAGAATGGATAGCCTCTGTTTTTAAGAAGCTCACATTCTAATATAGATAAAAACTCAAATGGTAAGTTTTATTTGCAAGTCAGATGGTCCTATAGACCTCTTATGGTGGAATGGAGACACTGAGTAGTTAACATCTATACATCAATTTATTTAGCAATGCATTGTAGCTGTAGAAACACATTGGATTTGAAGTTTTTGGTAGCATAAGGACCCAAAACATTGGTTTCTGCTTTATCATTTATTATATAATTGAAGGAATTGGAAAACAAGATTATAAGGTTTGAGATACTTAATTTCTTTTTGGTAGAGGAGATCAGGAGCCAGAAGTAAGAGTAGTAGTCTTGCAACATTCATGCTTTGTGACTTTCCTGTGATCAGGTGACTTACAAAAATTTGGAACTTAACTTTTTAAGATGTTAGAAGAAAATTGGAGTCACATGCAATTTTTAGTGTAAAATCTCCACTTTGATCTTGGGATTTTCAATTGCTAAAATCACTTATTTGAACATTTTATGTATTAGAGTTTTCTGGAAAGAATGATAGTCTGCTTTAAGGTGCATCAAAGGGTGAGGTGAGAAGCACAAAGAGTAGAAGCAGATTAATAATCTCATAAATACCTTAAGGAGAGGAACTTTGTTAAACATACTAGGTAAACTAAGTCAGGCTATAAATTAAACATTTTAGAGGACTTATCAGAGACTAATTTGAGAGGGGAGATTTATGTGTCATCAAAGTGATCAAGAAAATTCAGCAAGCTACATGTGAATTCTACCAAACATTCAAAGAACAATTAATCCCGATATTATATAAACTATTTTAAAAAATAGGGAAAGAAGGTATACTACCAAATTCCTTCTATGACACAGATATGGTGCTGATAGCTAAACCAGGTAGGGAGAAAACAGAGAAAGAAAATTATAGACCCATTTCCCTAATGAATATTGATGCAAAAATTTTAAATAAGATTTTAGCAACAAGATTACAGAAAGTTATCCCCAGGATAATACACCATGACCAAGTAGGATTTATACCAGGAATGCAGGGCTGGTTCAATATTAGGAAAACTATTAGCATAATCAATTATATTAATAACCAAATTAACAAAAACATATGATTATCTCAATAGATGCAGAAAAAGCCTTTGATAAAATCCAACACCCATTCCTACTAAAAACACTGGAGAGTATAGGAATAAACAGGCTTTTCCTTAAAATGATTAGTAGTATCTACAAAAACCATCAGCAAGCATCATATGTAATGGAGTAAAACTAGAACCATTCCCAATAAGAACAGGAGTGAAACAAGGCTGCCCACTATAACCATTATTATTTAATATTGTCTTAGAAATGTTAGCTTTGGCAGTAAGAGAAGAAAAAGAGATTAAAGGAATTAGAGTAGGTAATGAGGAAACCAAATTATCACTCTTTGCAGATGACATGATGGTATACTTAGAGAACCCTAGGAACTCTACTAAAAATTACTAGAAACAATTCACAACTTTAGCAAAGTTGCAGGATACAAAATAAATCCACATAAATCTTCAGCATTTTTATATATTACCAACAAAGTTCAACAGCAAGAGATACAAAAAGAAATTCCATTCAAAATAACTGTTGATAGTATAAAATATTTGGGAATTTATCTGCCAAGGGAAAGTCAGGAACTATACGAACTAAACTACAAAACACTTTCCACACAAATAAAATCAGACCTAGTCAATTGGAAAAACTTAAAATGCTTATGGGTAGGCCGAGTGAATATATTATACTACCCAAACTAATTTACTTATTTAGTGCCATACCAATCAAACTCCCAGGAAATTATTTTACAGATCTAGAAAAAATAGTAGCAAAATTCATTTGGAAGAACAAAAGATCAAGAGTTTCAAGAGAATTAATGAAAAAAAAAAGGCTGATGATGGTGGACTTGCTATACCAGATCTAAAATTATATTATAAAGCAGTGGTCATCAAAACAATTTGGTACTGGCTAAGAAATAGAGCAGTCAATCAGTGGCATAGGATAAAATCACAGGACAAACTAGGCAATAACTATAGCAATATAGTCTTTGATAAACCCAAAGACCCCAGTTTCTGGGATAAGTACTCACTATTTGACAAAGACTGCTGGGAAAATTGGAAACTGGTGTGGAAGAAATTAGGGCTTGACCCACACCTAACACCACATACCAAGATAAGATCTAAATGGGTTCATGATCTGGATATAAAGAGTGATGTTATAAGTAAATTAGAGGAACGTAATATAGTTTACCTCTCAGACCTATGGAGATGGAATAAATTTATGTCCACAGAAGAACTGGAACTCTTAATTGAACACCAAATAGATAACTTTGACTATATTAAGTTAAAAAGGTTTTGTACAAACAAAACCAATGCAGTCAAGATTAGAAGGGAAACAAATTGGGAAATCATCTTTACATTTAAGGGTTCTGATAAAGGGTTCTTATCTCTAAAATATATAGAGAATTGTCTCATATTTATAAGAATTCAAGCCAGTCTCCAATCGATAAATGGTCAAAGGATATGAACAGACAATTTTCAGAGGATGAAATTAAAACTATTTGTAGTCATATGAAAAGGTGCTCCAAATCACTATTGATCAGAGAAATGCAAATCAAGACAAGCCTGAGGTACCACTACACACCTGTCAGATTGGCTAAAATGACAGGAAAAATTAATGATGAATGTTGGAGGGGATGTGGGAAAGCTGGGACACTGATGCATTGTTGGTAGAACTGTGAATGGATCCAGCCATTCTGGAGAGCAATTTGGAGCTATGCTCAAAAAATTATCAAATTGTGCATACCCTTTGACCCAGCAGCATTTCTATTGGGCTTATATCCCAAAGAGATCTTAGAGGAGGGAAAGGGACCCACATGTGCAAGAATGTTTGTGGCAGCCCTTTTTGTAGTGGCTAGAAACTGGAAACTGAATGGATGCCAATCAATTGGAGAGTGGCTGAATAAATTATGGTATATGAATGTTATGGAATATTATTTTTCTGTAAGAAACGACCAGCAGGACAATTTCAGAGAGGCCTGGAGAGACATGAACTGATGCTGAGTGAAATGAGCAGAACCAGGAGATCATTATTCACGGCAACAACAATACTATATGACGATCAATTCTGATGGACATGGCTCTCTTCAACAATGAAATGTTTCAAACCACTTCCAATTGTTCACTGAAGAAAGCCATATACATCCAGAGAGAGGGATGTGAAATGTGGACCACAACATAACATTTTCATACTCTCGATTGATGTTTGCTTACATTGTGTTTCCTTTATCTGATATTTCTTTCTTGTAGATACAATTTTTCTTGCACAACAATGATAAGTGTGGAAATATGTGTACATATATTCGATTTGTCAAGTATTTTAACATAATTAACATGTA
>JAJPUD010000184.1:123447-171933 GCA_023553655.1 Myrmecobius fasciatus | reverse complement strand
CATATGTTTTGCAAATAAAAAAAGATAATTAAAAAAAAGAAAATTCAGCAAGCATAAAACACAATGGAATAAAAATCTGAAACAATATAATGATGATCAACAATGTTCAACATCAGATCTCCTTATAATCTGATAACCTACTCCTGATGTCCATCTAATCAACAAATTTGATCTTGAGACTCAATAGATGTTCTAAGTAGTTGGTCTGGTCCCTGGAAACAATTTCCTTTGAATATTCTGAAATATGTCTAATTCTCAGGACAGATCTAAAGGGGGCTTCTCCTAGTCACTTGCAAATATTCCTAAGTAATTCTTCTAAAATCTTCCAGTAACAGGACTCAATATAATTTAGTCGAACTTCTTAAATTTGGTTTTCCAATAATAAATTAACTTGTTAAAAACCAGGTCTAGCCTTATGGAAGGTTCTGATCCTATTAACAGTAATTAACAGGAGTTATTAACAGTAATATTATAAGAAGAACATCATATTAGGAATCCATAATTCACAGGAAACTTCAGAGAATTTCATTTGTCATATACCACCACTTGTTTTTATCTTTATCTAGATCCTATGCCTGATGTGGACACTGCCATCAACAGTCTGAAGGAAGAATCTTAAAAAAAAAATCCCTGAGGGTCTGACTTGGAAACTGAGCCCTTTATCCCTTAAAATTATCCAGGATTTCAAAATAGGAAAATAATTTCATTTTCTTTCCAATTATGAAAATTTATTATTAAAATATATTCACAGCCTATAATATATCCCATTAGAAAAAAATTGTTTAGTCAATTAGTCTTCAACTTTCAGGACTTCATTTGGTGCTTTCTTAAAGGGCAGGTATCAGAGTGGTTTGCCATTTCCTTCTCCAGCTCATTTTATAGATGAGTAAACTGAGGCAAACAGGGTTAAGCAACTTTCTTAGGGTCATACAGCTAGTAAATATTTGAGAACTTGAACAGATGAATCTTCCTGACTTCAAGTCTGGTGGTTTTAATCCCAGGAAACTCTCGGCCTCACATTCCTATCCCCCTTGCTTTGAAACCTGGGAGGTGCTAATGGTTGGATTATGCTTTTCAAATGGTCCTCCAAAGACAATGTTAGCAAGGCCATTCAAATAATTTACTTCTAAGATTTCCATTTGGTAAATGTTATAACTTGATAGAACAGTATCTGTCTAAAATTGTGAACAGGTATTTCTCTATGGGATCAAACCTTTCTCAAACTTTATCACCAAAACCCTAAACCCTTTACCTTCATCCCTTCTCCATCTCCCATTCATACTGTTAGTACAAACAGACTTTAAGTTATTTCATCTTTTCTACCCATTCTCCTCATCCCTACTTGATTAAAACTTTCTTTCTTCCTCTTCCTTTTATATCCCTCCAGTGGTCTTTTATTACAGTTTATCAACTTTCAAACTAACCTTTCATTTTATGCTTTGATTCCTTGTGCTCTTTACCTTCAGTGCTTTCTTAAATCCTTCTCATCTTATTTCTTATTTTTCCTTAAACCAAATTCTACAGAGTGGTATCTCAAAGCTCAGTAAATTATTTCAGTAATTATAAAACTTTCATACTACAATTTGGAAATTTATGGTAGAAAACATTTATTCTCTAGTTTATGGTGTCATGGATATCTGCAGACTAGACTAAAAGATTATTTTCCCTCTTTTCTGTCTTTAAATCCACAATCTCCAAATTTCCAAGGATTCTGAAGATTCCTTAGAAAATTTTTCACTCTTTGCACTCTTTTTCCTTTGGTTGATTAGACTATAGGAATAATTATAAATCAAGACACAAAATACAGATAGTACAAAATAGACATGTAAATGCATTTGCTGGTGAAATTTTTCCTTCTTATTTCCCACTGGAATTTTAATCAAAAAGTCAATGTGTACATTTTTTCTGAAATCAGTCTCAAAGAATTTAATTTGCAATAATTTAAAGTCCCTCCTTCAGGCCAAATTTAGGATTTATTGAGGTTCCTATATGTCTTACAACAGTCTGAAGAATTTGAGAGTTCATTTTTTGTCATCCCCTTCTGAATAGAAAGGTTCCCTGATCTCAGGCTAATAAGAAATTATCTAACAGGTTATTAGTTGGTTTACTAGAGCTGGTAACTATGGTACCCTAGTCAGGGACCACTCACCTCTAAGGAGGCAAGCAATCTAGATATGGTTTGAGAAGAGGAGCTTTGGACATGGGGAGTTCTTGCCAAGGAAGTTCATTACTAGAAATCTTGTCAGAGTGGCCTTGGGTATTCTTTCAGTTAAGCTCTGGTCATCCCTGGAAGACTCTCAGTCTCAGTCCCTTCATGGTCACCACAAAAGTTATGATAGAATAAAGACATAGTGTCATGACATCCAGACAACCATTTGCATATGGTTTCAGAAACAAATTGAGTTCAAGGATCTCAGCATCACAAGGACCTTGATTTTTATAATTATTATATAGTTGAAAGTAGTTAAAAACAGGATTGTAGGAAGTGAGACATCAGGTTTCTTATTAGTGGAGAGGATCAGGAGACACTAACATAAAGTGGGGAGGGTAGTGTTTTGACTTTTCTGTCTTGTGATTTTTCCATGATCCCATGATTGACAAGAAGTAAGGATTTAACTTTACAAAATGACTGATAAAGGCAAAATGGAATCAATTGTGCTATTTTTAATGTAAAAGTCCTAAGAGTGCAGTGGCAAAGTAGATAGTAATCGCTTTTCTTAAATGTCATTTACACTGGTAAAATCATATCATATTCCTAAAAAAGGTTGCTTTCCAGGACCAAAAACACTGGTATTCCCAATGCTTTTGAGCACAGAATGTGGGCTCCATTGGGGTTTCCATTGGGTCTGAAGGGAAACAATGGTCAAGGTATATGTGTGTGTGTGTGCAGAGGGAGGGGGGCAGGGGTTAACTCAAATTGCTTAATATATGCTGACTCCTATCTCTCCCCCATGATAGCTCACTATGGCCATACAATTGTGGACCCAGAAAGCTAATAATTCAAAGCACCACTGACCCATTCCTAGACATATTCAGGGTGAACTTTGAATGACTGTGATCTGTCTTAACTGTTTACCTTGTTCTGATTAACTAAGGAAAAGGAGACGATAGATTTCCAAATTAGATAGTCCAATTTTGATTTTGATCAATTGGTTTTTGTTGTTCTTATATGAATTTCTTTATAATTACACATAAAATGAAATTTCATAAAACTACAATGTAGTTATACGACTGGATGTTATCAATAGATAATCTGCAGGTTGCAGATGCTTGTGGTGTTCACTGTAATCCAGTTGTTCTTGAATCAGTTTTCACACTGTGATTTTCCTAGAGCCAATGTAGGGGTAGCCCTTCCAAAGGTTTACTAATAATAAATCATAAAAATAGTCACTTTTCACCCAGAAAAGAGCAGATTCTTTCTTCTAATTTACATATGATTCAGAAAGCCTCTAGGCTTCCTGAAATTTCTGTTAAGAATTCCAGGTGTCTCAGTAGTAATGTTCTAAAACTACCATTTCAGTGATGGTATATACCTTCATTCTGTGAGTGATTTCAAAAGCTCAGGACTGCCCCAATTTTTATTTGACAACGACTTAGTTGCTTTTCTTCTATTAATTCTTCTAAGCTGACATTGGGTATGTTTCCAATTAAATATTTTAAATAAGTAGACATGACTGGTATGAATTCTCTAAGATTAAGGCAGTCTATCCTTTTTTTTAATGGTTTCTTTTATATTTCTTTAAAAAAACAAATTAAGTCACTTCCCAATGATTTTCCCTCCTTAGGCTCCAGTGTAATCTTTCTTTGTAACAAAGAAGTGCAGTTAAGTAAAATAATCCAGCATATTGGCAATGGTTGACAACATCTGTCTCATTTTGTATCCATGATCCTAGTCCTTTATCTTTCTGGTAATAAGAGTGAATGAAAAGAAGTTGGCATTGATTCATTGGCTTGAGAGTGGAAGAGTAGCAGCTTTGTCCATGAGAAAAGTTGTGAGAAGGGTTGTAGCTAGCAGAAAATCAGCTTCACATGGTACAAATTTTCTGTTTCTGCAGGGACCAAGGAAATAAAATCTTATAGTTCAGGGTTGTAAGTTGCCCCAGCAAATGGATTTCCTCATTTATGAATTTCTTTTTAAAGTTTCTATAATGTGTGGCCACTTTTTCTCAATAACATATTTATTGTTAGGAGAGCATGATCCAGTTTTATGGGTAGTCAGTAATGTGTTAATTACTCTTAATTTTTTTCTGTAATAAAGTAGTGACATTTGATTATTGTTGCTTTTTCATTAGACTGAATAAATGCAACTACAATGCTTTTGCATTGTCATTAGTAATTTAAAAAAAATTCCATTACTGGAATCATGGTCATGGATTGCACGTAACTTGGAATTCAGGAGATAAAGGGGCAAGTAGTAGTAGTGAATCTTTCCTCTCTTTCCTCCTGCCCCGTAGCAGTGTTACTATTAGAACTTTGAGAGAAAGCTTGATTTACAGCAATGTAGTATTGGCACTTCCCATGGCTCATTGGGAACGAGTGAGTCAGCCAAAATAAAAAGAGTAGAGATCATACTATGCCTGGATATACTATCTTTCCATTTTTCACGGAAACATTTATCATTTTGATCTTTTTTAAATTTTTCCAAGTCTTAGAGTTTCTTTAAGGCACCTTTTTATCATTAGTGATTTAGAATATTTTTTGTGTGATTGTTGACAGTTTAAATTCTCATTTTGAAAAGTTGTAGCTCACATCCTTTTGGACATATTTAATAGCAAATCTACCCCACCAACTTGGGGTTAGGGTCTTTGGAGAAAATTAGTACCTCTGGTATGAGGGCTGCTTTCCACTTTCGGTTTCTACCTGATTTATTTAACCTAATCTGTGGTTCCAAGAAGCTATAGATCAGTAGCTATTCTGAGGTAAAATATTTTGGCAGATGGACTAACTCTGGTTGAGGGTAACTGAGAGATCTCAGAAGTGTTGTTGAATTAGGGAAGTATCAACCTTGGATATAATGCTGGGTACATATACCCAACAGAATGGGTAGATGAGAACAATTTATTCCAAAGTCCACAAAGGCAGCTAAAGCAGGTGCTATGGTGATTAGAGGTTGGTGAAACATTGAAGACAGCAAGGTCGGTCATTGTGTCCTGCATTATCACCAGTTGTCTTGATGTTTGTCTTGCCACTGGACACAAATGGCTCTAGAAGAGAAAATGAGACCATCTTTGTGCAACTCTGCCTCACTTAAATCTAAGTTATCTGGAAATTAAAAGACACCATTTTTCTCTACCTCAAAGGTCTGCAGTGACAGACAAGTGATGAAGAAGCAGAAGCATTGGAAATTTAGTCACAATCTTACCCTCCAGGCCATGCATAGGGTCATCTTTTCACTGGATTGAAGTATCGGTGGGATTTAGCAGCCCATTGGGAGCATGAACAGCCTTTTTTTTTTTTTTTTTGCTTTTTGCTGAGGCAATTGAGGTTAAGTGACTTGCCCAGGGTCACACAGCTAGGGAATGTTAAGTGTCTGAGACCAGATTTGAACTCAGGTCCTCCTGACTTCAAGGCTGGTGCTCTATCCACTGCGCCACCTAGCTGCCCCATGAACAGCCTTTTTGAAAGACCACATTGCTCACCTTCTGGCATAAGGAAGAGGCTGGAAAAAGGAACCCCAAAATTGTCTGCTTCACCCTACCTTGGCTTGCTTATTGTGGCAGGCAGGGATCCAACCCTGAAATTGGAACACAAAAATAAAATGTACAAAACATTTTGTGAAGATGGTTCCATCCACCATCAGCACATGGAATGTATGTACACTTATAGACAATATGAAATCCAGTAGACTTGAACATAGGAGAGAGACATTTGCTGTCATGGGCCATATAATCAAAACTAATCTAGTCAACAAGCAATTGCCACTTGCAGAAAGCTTCCACACCACCATTATCAGCATATATGTTGCCATGATGACAAACTCTGATGAGGTCAAAGAAAAATTTTATGAAGATCTGGTGACCCGCATCATCAATTTGCCAAAGAAGGACAAGCTTATAATTCTGGGTGACTTTAATACTAGTGTAGGCACAGACTATCAGACATAGCAAGGGCTCTTTGGGAAGAATGGAGTTGAAAATAGCAAAAGGAACTTACTATTGAAGATTTGTGAGTCTCATGACTTCATCACCAATATTGTCTTCCACTTACTTAAATGAAATAAAACTTTGTGGATGTACCCTCACAGCAAACACTTAATAGACTGCCATAGTAAATATGATAGTATGTGAGAGTGATAAAGAAGATGTGTGGCAGAATGCTGGATTAATTGTCAACTTTACCTCTCTAAGCTAAACATTTGCCTTCCACAAAAATCATGGCCCCAAGACAAGATGACTTAATGTCAGTGGAAACAGTTCCTTGATGACTTGGAGGAAAAGTTGAGCCAAGACACAGTTGGCAACAGTAGAGCAGAAAAGGAGTAGGCAGCTTCCAGAGATTTGTTGTACATCACTGTATTTGCTCATCTGGGTCCAAACTTGCAAACATCAAGACTGGTTTGATAAAAATATTGAGGAAATTCAGAAGCTGCTAAATGAAAAATGAGAATTCCACAGGGTATACCAGCAGGATAGCTCATCCATCTCTAAGAGAGCATTTAATTCCATCAAAAATAAAGTACAAGCTAGACTTAAGAGACACAGGATTCGTGACTCAGTAAGAAAAGAGATGAAATTCAGGTTTATGGTGATAGTAACAATCCAAAATGCTGATGGTCTGAAGGCTATTTATGGGCCAAAAACCTATGGTACACCACAACTACTCAGTGCTGATATGAGTCATGTTGATTGGTGATAAGGCCAAATCTTAGAGAGATGGGATGAAAACTTCCATAGTGTTCTCAGCAGACCATGATCAATCAAGGCTGAAGCCACTAACTATATACTTCAGGTCGAAGTCATTTCATCTGTAGTTAAACTTCCAACTGAAGAAGAGGTTTTGAATGCTATTGAGCTTCTCTTGTGTAGCAAAGTGCCTGGTGATGATTCTATTCCAGCTAACATTTATAAGGTCAGAGCTGCACTGCTCATACAAAAGCTTATGAAAATTAATACTTAGTTTTACTGTGTGATTCTTGACTGTAAGCCCATGTTATTTGCCATTTGGAATATCATATTCTAAGTTCTCCCCTATTTTATACTGGTGGCTGCTACATCGTGTGGGATTCTAGCTGTTTCTCTGTGGTACTTGAATTTTTTCTTTACTCTTCCTCCTCCTCCTCCTGCACACACACACACACACACACACACACACACACACACACACACACACGTTGATATAAAATTTTTTAAGCCAAAAGCTCTAGATTATGGTTATAATGTTGCTGGTGGTTTTCTTTTAAGATTTTTTTCAGAAAGTTACTGGTGGATTCTTTCTATTTCCACTTTGCCCTCTGGTTCTAAGAAATGTATATTTCTTGAAATATATCTAGGCTTTCTTTCTTTTTTTCTTTTTTTTTTTTGATTCTGGCATTCAAATCACCTAATTATTCTGATTTTTTCCTGCTCAATCTGCTTTGCAGTTTAGTTGTTTCTGCTATATCTCCTATTTTCTCCATTTTTTTGCATGTGTTTTAATATTTCTTTTGGTTCTTTTTGGCTTCTTTTTGGTTCATTATAATTTTAGGTAATATGTTGCTTAAGAAAAGTTTTGTGACTTTCTGTGTCAAAATTCTGTGTCAAATTAATTCCCTTTCTATTTGTTTCTTCCATAGCTTTTATTCATTTCTATTTTTTCTCAAAGATTCTCATTTAAATAATTTTTAAATGAACTCTATAAAAATACTCTTCCCTGTATCTTTTAGGAATTCTAATTCAGTTTGTGCCCAAGCTATGGTTTTATTTTTTCTTTTTTGAGGCATTATTTGGGGATGTTTTGAGGTCATTCTCTTCTTTTGCCTTTATTGTCTTGAGCACACCTGTCACCAAAATAGCTCATTCTAGTGAAATTTTTGGTTTGCTTATTTTTGCAGCCTACTTCCTGACTTTAGTCTTCATGCTAAGGCTGAACTTTGCCACACTTCTTGGGTGAAACTCTGGGCTGGTTCTGTTGCTGCTTTTTCCTATTTTCCCTATTTCCCTCCACTGCTCCCCAATCCTTCTTGGGAATTAGAAACAACTTACTAACCTTAATGGCCTACTCTTTCTCCAAGTTTACTAATCTATTCCTCCATTCACACTTTCCCTGGGAACTGGAGGAAACTGAAAGTAAGTGTATAATTACATGTTTTCCTTTGAAAGACATTTCTTTTTAGCTGAGATTGTGTGAACCAGTTGGCATGCAGTGTTTATTTTATGCATGAATGAATGAGGAGGGGATTTAAGGTTTGTACTTAATATCTCAAGTGGGAGCCTTACAGAAGTGAAATCTGAGGCATTCAGAAAAAGCAAATAGATAAAATAGTCTCTTAAAATGTTTGTTAATATTGGTGTCTAACATTCTATGGATGAGACAATTAAATATAAATATATACATACATATCTATATAATATCCTTTTTATTTAAAAAATCAGTTCAAAGTTCTCTTCAAACATTGGTTCCCAGATTACTTTTAGAAAAAGGGTTCTTAATCATTTCTGTGTCATGAGCTCCTTTGCCAGTGTGGTAAAATCACAGCACTGCTTAGAATAATGTTTTTAAATAGAGCAAAATAAAATAAATAGGATTATAAAGGAAACCAATTATATTTGAATGCAGTTATCAAAGTATTAAAATATTCAAGTTCCTAGATCATAGATTAATTTAGAAGAATTATGTTCTTTTTCAGGTGGAAAAACAAATACACATTTAATAAGATAAGTGAATTTTATAGATTCATACTGAAAAAAAAACTATGAAAATGAAAGAGCTGAAACTTTGACTTTTTTACTGCTATTCTATAGCTACATATCTGTCTATACTAATCCTATATTTGTATTTCTATGCCTAAAACTACTAGATCAAATATGGAACAAAATAATTGATGTATTTGGTTTAAAATTCAGGCATCCATAATTTCATCTATATGAGTAATATTCCTTCCACTTGTGCTGATGGTAATCCAGATACAATTTAGTAGATGGTGTTCAAGAAGTCCTATGATTGATTCATTATCCTTCAGCCAATTCCAGAATGAACCTCTTTATATACAGCTAATCTAGTTCTTGAAAAATAGTCACATTCAATCATGGAGCCCATATTCAAAATTTTCCAAATCAATAAGGTCTGCCAGAGATTATGGTTTACTTTTACAGTCTTAGGGAATTCACATAATGATGAATGAATGGAGTAAGACTTTCAGGAAGGAGTAACCTAGCTATAAAGCTAACTTGAAGAGTTGGTTCTCTGATTTAGGCAGGCTTTTAAAGTAATTGAAGTGAAGTCTAATTATAAGGTAGATAATGGATATAAAGATCATGACCCATGCAAGCAGAATTTCAATATTCTGTGTAATTCTTGTGCATGATTTTCCATAAATTCTTCATTGAGTTTCTATAGAATGCTCAATCTTTTTTAAAAAGTGTTTCTGGATTACCAGAGCAATATTTACACTGTTCACATGTATCTCTCTCTTGCTACATGATCAGTTCATCTGCTTTTCTGAAGGTTCCTAAGATCTAGAACTTGAGATTTTAAAGGTTGCCTAGTTCAGTCCCTTAATTTTACAGATAAAAAACCTGAGGCTCAGAGACATAATGTCTCTATGTCTTTAACACTCGTTTTTGTGTGTGAGGCATCATAATACATTTGAGATTGTGTGTGTGCATGTATCTGTGTATATGTATATATGTGCATACACATATATAATGTGTGTTAATACATAATGTGTGTATATACATATAAATACATATGTACACATACATCTTTGGAATCCCCTTCAAATTTTGTTGTACTAGGATCATGGTGGATCTAATTAAATTCAATTTAACAAGTATCTATTAGCTTCCTATTATGGTAAGCTAAATGATGCAGTGGATAGAGTAGCTGGCTTAAAAGAGGAAGACAGCTTACTGAGTTCAAATCTGGAATCAAATGTTTACTACCTATGTGATTTAACAAAGGTTAAATCACTTAACCCTGTTTGGCTCACTCATATTATTTGTATAATGAGCTGAAAAAGGAAAAAAAGAAAGGTCCAGCCACTTCAGCATCCCCAAGAAAACTCCAAATGGATTCACAGAGAGTTGGACAGGACCTGAAACAAATGAACAACAACAATGATTGTGATGATAACAGGAATAGGGGATAAAAGTACAAAATGAGAAACAAAAACTGTGTATTCCAGGAATGTATATTCTATTTACAACATGAAATATCCATTGATCTGTAAAGCTAATAATAAAAACTAGTTACATACTAGTAAGGATAGTCTCATTTTGTGTATATATTTGGATGGTGTACTGTAGTGCCAAGTCTAGACTCAGGAAGACCTGAGTTCAAGTTCAGCTTCAGACAGTTAGTAGTTGTTTTACCTTGAGGAATTTGTTGCTCAACTTGTTTGTTTTAGTTTCCTTAATTGTTAAAATGGGGATAATAATGGCACCTATTTCCCAGGATTTTTGTAAATATCAAATAAAATAATAATTACTAAGAGCTTAGCACAACCCCTTGCCCGTAGTAGATTCTATACAAAAGTTAGCGATGATGATGATGATGATGATGATGATGATGATGACGATATGTTGTAAGGATCATGAAAGAACTGTAGGCTAGTGTGATCTTAACTCCCTACTATAGATATATTATAAATAATTTAAGGTGATGACTTTTTCAAAGATAGGACAAAATTCAAAAGACTTGGATTCAGCTCCTGACATTTGCTAGTTCTGTGACTATGTGCAAGGCATTTATTACCTCTCTTGGACTCAGTTTCTTCATTTGTAAAATGGAAATAATTATATGATCTACTTCACACAGTTGTCATGAAGCTCAAATTAATGTATATTGTGTTGTGCAGATTTTAAAATTATACTTAAAATGTCAATTTTTAAAATTGTCCATATTTTTTATCTTCATAAGAAAGAAACTTATGAAGTAGGTGTCATTCCTATTATATATATTATAAATATATTCCTATTTTATAGATAAGTAAATTGAGGCAGAGAGCAATTAAGTGACTTGAGTATCTTGTCCAGGATCACATAATAAATAAACATTGGAGGTGGGATTCAAACTTAGATCTTCCTGACTGTAAACACTTGATCTCCTACTCTGCCTAGCTAATTACAACAAAACAATTTTTAAAAGAATCATGCTTATTTTATGTATTTTCTATTATTTTATTTTTATTTTTGGTATAGAAGCTCAACAGTAGCTATGTGGCACAGTGGATAGAATTCCAGGCCTGAAGTCAGGAAGACTCATCTTCCTCAATTAAAATCTGGTTTCAGACATTTACTAGCTATGTGTCCCTGGACAAGTAACTTAATTGTGTCTTATTTTCTCATCCATAAAATGAGCTGGAGAAGGAAATGGCAAACTATTTCAGTATTTTTGCCAAGAAAATGATAAATGGGGTCAGAAATGCCTCATTTAACAAGTGAGAAAACAGAGTATAGCTTTATCTACATGAATCTATTGAAGGATAAAATTGCTTAACTAGGACTTTTAAGGGAAGAAAGAGAAGCAAACATTCCCTTTAATTGTCAGTATTTTTGATTGTTCCTCTCTAGTATCTATGCAGATCATTGTAGAGAAGAATTCATCTAATTTCTTTTCTCTCTTTTTGGCAATGTGAACTATGGAGAAATGTTGGCTGCTTTATTGGCCTGTGGAGCTCTTCTTCTAATTCTTCCTTATTGTCTGCCACAGGTCCTCTTAATGGGGGTATAGTAGGAAAAATACTGTATTTTAATTAGGCATGAAAAAATGAGTTTAAATCTTAGGTCTGCAATTTTCTATTTGACTTGGGCCATCCTACTATATGGCAGGTATTGTGCTAAGTAAGAAGTGGGAATACAAATAAAGAGGGAAAAAAAAAAAAGATAATGTAGCTTTCCCTAAAGGACCAATTATCTTGGAGATCTAGAGACAACAGCACAGTGTAATGGATTAGGTACTGAATTTAGGAGTCAGGAAGACCTGGCTAAAATCTTGCTTGAAATACCACTAGCTGTTTGATGCTAAGGAAACCACTAATTCTTCATGCCTCAGTTTCCTACTCTGTAAGATGAAGAGCTCAGCTTCTAGGTCTTATTCAACTCTAAATCTGTTGGTGGTTTGGAGGAAAGAAGGTAGACAAAAGTGAAAAGAAAGCAAATATGGACCTTAGGAAGATAAGGAGAAGAAAAGAGATTCATGGAAAGAGAGGATTTGCATAACATTCACAATTTAATAAAAATATTCATTATAGAGAATGCATAGGCAGTTGTGTGGCACAGTAGATAAGTTCTGGGTCTGGAGTCAGGAAGATCCTAGTTCAAATCAAGCTGCAGATGCTTAGTAGCTATATGCAAGTCACTTAGCCTTTCAGGTAAGTTTCCTCATTTTAAAAATAGGGATAATGATAGTACCCACTCTCCTGCATTGTTTTAATAATCAGATGAGATAATATTTGTAAAGTCCTTAGCATATCATCTGGTAATCATAGGCACTTAATAAATGCTTGTTTCCTTCCTTTCTTTTCAAGAAACTATGCTTTTATTTATTTATTTTTTTGCTTCAGACATTTGTTTTGCAGATACAAGTTATAATCTTGTCACAATTAATACATATCTTCATGAATTCATAAGGTTAGTCAGAAAAAATGCATTAAAAAGTCCTTTGAAAACTAGAAAACATTATATGACCATAAGGTATGATTATTAGATAATAAACAGACTTTGAAATTAAAAACTCCACATTGAAAATATTCCACCAAATTACAAGAAAGGATATTTTGGACTATATTTCCTTTATGCTTCATTCTGAGCAGTTACAAGTAACCTGGTACAGTGAGCTAGAAGCTTAAGTTTTAAAAAATATATATTAGAAAAAATTTGTATTTAAAGGATCTCTGATTTTATATATGTATGTATAGATGTATACACATACATATTTACATATAAGTATATAAACATTTATTATAATATAACATAAAATATATATAAAGAGATGAGTGAAATCCCTCTGGCCATCTTTTTTTATCTTTAAAGAAATTCAGAGAAATGGGAAGGATGATTTGGGCATTGTTAATGTTCAAAGATCTTTGTACTAAAAAAAGCTTTGCTCCTTCACAGGAAGTTGCCTCATGGAAAGAAAACAAACAAAACAGTTTATTACGTCTTTTTAAAGAAAAAGACAGGAATATTAGATGCCCAAATACTTTCTTCCTCATCCTCTCATTTACCTTCCATGTTGTTTAAAAATATTATTTGCATCAACAAAATGACAGTCAAGTTCCAGAGTCTGCAATCAGGATGATATTTGTGGCATCTGGGTAAAGTGGAAGCAGAGCTAACTTGGAATAAAGAAAACAGAATTCAAATCCTAGTTGTAGTGCTTTCTAGCTATAGACCCATGGGTAAATCATAAGATAATAGATTTAGAGCTAGGGATATCTTCTTCAAAGCCCCCCCCCCTTTTTTTCAAGGAGAAGGCTGGGGTCTGAGGAAGATGCGTTACCTGATCACAGGTGGTCAATGATGGAACCAGGACAAAGCCAGGTTTTGACCTATATTGTGTGTTTTTTTTTTCTCCGTTGCTCCTCACTTTCCTTCTTTTTTTCAGTTCTCTTAAGGGAAAAGTAACTCTCAAAGTGCTATCTGAATGTGAATCATTATTATTGATTTAATAAGGCAATGGATTGTTCTGTTATTTTGTACTGTGAAGGGAAGGCTGGGGAAAGGATAGTCAATCAGCTCTGTCAGCTGCTTCATAATCCTTCTTAGTTTTATTTTATATAACTTGGAAGGAAGAATTTGTCCATAGAGAAAGAAGGGATTTTAATTGCTAACTTAAGCTGCAAACTTTTGAAGCAGAGGACCAGAATTATATTATCTATGGGCAGTACTGTATGGAATTATGCATTTGATAAATGCTTTTTGATGATAATAGGCTAAATTGTTAGCAACAGCATCTAAAAAATCTGCTTTCATGCCAATTAAATTAGTTTTGAATAATAATGGGAATGTGAGCATTTTCTCATCCCCATCTCTCATATCTCTAACTGCCAAAGGATGATTTAACTTGGATGTTCTGTTATCATCTCAAATGCAAAATCTCTATGGAAAAAATTTCAAACCCAAGTTTCCTTTTATTTCCTGCTTATCAGTTCTGTCAGTGCCAGAGAGTATAATAAGCATCCTCCTTTTTAGATTGTGACCTTGGTAATTGAGTGGCCCATGGTTCCCCATTGGTAGGAAGTCACTTGAAAGTAGGACATTCTTCATAGGACATTTAGAATGCAAACTCTACTTCATTATCCAGGAAAGGACCTCAGGGCAGGTGATGTCTAAAGATAAAAGGGCAGCTATTCATTTGAAAACCAGAATCAAGTATGGCACTTTCCTAAGTTTGAGAGGCATACTAGGAAGAATATTGGACATGGAGTTAGATGGGTCCAGAATTTGAAACTTGCCTCTGATATTTACTTGTATAATCATGCTTCACTTCTCTGAACTTTTATTTCTTCTTCTGGAAAATGAAGGTGATATCACCTATCTCAGAGTGTCTGTGCTGGACCAATTTGAATCAGATCTTTCCTAGCTGATTTTCTGGTGGGCATTTATACCTCAAAAATTGGCAGATGCTACAAATTGGGGCTTGGTTTATTGTTTTGTTGATTGTCTAGCCTTAAGAAAGTGATCAAAAAAATGCTAATGATGCAGATTAAACATAAAAGTACATTTTCCCCCTTTCCTTTCCCCCCAGAGATCTGGTTGTTAAACATTTCTCTACCCACTGTTTTCAGAGCCAAATGAGATGACATATATAAAGCACTCTGTAAATGTTAAATTTCATGAAAATATCAATTAGTATTGTTGTTGTGTCTTAATCCTTCCTGACCCTTACAAAAAATGCCTCTTTCCGAGTTCCATTTATAAACTCCCAACTTTAGATTGCGGCTGCTTTCTTGGGAACCACTTAACATTACAGCTAGTTACTTTTGCCTCTGCATCCCATGTCTCGGAAATGCCTTAACATTTTACTCCCTTAAAATGAGATCAATGTCATTGACCTTTATTCTCTGACAACAGGAATGTTAGATTTATCAGGTTTTTATTGAATTTGTTAGGTTTTATTATTTTTTTGTCTAACTGCTACTCTCTCATCCCAGTTGTTCTGTTGCCTTCTGTAATCCTCGAAATTCTGAACCCCAAGTTCTGGGTTTCATGGACTTGGTAAAATGTAAGGAATATATACTATGTCTTTTAGCTCTTTATGCTGCTACACAAAATTGAGTCTGGGAGAATCTTTGAACATAGCTTGTGTTTAGATTTCTATAGATATGGGGAAATCAATCATCAGTTCATATAAACACACTTAAGGCAACATCTAAATTTATTAAGCATAAGAAACTCTTCATTTCATGCCCTGAAGAAAATGTAGAAAGCCTAAAGGATGCAGAGGAACCTTAAACAAAATCAGAAAATATACAATGAACTCACAGAAACCTAGTAATACAATCTTTTTCCCTGATGAGTGAGTTTAAAGTTTCCCCAGGATCCTAAAGTCTTCTAGATCAAACCTTCTTAAACTGTGGGTAGCAACCATGGGTCCTGTAACTGAAGATAAGGTGTCATGAAATTACAATTTATCATTAATACATGCTTGATTTTTTTAATCTATCCTATTTACCTATGTATCTGACATCACATAAAAATTTATCAGATGAAAAGGGATTGTAAGTGGAAAAAGTTTAAGAAGCCCCTTTTCAGACTAATAGTAACATCAAATATGGTGGATACCCTTCAGCTTGTGAACAAAATTTGGGATTGCCCCAGGAAAACACCTGACATTCCAGTTATTTTCTCATTCCACAAGGATGGATCTATAGTACAGCTTATATGAAATTTTCCTGAAAAAAGGAAATGAACATAGAGCTACTGGACAAGCAATACTCTAACAATAAATTGAATCCCACTTTCGATCCACAGAGGATTACATTGGCATAAAAGTTGATGCTTCTACTTTGGGGACTTTCACTTCCTCAAAAGGAAATTGTACATGGGACTGCTTGGCAGGGAGCTTCTTTCTCATTTGACACATGCTGCCTGAATAGTTCAGTGTAATAGCTCTAAGAGATGGTTTTTGAGCTATCTAACCTGGAAGCATCTGTAAGATTTTGACAAGTAAAAATGCAGAGGAGCATTATAGGTGAAGAAAACGCTCAAAAAGAATATAGAGAAAGAACAAGGCATATGTATTAGGTTGGAGAGGGGAAGGTTGGTGGAATGGAAATTTAGAAAAATATTTTAACTAGAGTACAGAAAGTAGAAGGTGATAAAACTATAAATATAAGTTATTCAGTCACTTCAGTCATGTCTAACTCTTCGTGACTCCATTGGAGTTTTCTTGGCAGAGATACTGGGATGGTATTACTATTCCCTTCTCCAGCTTATTTTACATATGAGTAACTGAGACAAATAGGGTTAAAGGAATTGCCCAGGCTCACCTACCTAATAACTAAAATTTGAACTCATGAAGATGAATCTTCCCAACTTCAGATCTGACACTGTGCCACCTAGGAGCCCTATAAATATAAGAAGGAGCAATGTTGTGATGAGATAAATTGAGAATTTAGACTATAAATTATAGGAAGTAGGGAGCCATTGTAGGCATTCAACAGAGGCTCATGATAGACATTATTTTATTATGTTTGACTCAGTAAAGTTGTTCAGAATAAATTGGAAAAGGAGAGATTATAGGAGTGATTATAAATTTTAGGTAATATAGGCAAGAATTAGGAAAGAAACTATGCAAAGGATGAATGGAAGATGGATCATTAAACTAGAATCAGAAGAATCTGATGACTGAACATGAAAAGAAATTGAAGAATAAGAAATGATTCCAAGATATCCAGTCTAGGTAACTGGTAAAGTGGTAGAATTAGAAACAAAAACAGAAAGTTATGGGGAAGAGCTATGTTTTTGCAGTTGGTAATTTTTTAAGGATAAAGTAAATTTAATTCAGTTTCAAACAGGCTGAGTTTGATGGCAGGATATCCAGGTAAAAATGTCCAACAGACATTTGAAAATATGGGATAAAGTCAGGTAGAACAAATGAGATATTCAGAGAAGAGAATCTAAAAGAAGAAAAGATATGTTTTGCCCAGCACAGAATACATTGGTTTTTTCCCCCTGCCTCTCATCAAGTTGGCCTTGGAATCTGGCCCCAAATTCTGCCCAACCTTTCTGTGCTAAGCAGAGATTAAATTAACCCTTATAGTGCTGGACTTTTTTTTTTGCTATTATGACCTAGATGGTCACAAGCTACTGTTTCCTAGGCATCTTACTGCCTGCTCAGCTGTGTGCCCAGAACAGCTTCCACAAATATTGCTGAGTCTTCTGATAAAATGAAGGGCAAAAGAGGTCATTGGCCCATTCTCTAGGACAAAATTTTTTACCATTCCTTTTTGGTTCACCATCCTTATATCCTCAACTGTGTGAAATTTATAGGATTTAGTGTTGTTTTAATTTTTTTTAATTCTTTTTGGATGATCCCCTCTTCCTGTCACTCAATTCCCTTCCTTTCTCTCTTTCCATATTCTCTTTTTTGTTTTTCTTTCATGTTTCTTATTTCTCAACTCAGTAACCTTCAGTAGTAGCATAGAGTAGAAAAAAGCTAGAAGTCAAAGACTCAGATTTAGATCTAGGTTCTGTTATTAACTGTGTGACCTCAGGCAACTCACTTCACCCTTCTGGGCTTCAACTTCCTTATCCATTAAATATGTGTGCATGATGGGAAATGGTGGCCATGAACATGATTACTCTTAAGTTCTTTGTAACTCCAAATTCTTTGATTCTGTATATGTAAGTGGTAGTTACATCTAGAGTTAAAACAGAGAACAGTTTACATTATTGCTTTTGCTGTGGCTGGCATTCTTATGAGGAAAATGAAGTGATTTATTGAGGGAGAGGTGAGCTAAGAGAAAAATTTGGAGCAAGCTCTCGAGGGAAAAACTGCTTTTGTCTTGATAGGGGAAAAGACAGTGGTGACAGAATGGTATGGCCAGCCAGGCTGAGAGCCACTGTAAAAGAGATCACAACTTGACCAAAAGTTCTTAACTTTTTTGTGTCATGGATTCCTTTAATAACCTGGTGAAGATTATGGAGCCCTTCTCAGAATAATGTCCTTTTTTTTTTTTTTTTTTTTCAGTCAGTCAACAAACATTTATTGAGCACCTATGTGTCAGTCACTGTTGCTAAATGCTGGAGATACAAAGAAAGGCCCAAAATAGTCCCTGCCCTCTAGGAGCTTACACTCTAGTGGGAG
Organism: Myrmecobius fasciatus; assembly: GCA_023553655.1. Lineage (NCBI taxonomy): Eukaryota > Metazoa > Chordata > Mammalia > Dasyuromorphia > Myrmecobiidae > Myrmecobius > Myrmecobius fasciatus. The sequence goes on along the minus strand of JAJPUD010000184.1, from coordinate 153,483 downwards.
AAAACAAGCAAATATGTACAAACAAACTACACAGAGATAAACTGGAGATAATCAACAGAGGGATGGGACTAGAGTTAAGAGATTAGGAGGTGCTTCTATAAAATGTAGGATTTTTAGCTGAGATCTGAAGGAAACCAGGAAGTAGATATGATGTAGAACATTCCAGGTATGGGAGACAACTAGGAAAACTGTCCTTTCAGGAATGGAGTGTCTTGTGCAAGGCACAGCAAGAGGGCCAGTGTGACTAGATAGAATACATGTAAAGGTGCAAGGTATTTAGGAGGAACAGAAAAGTGGAAGGACAAGTGACCTAGATTAGATTATGGAGGCTTTTATAGTCAAACCTGGAGGGGCTAAGGAATCACTGGAGTTTACTGTATAAGAGTAGGACACACTCAGATCTTTACTTCAGGAAAATCACTTGGTGGCTGAATCAGATTGGAGTGGGGAAGAGACTTGAGGCAGTGAGATCCACCAACAGGTTACTGCAACGGTACAGATGTGAAGTGATGAGGGCCTGTACCAAGGTGGTAGCAGTGTCAGAAAAAAGTGAGGGGGAGGGGGCCTATCAGAGATTTTGCAAAGGTGAAATTGACAGATGTGGGTAATACCTTGGACATAAGGTTGAGAGATGGTGAGGGGTCAAAGATTTCACTGGGAGTGCCTGGAGGACTGGGAGGACGGTGATGCTCTTAACACTAATAGGGAGATTTAGTAAAGAGAAAGTTGGGGAAGAAAATGAGTTCAAAAGAATGTTTTCTGACCCCAAAACTGGCAGTCAGAATGTTTCCTTCAAAGTAGCCTTTGCAAAGATAAATGCTTCCCTTCATATTAAAAAAAACATCAAACTTCTGCCTTCAGTAGGATCATGCAGAAGTTGAAACCTACTTTGAGCATAGGGCTCAAATTTACAAAGTGATTTTGTTATTCATTATCTTAACTGATCCTTATAATAGCCTATGAGAAAAGTAGGATAAGATTTATAATCTTTCCAATAAGAATGCAGGCTCAGGGGTAAAAATATTTATCCAAGGCTAGAAATCAGGGCTGGGATCAACTCTCATGTCTTCCTGACTGCTAGGTTGTGTGTTTTTCTGTATGCCACACTTTTTAAATCCAGGACTCCACAAGGATCTGGCATTCAATTGGGGGGAGATAATTTTCCCCTCTTCTACCAGCTACAGGAAAAAAAATCTCCCAATGTTTTCTGTAGGGCCCAAACCTAGCCACAATGAGTTGCATGATGCAAATATCAGATGTTCCATCAGTAGGAGGTAGATGAAGGCCAAGTTCCTTTTTCAGCTCTCAGAATAGGGATGGAGATCGACCTTTTCCTTATATCTTCAGCACACTCATCACATGGGAAAAACTTGGAAAATAGATGTACAAACTGGGCCATTTCTTCCTGCTGGTCCAGGGCAGGGCAGTCGGGATAATAGGCAGCCATTGTGTGTAAGAAAGCCCAACTGTTTTGCCCCAACTCTTCTCGATCCAGGGGGCAATCAGCTGGCAATTTGTTTTCCAACGCGACCTGAGTCTCGTTTTCCCAGGTCTTCTGCGCCTGCTGCGTCCTCATCCATGTCTTGAAGTCGACTCAGGCCCGACAGGGCCGCTTCCGCGGGGCGGGCTCCCCGACGGCCCCAGCTGTCTCCGTCGCCGTTGCCGCCGCCTCCTTGGACTCCTGGGTCCGCACGCCGCCCGGCAGGAAGGAGAAGAGGCTGGCGGGCGAGAAACGCCGACCTTCCCCGGACGCCGCCATCTTGGTCACCCAAGGAATGCTGGGATAGGAGGCCTTGTAGAAGCGCAGGCGGGCGGCCTCCCTCAGCCTCCTCGCCAGCCGCCATAATGTCCTTTTTTTAAGAAAAAAAAACTAAATAGTTTTTCCCCTAATTACATTTAAAGATAATTTTCTATATTCAGGTTTATAAGATTTTGAATTCCAAATTTTTCTCCCTCCTTCTCTTCCCTCTCCTCACCCCAAGGTAGCAATCAAATATAAATTATACATGAACCATCATGTTAAACATATTTCTATACTCAAGCTTTATTCAAAGATTCTCTCAGACTCAATTTTGGGTAGCAGCATAAAGAGCTAAAAGACTTAATATGCATTCCTTATATTATATCAAGTCCATTAAACCCAGAACTTGGGCTTAAGAAAAAGAAAACAAAATAAGTGATAATCTACATTCAGACTCCAGAGTTCTTTCTCTGGATATGATCAGCATTTTCCTTCATGAGCCCAGAATAAAGCTTTTAAATGCAAAAAATAAAGCAATTAAAGTTATAATGGAAGCCACTTATATTGAAATGCAATTGTCAAAATATCTTTTAAAAAATTCATGGGTCCTAGGTGAAAAACCTTTGTCCTAGAGGAGGCAGACTAAATAAAAACTAGATTTAGCCCACTGAAAATATTACTTTAGCCCTTGGGACTAGATACTTTGATAATAACAACAGCATATTAGACTTGACTACCTGAACAATTCAACCTTTCCCTCAACTGGATTATCAGACATGAGACTGTGGCACAGGAGTTTCCAGTGGAAGCTGGGATTTTTATTTCAACTTTTCATCTTACTAGCTTTGTGACTTTGAGTAAATTAATTCACTTTTCTGGATCTCTTTTCATCTGAAAAATAGAAAGAAAGGAAATCAAGAAGGAAGGAAAGAAGAAAAAAGAAAGGAAGGAAAGAAAGGGAAAAAAGTAAGGAAGAAATGATTGAACAAATGAATGAAGGTCATCCTAGTTGGGATTTGATCATCTCTGAGGTCCTTTCTGGCTTAAAAAGTTAGGATTCTATGTCATTTGATCAAATATAGTTGTGCATTTACAATCATTATATCAATTGGAGCAATGTATAACTAACTAATCATTAACATCATTATTGGTCATTGACTTGCTTCCTTGGACTTTAATATCTTCTAATAAAATGAATAGACATCCCAGCTATAATATACAAGATGCGCTTTCTTCAATAGGTTCTTATTAACTTTGCTACCCAAAGTCTTCACTCTGGATTTTTGCAAAAGATCTGTAAATCTTTTTATATCTGCAAGACTAGGTGATTGAACTCAATAGACTTCAAGGATTCCTTCATCTCTAAATATGTTTCTTACTAAAATGGCAGGGACAAATGGCCAGATCAGATGACCAGTGTCAGAGATACCTTTGGTATTAGTTCAGGTTAATTATTCCAGCAAGGATGGCAGATGATAAAATGCTCTAGTTATATCACATGCATGATAGCTCTCTTTCTGTAACCCTCTCTATTCCTACAGTTTGTGTGATGTGGTTGGCTTTGGTTGAATACAGTTGAATTGTGTTTTCTTAGTTAGTCTTAAAGTATTTCCTTCAAAGATTTATGCTACTTTTTGTGAGTTTTGTCTTCCCTGATGATAAATCATGTACTACAAGCTTAGACTAAATCCTTCTTCCTGCTTCTCAGTTGAACACTATCCTTGCTTAGACTGACCTTCTTCATAATATTTCACCTATTTCTTCATGTTTATTGAAGATTAGGACAGTGTAGATACTGACAGTTACTAGGAATAATTATGAAATGTAAAATTGATTTCAAAAATGGATTACACATGATATATCATTCAACATGCCATGTATATATTGTATAATCATGATTTGTAAAGCACTATAGCTGTCTGTTGTCATATCTCTCATAGTATGCTGCCTTGATTAATATTATATAAAGATCAGTGAGTCAACAGGCATAGATTGTGTACCTACTATGTCTTAGGCACTATGATAAGCACTATAGGGGGCACTAACATTTTTTGAATACTCCAGAGGTCAGTGGGATAAACTGAGTGAAGACCTCTCATAAGATTGTGGCCTGATTTATACCCCAATTATAACTTATTATTTGTGCTATAGCCAAAAGTCATAGGTGTTTGCTTATCTTAGATAAACATATATTTCCTTGATGTTCCCCCTGTCCTTTTTGCCACAATTAGTATTAAGTTCCTAATGTGGTAAAGAGTGTGTCATTTGGGGCAGCTAAATGGCACAGTGGATAGAACACCAGCCCTGAAGTCAGGAGGACCTGAGTTCAAATCTGGTCTCAGACAATTAACATTCCCTAGCTGTGTGACCCTGGGCAAGTCACTTTACCCCAATTGCCTCAGGGGAAAAAAGTGTTTCATTGACTAGTATTCTTTGTCCATGGATAGATTTTTAGTCCTTGGGTAGATTTCCACATCTAGAATGGGAGCCTAGACACTCTCAGTCAATGAGAGAAAAGGTCATAAAGTGTTGGGGGCTTCCATGTTATAATCTATATAATCTGTATTTGCAGCTAGTGCTTTGCACTCTACTGATGACAGCTTGTGTGTTGGGAGTTTCCCTTTTTCTGAGATCGTAATAAGTCCTTTTTGCTTCTTACCTAGGGATTCTCTGATTTTAATTTGAGTAAGGGTCACTGTCCCACATAGAGGGGAATTCGCATCTGGGCACTTTTCAGAGGTCCTTATTTAAACCTTCCAATTCTGATTCCTAGATACTTCTAGGCAGAGAAGAAATTCTGGTGCTGTTTTTTGAAAGGAATAACCTGAAAAACTATCCTAATTTTCAGTTGATAAACTGAATGAGTCAATGAATAAGTAATTTTCTTTTAGAATTTTAATTTGAACTTCTGTTTCCAAGTAGATAATATTATTTTCTACATTATATTTTTCAGAATTTGGGTTTTTATACTATAAATAATGTTTCTGGAAAGAAGGACAACAAGTAAATTTGTGAATTATACTTGATATTTTGAGGTTTCTTGTATTTGAATTGAATTGGTAGTAAATTTAAGTGTTGAGGGATCATAGGCAGCCAATATGATTTGGAAGACTTGTGAAATTCATTCACAATTAAATTTCAAGTGTAATTTCTTTGGAGTAAGAGGTCCCATGTTCAAGAAAAGAATCTCTTAAACTCCAAGATATCTAATGAAGTAACCCTTTTGCGCAATCAAAATTTACATTGCTTGGGGAAGCACACAACAATTATGCCCTTTTCTTGAACATGGGACCTCTTACTCCAAGACTACTCTATTGAGCTGCCCCTGAGCTTCTTTTCTTTCTTAAGAACAATACCTTAAACCCAAATCACTCACTAACAATAGGTCTCAGCTCTAGCCCAGGCCATTGTTTAGTCCCTGATTGCTCAGAGTGAACCTTAAATAGCCATTGTTTCTGTTTTGGCCAGAAATTCTGAGTCTTCCCCTTCTAGATTTTTTAAGTAGGTAAAAGAAGCCATTTCTTAACTTACCTCATCTTTCACTTAGTCATAATCACTTGAATAGGCCTGAGATCTGTTAAAGACCTTAGTTTAAAAAGACCAAAGTCTCCCATTGCATCCAGGGCCATCTCCTATTGTCCAAATCTATATCTTGCCCCTGGATCCAGATGACTCCAGAGGAGAGTGAGGCTGGTGACTTTGCACAACTCACCTTTATTTAAATCCAATTCATTTGCATGTCATGACATCACCTACCTAATGCCATGGTCCCCTTTGAAGATGAAGGACAAACAACTACAATCTAGTGAAAATGCGTCCAGAACTAGGAACATACTATATGTGTTATGCAATGTGCATCAGTCAATCAATGTACAAACCAGACATTTGAACAATTTAGCAAAGTTACAAAACAACTTGAAAGATTTTCTTTGTTGGTACGCAGAATTCTGGCCACCACCTGATTCTGACTAACTGTTCCTTTGCCTTCCGGGAGTTCAGCGGTTTATTTTAGTAATCTCTCAGTGAGACTCCTGCAGGTGGGCAGCCTGCCTGCCTGATGCAGTATGTTGAAAATGCTAACAGACTGTGAGCCTTTTATTATCCCCAAAGGACTGATGTGTTCAACTATTTTTAAACAGAATCTGCTCAAATCAAGTGAATTGGATCCATTGCTACTGCTGATAGGACTTTTGTTGTTGGAAGTTTGTTGTTCAGAATTTAAAAGATAAATGAAAGGGGGAACAGAAACCTAATTTGTCTCAGTTATGAAAAAAAATTCTCAAGTATATGAAGTGCATCAGAACCTCTTTGTGATATTAGTGTCAATGAAAGAATGATCACCTATGTTTTAAGAATAGATTTTGCCACTATTTATCCACTTTTTAAATTGATAAGGTTGAATTGCTTTTTCAAAGTATGAGAGTATTGATAAATTTTTGGTTTTGTTTCTGAAGGATTTCATAAAAACTAATGTTATGTATCTGTTTTTTTTTTCTTGTACAGTACTTCTTTAATTGGACATAATATGGCATTAGAATATATTTTAAGTTAGAGTACATTGCATTTATTAGAAATTTGTGTTACTTGTTCTCAATATAAAACAGAGATCAGTGCACTCATATTTCTTTCTCTTTAAGTTAGGTTGTTTTTTACTTGTGCATCCTTCAAATGGTATTTTCCCCTAAGGGTAGACCCCTCTATGGAGGAGTGGGGTGGGAAATTCCATTTTTCTATACCTTAGAATAATTCAGTAATTTAGTGAGCCTCCTTGGATCTTAGTTTTCTAAATGTAAAAAAAAGGATTTGTGTTAGTTTGGTATCTAGGCTCCCATTTCAGTCATATATCCATGATCCTATTATCCATTATCTCAGTGGTCCAAATCTCAGCACATACCTGCCCTTTTTGTCCATTGAAATTGCTCACTTCAAGTACTAAATCTAAAGACCTTTTCTCAGTCTTTATCCTTCTTGACCTTTCTGCAGTCTTTCAGTATGTTAATTATGGTTTGCTGAATACTTTCTTCTTGCTAGATTTCTTTTTTTTTCAGTAAAAGTCTCTTGACTTCTTACTTCTGATTTATTTCATCTCTATACAGAATATATATTTTCTAAGCACAGCAAGATTATTATTGTTTAAAGAAAAGCATACATTCTTTCACATGCAACATCTGTATCAATAAAGTTGTTTTATGACCTCCAGCCAGATATCTCTGACTCTCTAGATTATGTCGGTCTTTCCTTGAGCCTGTCAGCTCTACTCAAAGAGTAAGATAAAGATTGTAATAGCAAAACAGTCCTTTAGTGTCTCGGGTGTACTGGGATTCACAACTGTGGCAGGGGGCTTTGGAGAACTGAGCCGTCCTCTTTAACCTTTTTACAAATTTTCTGGATTCCACACTTAAGTGAGCTCCTCAACAAATGCCTGTTTTTGTTATAGAGAAGCTAAATGAATTTGAGTGCTAATTTGACTAACAGGCCAAAGGAACACTTTCCATAACCCTTGCAATCTTGCTAGGTTTTTAATGACTGCTCATCCATCTTAGTATTCTTTACTATCATCACTAACTGTGGGCCTTCTTCAATTTTCATTCTATATTATATTACTTGTTGATCTCAGCTTCTGTGGGTTCAATGATAATCCAATGGAGATGATTTTCAGGTCTATAAATCTATATATCCAAATCTATCGATCTATGTATCCGAGTCTCTTTTTAATTCCACTTAAACATATTACCAACTGTATTTTTGACATCTAACATTAGATGTACAATTTCAAACTCAACAAGTCCAAAGCAGAACACGCTATTTCCCTTCAAACTTTCTCCTCTTCTACACTTGTCTAGTACTGTTGAGGGTGCCATAATCCTCCCAATCACAAAAACTCCCAACTAAGATCCCACTAGATTGCATGCCCTCATATTCAGTCTTTTACCCAACCTTGTCATCCTTACTTTCACAACATATTCTCTCCATTCACAGATCCACAACTGCAGTTTATGATCTTTTTATTTCTGATCTGAACATCTTCAAAAGCCTTCTAATTGATCTTCCCTGTCTCCAGTCTCCTCCAATTTAAATCTATGTGCTACTCAACTGCCAGGGGATTTTCATAAAGTACAGATCTGCTCATATCATTACATTCAGTAGATGCATGTTGCCTTCAGGATCAGATATAAAATGTGGCTCACAAGCCCTTCACAACCTGGCTCCTTTGTTCTCTTCCAGTTTTCTTATATTTTCCTTTTCTCCATGCATTCAACAATACAATTACCTGGTTGTATAAAACTCTCCATTTGGACTTTGGTCTTGCCCTGACTATCTCTTTTGTCTACAATGCTCTTCCTCTTCACCTCTATCTCTTAGTTTTCCCTGGCTTCCTTCCAGCTACAGCTTAAGTTTCAATCTTTTGTAGAAACAGGCCTCTCCCTTATCACATCCACACCCTAGTGCCTCCTCTTCTGTGATCACCTCCCAGACACTGCATGTACCTGTTGTTTAGTTGTGAGTTTCTTGAGGGTTGTGACTGGACCTAACACAAATTCCCCACTGATTTTTCTAGTCTGCTTTGACATTATACCAACTTCTTTGGATTCTAGCCAAACTGGCTTTCTCTTTATTCCTCACACATATCACTCCATCTCTCATCTCCAGACCTTTGCCCTGGGCATCCCACATGCCTGTAATGACAACTCCTGCTTTATTCTTTCTCTTCAATTCCTTCTCTTTAACATATAGCTTAAGCAATGTCTTCTATATGAAGCCTATTATTTTATTTACATGTTCATTTTATATTCACGTTGTATACATTTACATGTATATATTGCCTACCCCATTCAATATGATCTCTTTGTGATTGGATTATTTCAGGCTTTGTACTTCTATCCCCAGCACCTAAATATAATTCCTGATGGTAGGTAATTGATGTGCATTGATTGATTGATTTGGTTGATTAATAAATGCATGTTGAATGATAAATTCATTCATTCATTGACCCTTGCTCATGTCTTCCCAAGCATCTTCCAAAAAAAATCCTTATATTGAGGATCTTCCTCTAGCTTTCTTAGTTATGTACATCTAAATAAAGCTCATATATAGTTTTGTTTGTTGTCTATCCCTTGATGCTTAGCTGGTCCACCTCCTTTTTTGAGTGTGCTTTTCCTTAGTTTTTATATTTTGTTACTTCTTATATACATCATCATTTCCTATATGTTTTAGCCTGTTTATATCTACCATATACATACCACATTTGAGAATATGTTGCCATATATGCCAGGTTTAGATTTACAATTGAGATGAAAATAAAAATTTCTGTAAGTACATCTACATAAGAATATTGGTCTTGGGATCAGAATATTTTGATTCAAGTCCAGGTTCTCACTACTTGCTCTATTCTGAGCATATTAGTTCATCTTTTCTTGCTCCATTTTCTCATCTATAAAATGAAAATACCTAACTTACAGGATTCTTTTGAGGAACATACTTTATAAATCTAAAGTCTCTGTTGATATGTGAGTCCTCTGAATGCAAGGAATTTAGAGTATTTTGACAATGAATGCTCCTGATTGTAGTGATCTATGAAATCGTTAACAGATAATCTGTACTGAAATAGGACCTAGTTAGACACTGCCTAGACATAAAGGAAGATAGCCTCAAGGGGCATGTTGATGCTCAGAATAATTTGTTATGACTCAGGTTAGCACAAGGGAATATTCACTCATCATTTATTAGTCCCTTATTGTATGAAAGGACTATGCTGGGTTCTGAGGGATATATCATAATTAACAAATTGCTTCTGTTTCGTGATGCTCACAATCTAGTCAAGGAGGGGCAAAGCAGATATTATCATAAGTATATAAAATTGCTATGATAATGCAGAATCAAATATGTTAAGGAGTATGCAAAAATGTAATGTGCTGCATGAAGTTTAAGAAGGAAATGATCATTCCCCATTATCATCATTAAGAAAAGGTTCATGGAAATGGTATGGTCTTAAAGAATAAGTAATTTTTTAGTAACTAAAGGTATAGCAAGGGAAACATTCTGTTTACAAAGGTATGCAGGCATTGTATGTATGCATGGATGGATGGATGGATAGATAGATAGATGATGGATGTATATATATATATATATGTGCATGTACATGCATATACTATATATAGATAGATGATGGGTATATATATATGTGTGTATGTGCATATACATATATGTTGCATACATGTATATGCATATATACATACACATATAAAGAAGCAATATTCTGGATTCACTGGAATGTGAAGTAAGAAATAGTAGAAGTAAAGACAGAAATAATAGAAGGTTGAAATATCTGGAGGATTGAGAGGGCTAACAAACTGGACTTTAACTTAGGAATCAACAAAATGCTATTGTAGGGCTTTTATTCAAGGAGTAACACTGTACTACTTGTATGTATTTCCAAATCTCAGTGAATCTACAATCATATCTGTTATCTTTTGCTGTACTATTCATCCATTTCATTTATCAATCATACATTATCATTAATATAATTTTAATGTCTTTTTAAGTTCAAGTGTTTTTTTTTTAATTTTTATTTTATTTGCATAACATATGTGTGGGTAATTCTTCAACAATAACCCTTACATAGCTTTCCGTTACAAATTTTTCCCCCCAACTCCCCACCCCTCCCCTAGATGGCAGGATATCCACTACATGTTAATTATGTTAAAATATTGGCAAATCGAATATATGTATACATATTTCCAAACTTATCATTGGTGTGCAAGAAAAATCTTATCTACACAAACGATATATCAGATAAAGGAAACACAATGTAACCAAACATCAATCAAGGAGTATGAGAATGTTATGTTGTGGTCCACATTTCGCATCCCTCTCTCTGGGTGTATATGGCTTTCTTCAGTGAACAATTGTAGGTGGTTTGAAACATTTCATTGTTGAAGAGAGCCATGTCCATCAGAATTGATCGTCATATAGTACTGTTGTTGCCATGTATAATGATCTCCTGGTTCTGCTCATTTCACTCAGCATCAGTTCATGTAAGTCTCTCCAGGCCTCTCTGAAATCATCTTGCTGGTCATTTCTTACAGAACAATAATATTCCATAACATTCATATACCATAATTTATTCAGCCATTCTCCAATTGAAGGGCATCTATTCAATTTCCAGTTTCTAGCCACTACAAAAAGGGCTGCCATAAACATTCTTGCACATGTGGGGCCTTTTCCTTCCTTTATGATTTCTTTGGGATATAAGCCCAATAGAAATGCTGCTGGGTCAAAGGGTATACACAGTTTGATAACTTTTTGAGCATAGCTCCAAATTGTTCTCCAGAATGGCTGTATCCGTTCACAGCTCCACCAACAATGCATCAGTGTCCCAGCCCTCCCACAACCCCTCCAACATTCATCATTAACTTTTCCTGTCATTTTAGCCAATCTGACAGGTGTGAAGTGGTATCTCAGGGTTGTCTTGATTTTCATTTCTCTGATCAATAGTGATTTGGAGCACCTTTTCATATGACTATAAATAGTTTTAATTTCATCCTCTGAAAATTGTCTGTTCATATCCTTTGACCATTTATTGATTGGAGAATGGCTTGAATTTTTATAAATATGAGACAATTCTCTATATATTTTAGAGATGAGACCTTTATCAGAACCCTTAAATGTAAAGATGATTTCCCAATTTATTGCTTCCCTCCTAATCTTGTCTGCATTGATTTTGTTTGTACAAAAACTTTTTAACTTAATATAGTCAAAGTTATCTATCTGGTTTTCAATTAAAAGTTCCAGTTCTTCTTTGGACATAAATTTATTCCATCTCCACAGGTCTGAGAGGTAAACTATATTATGTTCCTCTAACTTGTTTACAAAATCACTCTTTATATCCAGATCATGAACCCATTTAGATCTTATCTTGGTATGTGGTGTTAGATGTGGGTCAAGCCCTAATTTCTTCCACACTAGTTTCCAGTTTTCCCAGCAGTTTTTGTCAAATAGTGAATACTTATCCCAAAAGCTGGGGACTTTGGGTTTATCAAAAACCAAATTGCTATAGTTATTGCCTAGTTTGTCTTGTGATTCTATCCTATTCCACTGATCGACTACTCTATTTCTTAGCCAGTACCAAATGGTTTTGATGACCGCTGCTTTATAATATAGTTTTAGATCTGGTACAGCAAGTCCACCATCTTCAGCCTTTTTTTTTCATTAATCCCCTTGAAATTCTAGACCTTTTGTTTTTCCAAATGAACTTTGCTACTATTTTTTCTAGATCTGTAAGATAATTTCTTGGGAGTTTGATTGGTATGGCACTAAATAAGTAAATTAGTTTGGGTAGTATTGTCATTTTTATTATATTCGCTCGTCCTACCCATGAGCATTTTAAGTTTTTCCAATTGACTAGGTCTGATTTGATTTGTGTGGAAAGTGTTTTGTAATTTAGTTCATATAGTTCCTGACTATCCCTTGGCAGATAAATTCCCAAATATTTTATACTATCAACAGTTATTTTGAATGGATTTCTTTTTGTATCTCTTGCTGCTGAACTTTATTGGTAATATATAAAAATGCTGATGATTTATGTGGATTTATTTTGTATCCTGCCACTTTGCTAAAGGTGTGAATTGTTTCTAGTAGTTTTTTAGTTGAGTCTCTAGGATTCTCTAAGTATACCATCATGTCATCTGCAAAGAGTGATAATTTGGTTTCTTCACTACCTACTCTGATTCCTTTTATCTCTTTTTCTTCTCTTATTGCTAAAGCTAACATTTCTAATACAATATTAAATAGTAATGGTGACAGTGGGCAGCCTTGTTTCACTCCTGATCTGATTGGGAATGGTTCTAGTTGTTCAAGTGATTTTTTAAAAAATAAATTCCAGTCATCTGGTGTTCCATGAGTCACAACCATGCACTCTTTCCAAGAGGAATTTGGTGTTTGAAAGATAGGTTTTTATTTTTATAGAGCAACTTAGGGTCATTGAAAGTGACATATAATTTCTCAAAGGCCATACAGCCTAATTTGCATTTCCTATTAAATTCTGGTCCAAATTCATTGTTTATTTGTAATATTTTTCCACAGGATATATAAGGAACTTATTCAATGGCTGCCTGTCCAACTGAATATCATAAGTTAGACAATATGTATTCTTCACTCTCATATTTTTGTTCACATGGTTTTTTATAAGGGTTTCTGGGTTAGTCTTTGAAATAGCTGTGAATCTCAATGAATAGGTTCCACTATATTCTTGAACTAAAAGGGATATTATTTCAGTAGTATATGAAGGATTATTGGGAAAGGAATAGAGTAAAATCAAAGTTCTTTTAAGGAAGCTATTGCAATAGCTCAATCAAGTTAATACTGAGGGTCTGTTTTAGAATGATGTTAAGGATAAAAAAGAAACATGGAAACAATATATATTATGTATATGGAAATCGGTAATTGATTGGAAATAAGAGGACACATAAGTTAAATATTAAATAATTGTGAAGTTTCTATAAGAGATGACCTTCTATTAACCAAAAAAAGAAAGAAAAATAACAAAGGGAAGTAGAATCAGTGTGAAAAATAATATTTGGGGAATATTGTATATGAAAATTTGCCTGTATACCCAGGGGGCATTCATTACGCAATTAGAAGTATGGTTCTTAAGTTAAAGGAGATTTCAGAACTGGAGATAAAGTCTTGGTGAGTCGTGAGTGAAGAATCCTTTTCTATTCCATTAAGGAACAGAAGGCAGAAGTGGGAAGATTTCATTAAATTTAAGGGAGCTGGGGCTGGAGAATATGACTTAAAAGGATCAGGGAAAAAAAAGAGGAAATAACTGAGGATCAGGCTTTCAGGAATGATTGCATTAAATGTTTAAGAAAAGGATACAGCAATAGGAAATAAAGCAAGTATAATAGTAGTAGTTGAAGAAGACAAAGAATGAATAGGAAGCTCAACAATGTCCAACACTTCAGAGAGATCAAGGAGCATATGGGCTGAGAAAATAATATTGGATTTTTTGATAATGGATCACTGTTGACTTTTTGAGAATGCACCTTCCATAGTGTATTGAAAATATGATACAAATTATAAGTGGATGAGGAATGAGCAAATGTTACAAAAGTAGAAAAATAAAATAGAGATTTCTTTCTCTACCTTCCCTTACCAAGGAGTCTGGTCTTGAAATGAAAGAAAGAAATGCAATGATAATGCTACAGATTGTTCCTGTTAGCCAAGGAGGTAGCTGACAAATACGAAGTGGTATTAGTTTCAGAAATGAACACTGTTTGATAAAAGGCTGTTAGTAGATGTTCTTTTTTCCCCCTGAGACTGAGTCTGTCTCACCTAACTGGAAGTTTAGCAGGTACTCATGGGACCAATCCTATTACTGATCAACAAAGAAGCTTTGATCTGCCATTTTCCCAATGTACTCCTGTATGCTTTTATATGGGCATCCTAGTGATTCTTTGTTCTTAGATATTCATCATTATATTGGCTCTAGACTTAGTTCAGATGTCTAATTAGTTTTCACCCTCTTCATCTCAGAATTGCAAAGTTCAAGTAATCTACTAGCATCAGCCCCCCCCCCTCCATTATTAGGGATTCCAAACATGTACCACTATGCTTGGTCAAATGTCTGACTTCAGATTCAGCAAACATTTATTAAAAGCCTACTTAATGTACAAAGTACTGTATTTTTCAAATTTATTCTTATATATGCAGGGATGACAAAAATATGGGTAAGAAAGTTTGAGGGAAGCCTTTATTGTAAAGTTTTTGGGAGATGTGAATATATAGAATATGATATAATGAAATAAATGTGGGACCTGGATCAGGTAGCCCTGGATTTGAAGCCCACCTCTGACACTTGATATGGGCAAGTCTCTTAATCACTCTGATCTTTAGCTTCCTAATCTGTAAAATGTGGGAAAATATATTTCTCTTAACTATTTTCTAATATTGTAAAGAAGAAATTAAATCTAAATTACATTAAAAATTAAATCTATCTAAAGTGTTTTGTAAACCTTAAAAATGTTCTGAGTAATTGTCAGCTATAGTATTAATACACTTTGTCCTAATCATATTTGTATCTGTTGTAGTCAGTCATAGTGACAGTGGTAGGGGAAGGAGGAAGAATCACATGAAAAAGAGTCATGGGAAAGAAAGAATGAATGAGGAAGAGTAGATGATTTCTGGATGATGGAAGGAGAATGCTGTAAGGTCATGATCATACAGTCTGCTATAAAATTAAGGAAATAGTGTGGAGGAGGGGAGAGTATCAGAGTATAGATCCTTGATAATACCTGGAGAAATGTCACACCTTTCTTTAAGACAGGAGGGAAGGATATATGAAAAGGAAGAATATGCTGAGAACTCCTGAAATGTGAAGACTGGAAGTTTAGGGACCTTAATGAGAGGGTCTTGATTTCAGTAGTCAGTCAGAATTATATGCTATGAATCTGGGTGTAAATTAAGAAAAACAAAATAAGTTCAAAATAGTCAATTCAGAATATGAGTTAGGAATTCTCTAAAATACAATAAAGGATTTCGGAGCACCAATGAGGATCTACCAGAAAGTATGAAGAAGCAAGAATATATAGTGAATGATATCAGCCTTTTTTAAGGCTATCTCTAGCAATGTTTAGCAGCCTAAGAGACAAGACTAGAAAAGTCAAATGGTGGGAGTTACAATTCTATATTTGAAGTTGAGTTTTGGGCTGTGTTCATTTCATCTATAGCTTTCTAAAGATAGTTTAGCTATATGTGCCTGTTTTGTGTGTGTTTCAAGCAGATGGTTCTAAATGTCAGTGCAAATATGTAACTTCTTGGAGGGGATTCCATTGTTATATCTGTGATATGAACATTTGGTGCATAGAGGAAACCAGGAATGTTCTCATTGAACTTGGGATTATGCTTCTCATATATTTTTCCTTTCAGACACTTTATATTATCTTTTCAATTGTGAGAAAATATGATTTGCATCCTTTACCCTCCCCTTACTTCTTCCATAGCTGGCTACTTGTGTTCTCAGATCTGCTCTGAAAGTTTGTCCTGAGCAGGCAAAGAAATCTGAAAGACTTTTGAAAATTGAGGAGATGAATATAGAGATTAAAGAAATTCTGTCACAGTCAAGCTTACAAAGACTATGTATGGCAATTGATGAGTAGCTTTTTATTGTATAAAGTGAGTTAACATATTCAGGTAAAGAATGTAAGAATAATTTACCAAGATAATGTCCACATGCATTTTATCAATGAAATACCTAAAGTGTGTATAAGTAAAGGGAATAAGGTATAAGTAAAAACGAGAGATAGAGAATAAGGTATAAATAAAAATAATAAACACTTTTAAAAATTGATAATGGTCATATGAATATAAAGTTATTAGATGGGATTAAACGGAATACTCTCTATTATATCTAGTATTTAAAGCTATTTACAATCCAGCAATAGGAAATAAAGCAAGTGTAATAGTAACTGGAGAAGACAAAGAATGAATGGGAAGTTCAATAATGTCCAACTCTTCAGAGAGATCAAGGAGGATATGGACTGAGAAAATAGTATTGATTTTTGACAGTGTATCACTGTTGATCTTTTGAGAATACACCTTCCATAGTGTATTGAAAATATGATCCAAATTATAAGTAGTTGAGGAATGATTGTTATGAAAGTAGATATATAAAGTAGAGACACAAATACACTCTCTCTCTCTCTCTCTCTCTCTCTATATATATATATATATATATATATGCATATATCATATATGTTAAAGAGAAGTTTTGAGAAATGCAACTATATCCCCTACCAAGAGTTATCCAGAGAAGAGTAATAATACTCACATTTCTATAGTACATTAAAGCTTATAGAACATATTCTTCATAATGACCATTCTTCATTTTACAGGTGAGGAAACAGGTTTAAAAAGGTTATGTGATGCATTCAAGACCACAGAGCCAAGATGCTAATCTAGATAATCATAACTTACAAAAATCTTCTTTGACAACATAATTATTTGGACCTTCATTATTGACCAAATTCTTCAGATATGGAGACTCCCTCCTCTCTATTTGTGTTTCTGTATTTGAAATAACCTGATCCATCCAATAAGAGAATATACTATCTACAAACTACAGCTAAAACATATATCATTTTATATATCATTAACATGATAAGAATGCAATGATTACAGAAAATTATTTCCATATTTAATACATCTGAGTCTAATGGCATAGTGTCTTAATTTTAAAGGAAATCTTAACTGAATTGCTAAAGGATATAGATAGAAAAAAATGATAGCAGATACATATTATGGTACCTCATTTTCAGATTACAATTAGTAAGATAAATGACAAGGGCATTTGAGCATACAAAAAATACTGGAAAAAAAAGATAAAGAGAATTGGGTGGATATGTTTGCATGTTTACTTTTTATTTAAATGTATATGAGGAATATTCAAATTTGAGCATTTATGATTTCATGTGGCATATTTTATATAACTCTCAGGTTATAAAGAATATACAAAGAAAGATGAAAAATGTAAATATTCTTTTTATAGAACATAAAATAATACTAGAAAGATGAATATTATTAAATGATGAAGATTTTCTAAAGAATGATTGGGCTAAATGCTAAATTATAGAAATAACAAAATGTAACAGTAATGACAATGCAACACAACCTATAAACATTTATGCAATATAGCATTTGCTTGACTATATCAATAAAGAAGGAAAAAACAATGCATTTTCACTGCAGATTATATATTAGAAAAACTGGCATTTTATTTCAATCACAATAAGCAGAAAAGAAGACTTGATTACTATAATCAAATGGCAAATTAACAGAATTGAAAAGGGGAGAAGTAATGTTAACCCAACACTGTTAAATTAGTGAGTAAAACATGAAGCTGTTTTATTTTTTAAATGCCACTACAATCTGCAAACTGTTGGCTAATTTAACTGAAACAAGTGAGAGGAAAACTAAATCAACAAAAATTAAAAACAAGAGGGGAGATCCACAATAAATAATAAAAAAAGTTTTTTTCATAGAGCCATGACGAGCAAATTTCATTAAAACAGAAAATATAAAAGAAAAGAATGATTATCAATAAAAATATGAAATACATTGTCAAGACAAATAATTCCAGTAATTTAATATAAAAACTGGAATACACAATTTGTGAAATTTCATGATAAAAAGACTTATTCATTACTGAATTTTGTCAAACACCTCTATACTATATAAAGAAAGCATTTTCAAAAATGGACACACACTATTGTATACATTGCTTTCTGTGAGCCAAATATGGTTCTTGTTCCCAAATTAGGGAAAAATAGTCAGAGAAAGGGAATTATATACCAATATCATGAATGAATACCAAAGGGGAAAAAAGTAGAATACTGTCTAGTAGGATATAGTAATACATTTTAAAATTTTCAGTCTGATTTAGTTGAATTTATAGCAGAAATGTCAGAATGGTTTGATGTTAGAAAGTAATTAGTATAATAAATCATTAATAAAATAGTAAAAATTCTATGATTACATCAATACATATAGGGAAAAAACGATTAAATACAAATTTCATTTATGTTAAAATGCTAATGAGTAGGAATATAAAAAACCTACCTAAGTATTGGAACAGAAAGATTTTTTTTCTTATCATAATAAATCATGCTCTTTAATGAAATATATGTATCTATATGTATTGCAAACATAATCATACACATACACAAATATATTTTTCCCCTCAGCATTACAGATAAATATGAAGTTGAGTTCAGGATATGATTTTAAATACCAGGATTACTGTATCTCAATCTCCTGGGGGTCAGGGGCTATAAATGGGATAGTTTCTTTTATGTTTATATGAAGCCCAGGTATGGCACCATGTCTGATTCTCTTGACAACTGTGTGTGTGTATGTGTGTATAACTATGTGTGTATATATATGCTTGGAATTGGACAAAATCCAGTGATATGAGGTAGTCTATTTTCCTTTCATAAGATAAATATTAAGACAAATAGAGTTAAGTGACACAGAGAATAGAGCATTGGTTTTGAGTTAGGATGATATAAGTTCAAATGTGGCCTCACTTATTAGCTATGTAACCTTGATCAAGTAACTTAATCTCTTTCTGACTCATTTTACTCATCTGTAAAAAATGACTGGGAAAAAACAAAAAAATAATAGTTCCTATCACTCAGTATCTGCTTAAATGGTTTCTCCCTCCTTCCCTCACTTACTTGCTCCTTCTCTTTCTCTCCCTTTTTTCCTTTCTTCTTTTTTCTTCCCTCCTTTCCTTCTCTCTTTCCCTCCCTCCCTTCTTCCTTCCTTCCTTCTTTCCTTCCTTCCTCCCATTCTTCCTTCCTTCCTTCCTTCCTCCCATCCTTCTTTCCTTCCCTTTCTTCCTTCCATAAATCTATCCATCATGCCTTACTTTCTTTTCAAGAAAAATTATTCTGAAAGATTATACTCAGTTTTGTGGGGTCCTTTATTCTTGGTTGTAATTCTAGCTCTTTTGCCTTCCGTAATATATTTTAAATTATCTGCTTTTTTAATATGGAAGCTGAAAATCTTATATGATTCTGACTGTAGCATCATAATATTTGAATTCTTTCTTGCAATAATTTCTCCTTTATGTACAAGCTCTAGAATTTGACTACAATATTATGAGGAGTTTTCATTTTGGCATCTCTCTCAGGAGTTGATTGGTAGATTCTTTTAATTTCTATTTTACTCTCTGGTTCTATCTAGGCTATAAGGGAAGTTTATCTCTATAATTTTTTGAAATAGGCTCTTTCTTTGATCATTGATTTCAGATATTTCAATAATTCTCAAATTATTTCTCTGTGATCCGTTTTTGAGTTCAATTGTTTTTCGAATGAAATATTTCACATTTTCTTTTATCATTTCCCCATTTCTTTGGCTCTATTTTATTGTTTTGTAATGTCTTATGGAAGGCAGCTAGGTAGCATTGTGGATAGCATGTGGGACCTGATGTCAGAAAGACTCAAGTTTAAACCTGGTTTCAGACATTAAATAGCTGTATGATCCTAGACAAATCACTTAATCCTGTTTGTCTGTTTTCTCATCTCTATATTGAGGTAAAAAAGGAAATGACAAATCATTCCACTATCTTTGAAAAAAAAAACCCAGAGGGGTCGTGAAGTATCAGATATAACTGAAAATGGCTAAAAAAACTACAAAATATCTAATGGACTCATTTAGCTTCCATTGATCCAATTTAGATATTTGAAGAATTATTTTCTTCAGTTAGTTTTACCTTTTCCCATTTGGTCAATTCTTAACTTTTTTTTCTTTGAGAATTTTTGTTTCTTATCATTTGGGCAATTGTTCTTTACAATGTTATGTTCTTTATTATGTGTGATTGTGTATGTGTGCTTATGTGTGTGTGTGCATGTATATGTGCACATGCATACATGTGTATACTTCTTTTACCAAGTTGTTGATCCTGTTTCTATAATTTCCTTGCAAGACTCATTTCTTTTTCCAACTTTTCCTCAGCTACTCATTGCTTTCTTTAACTCTTCCAGGAATTCTTGTTGTACCTGTGTATACTTCATATTTTTTTCTTTGAGACTTCGCTTATACCTGTCTTCATGCTTTCTTCTTCTGAGTTAGTGTCTCAATATTCCCTGCCACTGTAGTAACCTTTTGTAGTCAGCCTCTTGGTTACAGAGAAATTGCTGATGTATACTAGTAGAGTTTTCTCACTGGAGAGTTTCTTATATCAATAAAAATCACAGCTTCTATCCCTCTATCCTGGGTTGTTAATGATCTAATGTGTATAACTTTCACCAATCATCCCTCTTTAAAATAAGGGGTTGGACAGCAAGATAATATGGTAAGGTAGGAAGACAACTAATCCTACAATCAGAGGACCTGGATTCAAATCACACCTCTGGTATTTGCTCCTTCTATGACTTTGGGCAAAATCACTTGACCTCCACTAACCTCAGTTATCTCACCTATAAAATGGGAAATTTTTCTAGATGGCTTCTTGAGGTCCTTTCCCATTGTCAATCCATGATTCTGTGTTGACTGAATGATTGCAGTGTCCCCTCCAATTCTAAATTCTGTTATTGTATGTCTAAACTTAAACATAGGCTATACAATATACTATTGATTTTAATATTTCTCCTTAAACACCGGATCCATTAATGCCAGTGTTAACCTAATTAACTTAGAGGCTTCATTGAAACTAAAGAAAAAAAAAGATTAATGATGTAGCTGAAAAAAAGCAATAAGGCTTTGTTCAATTTTCCTTGTAATTTTACCCAGCTTGGGGTAAAGAATTTGTTATGGCACATTGTCACTTCTGTCACAATCTTAAGATGTATGTTTCTGTTCTTATTACAAAAGGAAAACCACTGCAGACGAATTAAAATCCTGGGGGACTGCTACTATTGCGTGTCAGGACTGACCCAGCCCAAAACCGACCATGCCCATTGCTGTGTTGAAATGGGGCTGGACATGATTGATACCATCACGTGAGTATCTCAGAAGGGGAGTCATCAGGGCTTCATGGGAGAAATGGCCCCAGTACTTAGAGGACAATGATTTTTGCCCAATAAGAGATGTATTCTTATAACAGATGATTCCATTTAATATTTTAATGGATTTTTTCTTTTAAATTCCATTATTTATCACCACCCTCCCATTTCACTTCTCCATCCATATGGTCTCATGGAACAATTTCTTCATTCTAGCTGACTTCCAATGATCAGGATGTGGAAATTTGAACCCTCTGTGCCATAAACTATTATTTTATGTCTTTCAGTCTCAGATTATATGCTCTGAAATTACAATGGTAATGATTTAATAGTTCCTGGTTACCATGATAGGGAGTTCCATTTTCATTAGAAACTAACCTTCCTAATTTAGCCTAAGAAGATATTTTGCTGAAATGTATTGGACAATCTCATTGGGTCTTTTAGGTTCCAGTTGGATTCTTCTGTAAGGGAGAAAACATTTCAGAGAAGCAAGAATTTTCTAATTACTTATTTGCCACTTGTGAAGATATTGGGAATGGAATTTTCATCTATTGGCAGGAGAGTTTAGATGGAAAACAACTTATGAAATTGACTGATTTAATTATGATGTAGCTCATTGTGCTACTGGGACCAGTTTGACCAAGTCCTTTGAATTTGGAATATATACATCCTATTTAAATCTCCTATCCTAAATCTAGCAGCCTACTTCTAGTGGAGTGACTCTGAGAAGTCCCAAGTGATCCATGCTCAAATCTATTGGTTTGATTAGAACTTAAGGAAGCACAACATGGCATTTAACAAATGTTAATTTTAATCGATTTAATTCTCTCTGAAATTTTGAGAATTTGGGAAATACTGACAATTAGAATTATGACATGGTCTTTTAAAAATTTTATTTTTCAACTAAATAAGACTTATTTTTTCTTCCTCTACCTCCCAATTTATGAATATATGTTTGTAAAAACTTTGCAGGGTCAAGCAAAACTAATTCCTTAATTTGTCCATCTTCTAAAACATATTTCTCATTCTGCATTTTGAATTAGAACATGTTCTAAAATTTAACATATTTTAGAAAGGATTCAGTACAAGAAAGTGTACCAAATTTAAATAAATCACTCTGTAAGTGCATACATAACTATACACACCAATACATTTATAGATCACCATATGCATTTATGCGATATATGTGAATATGTGCAGATTAACAACTTGTCTATCACTTTTAAGTTTTAAAAGACTTCCTGTGGCTTTAAATAATTAGACAATGGTAAAACATACTAAAGAAGCCATAGATCCAGATTCTCCAACATCCTTGGCTC
Source organism: Myrmecobius fasciatus (assembly GCA_023553655.1). Taxonomy (NCBI): domain Eukaryota; kingdom Metazoa; phylum Chordata; class Mammalia; order Dasyuromorphia; family Myrmecobiidae; genus Myrmecobius; species Myrmecobius fasciatus. The sequence continues at coordinate 130,921 of JAJPUD010000184.1, read as the reverse complement.
CCTGCCCTCTTCTTCCTTCCTCAACAGAAGAGTGTATTGAAATCTATATACATAAAAACATATTAAGCTGATTCATAAAAAGCATGTTCATGCTTCACACATTCTCCAGCATACTACAGAAAAGGAAGGAAATATTCACTACCCATCTTCCCATATGTCAGTATTTGACCAACATTTTCAGCCTTCCATTGTAATCTAATGGCTCATTGACAACGCTTTCATAAGGATATCTTGCTTTTCTGAAACATGACAGTCAATTCAGATGCTTTCAAGCATTATGCAGATTTTTATGAAAGGTAAGATGAATTTCTTATCATTGCTTTGAAAGAGGAATTGAATGAAGCAAATGTTAAAGTGGAGAAATTGTGATAAATGCTTGTGAATCATGGGCTTGTGTTGACTACACATTTGAGTGTTTGAATCAAGCACATTTTTAATATTTAACCAGAAGGAAATGATCTTCTGTCAGAGGATTCAGATGCTCATTTATGGGGAATATGTTCATAGAAATATTTAGCATTTCTCTTTCTCTAACCTTAAAACACAGGGATATTCTCATACAAACCTAGTAGACTGACTTGCAGACTGACTTGTGGGAAAATAGCACTAAGCATTCCATCTGTAAAAGGAAGATAAGTAGAGTAGGGGGAAAAATCTTCTGAGATAAACAAGGTATGAGGGAATTAGGAGAATTTTGACTACTATGGGATTCATATGAACAATGTACAAAAGAAGAAATGTGAGCACGACAGAATGAATACAGTAAAGCTTTAACCTTTCTCTCTTTGGTGATTCTTACTTATGTCATCTCAGGTCCCATAAGCTTTAGGATTTCCCTGTTTCATTCCATTGACCCATATTGTGCTTATCACTTACTAATTGCTAATTACTATGTCATGATTGAGGGGTTTTTTTAACACTTAAAAAACAAAAACTTTCTCACTGTAATATCCTGTCATAGAACTAGTTCATATTTTGACAAAAATCACCCTTTGCTAAATTGGCCGTACAACACATGCAGAATGGAATTTGTCTTAAAATGGTTAAATTGGAGTGTAGGTGTATATTTTTTTCCAAAAACATTATGTATGAGTATGAGCAACTTCATCAGAAAAGCTATAAGAGAAAATCAATAATATTCAAATATAGTGTATGTCTTTCAGATAAAGGTTTGCTTTAAAAATTTTACTTTACCAAAAGAATAATTAAAATTATTTTATAAGGTCATAGTTCTATAGAATTTTAAGGTTTTCTTCATAATATGCTGAGACAAATATTGGAAGTATTATTATCCAGATTTTATACATGAAGAAATGACGATGAGAAATGGAGTGACTTTCCCATTCTTATACAGTATATGTTTCAAGGCTTCCAAGTTTAAAGGATAGGAAGGGAGGGCACATTTTTTTTTTCAGTATATGCTCAAAAAATTAAACCTGATGGGATTTCTTGTGGAAGTAGTAAATATTTTAACATGCACTTCATCTTAATTTTTTTGTAATCTGTGCTTATGGCACTTCTCTTTAAAAAATAATAACAAGGTTTTTATTTTTGAAAATACATGTAAAGAGAGTTTTCAACATTCAACCCTGAAAAATCTTGTTTTCCAAAATTTTCTTCCTCCCTCCCCACTTCCTGCCTCCCCAGACAGCAGGCAACCCAGTATAAGTTAAACATGTGCAATTCTTCTAAACATATTTCCACATTTATCATGTTGCACAAGAAAAATCAAATCAAAAAGTGAAAAAATGAAAAAAAAACAAGCAAGCAAACAACAATAACAACAAAAAAGGTGAAAATACTATGTTGTGGTCCACATTCTCTCTCTAAATGTAAGTGGCTCTCTCCATTATTACTGCATAAGAATTGGCCTGAGGGGCAGCTAGGTGGCTCAGTGGATAGAGCACCAGCCCTGAAGTCAGGAGGACCTGAGTTCAAATCTGGCCTCAGACACGTAACACTTCCTAGCTGTGTGACCCTGGGCAAGTCACTTAACCCCAATTGCCTCAGTAAAAAGCAAAAAAAAAAAAAAAGAAAGAAAGAAAGAATTGGCCTGAAACATCTTATTGCTGAAAAGAGTCAAGTCCATTACAAATTGATCATCATATAATCCTGTTTTTGCTATGTACAATATTTTCTTGGTTCTATTCACTTAGCATTAGTTCATGTAAATTTTTCCAGGCCTTTCTGAAATCATCTTGCTGATTGGTTCTTATAGAACAATAATATTCCATTACATTCACATACCATAACTTGTTCAGGTATTTCCCATCTAATGGGCATCCACTCAGTCTCCAGTTCCTTGCCACTACAAAAAAGAGCTGATAGCAGTATTTTCAATGATCCAACTTCCTATTTCACATTTTATAATGAAGTTCTGAATAGAGAAAGTTTATTGAATCATTAATAAATTAAAAAATAAACAACGGCTTATCATTCCCCCAGGAAGTAGCTAGACCCTGAACAAAAAAAAAAGAAAGAAAAGAAGGAAGGAAGGAAGGAAGGAAGAAAGAAAACCTTTTTAGTCTTTAAGGGACTACATAGTTAAACAAAGTTATTCTTATATCCACTCTGGAAATTACTGAAGTACATAAAGGCAATAATTAATTTCATAATAGAGCATAGAAAGTCTGTGGGGAAAAAAGCCAAAATCAATATAGAGAAATATTATTTCTCTATATAATTATAATATATATATATTTATATAAATATAATTATAAAAATATAAATCAGAAAAAGTATACTTGATGACATCTAGTTAAGGGGAGGAAGAGAAAGTGGGAAGGAGTGACCTTAGCAGATCTCCGTGATAGTTCTCACTGAGGAATTCGTCTTCTTTCATTAAAACACAATCTAAGTTCTTATCATAAAGTGGAAGCTGAGGCAAGCTGCTGCCAATTTCTAACGTTAGTCCCCCCCTTCCCAATTACCTTACCCATCCCTCGGCTTTTGCCATGACACTTTCTTTCTTCTTCTGCTCTACTCTTTCCCCCTCTTCTTCCATCACTATTTCAATCTTGCCATCAGTTTGCATAATCTCAAACAATAAAGTTCAGATCTCAGAGGGGACCTGCGGAATGAAAAGTGCCATTCCCTTTAAAACAAGAGTTATTAACATTTTTTGGTGTCATAGATCCATCTGACAGTCTAATGAAGTCTATGGACCCTTTCTCAGAATAATGTTTTAAAATACATAAATACATAGATTTGCCAAGAAAACCAGTCATACTGAAATATAGTTATTAAAAAAAATTAAGTTCACAGATCCCACGTTAAGACTTCTAATCCAAAACTATAAAACTCATGGCTCCCAATGAGCCTGTGGAATTTTTCTTCTTTTACCTGCTAAAAAGTCAGCCTCGGTCAGAAGCATGTTATACAGTGATATGCTTCTCCAAGGTCCTAGTTCACTGATCTTTTAACCTCTGTGTAGATATATGACTTTAAAAAAAAGCATTTAGAAATCTAGTGTAATTAAAATTAAATTTTGTGCTTATCTCTACTTAGATATACTTATTGATTGTTTGAGATAGAAGAGGCCACAGAGATCATTTGTTATTAACCCAGACCTGATTAGCTTCTCCTCTATAATCTCTCTGACAAATAGCCATCTGTCTCCAATTGAAAGACTAACAGTAATAGGGATATCATCCTCTTCTAATGCAGCTTGATTCCATGTTGGTCAGTCATGACAGGAGAGTTTTCCCAACATCCAAGAGAATCATATTTTTTTTCCGTTATGCTATACTGCTTTTACTATAACCTGTACCTGAATAGGAATCATTTAATACCATTCAACTATTGGGTCATCCAGATTCCTTTGAAGGTTTCTATTACCTAAGTACCTCACACCTCTCTTACAATTTCTACGTATTCCTCCTAGTTCTGAGGCCTGTGTCCAAGTAGTCCGTCTTCTACATAATATCATTTCAAGTGTTTTAAGAAGCTGTTTTGTTCTCCTAAAAACTTCTCTTCCCTGAGCTAAATAACCCATGTTCCTTCAAACAGTAATCTCAGGGAATGTTCTTGAGGCCCTTCACTATTCTGTATTTGCTTCTCTGGAAATTCTCCAGTACATAATTGTCTTGCTTCGAGTGCAATATCCAGATCTGGATAGAATACTGACAAGGGCAAAGGACAATAAAGTACACTCCTGGAAGGATTTAGATAAATATGATTTCCAAAAAAAATATGTACCACAGTGCCTGTTCTGTTTATCTTCAGATTATGTTTGGTCACTACACTCATATGGCATGATACTTTCTTCATATGTAGATGGGAACGGTGTATGAATTGTTTGTTATTGGCTACATTTTTTAAAAAGTTAGCTTTAAGTCCAACTTCCTTTAGACTTATGTAATGGATTGATTTAAAAAGTAAAGTCTCTGCTAAAGTCATTCCTGTCTATACAAGTCAAAGCCTGGATCTCAGTTCTATGAGTATTCAAGTAATTCAAACTGCCTCTACTATGTTCTTTTTTCTCATCAATATGTGGCAGCTGCCACAGCAGAAAGCCTTATGGCTTTGAAGCCAAGGCAAATGCCTGCTTGTTTGCCTTCTTATTCATCACATTTGGAGGTCCCAGATGTTCTTTTTAAAGGATGTCTCATTCAAAAGCTAGTGTCTTTATTTTGGGAATCTAAGGTGTTAACAGTATCAGCTAGTTGATAAAATTACTTCATGGAAGCATGGATGATGGCAATCAAAACACCAAAGGATTGGACTGAAGGATTTGAAGTAATACTTTGGGCAGTTGTTCAGTGATTGTGGAGGGTTAGGGGTGCAGGATCTACAAAATTGTAAATTTCTACTTACAGGTCAAATATTTCAAGGTTTTTATGCTGTACAAATTCCTGAAATAATAATGTCTTCTATTTATTTCACAATTCTGTCTATAGAAATTTGAAGTAAAATAAAAAATGTGTCAGATCATCTCTAAGATGTATCATAACACATAGGATTTATGTAAGCTCTGGAGTATAGGAATATATGTAAATTCATTGAAAAAATGTATTTTCAAGAAAAAAGTGATTTGATGATTTTCTTTGTTATTATGCCCTACTCACTACTACATATAGACTTTTTAAAAGCCTTTTGCAGTGTTCTGGGGGGCTGAGCCAAAATGGAGGAGTGAAAATGTGACTCTCTGCGTCCTCCTCCAATCTTCTCTCAAATCAACAATAAAATAAGCCTCTGAACTGATCTTTAAGTCAATGAATCCAGAAATATTTGGACACTGCTTGCAGATATCTCTGAAAAACTTCATATCAGATTTAACTTGGACAGAGGGATAAACAGTGGACTCTGGTGCAGGCTGGAAGTGAGGGAGGGACTCAGCTCATCCTGGCAGAAACACCAAACTCCAAACACCTGGAGTTTATCTGAGGCACTTGGGATACTCTGCCCTGATTGGAGACAGTTGTTCTGGCAGATTGGCCTTTTTAAAGGAGTAATTCCACTTAGTCCTAGCCCCCACTGGCCCAGCACCTTAAGTTAATTCCTCGAATTGCCCCAAGGCAAAGAACTTCAGCCTCTGTTTTTCCAAGCCTTAAAGAGACATCCATGCTGTCTAAAAAAATGAAGAAGCAAAAGAAAGCTCTCACCATAAACAGCTTCTATCGAGAGAAAGAAGGGCTAACCCCAGATCCTGAGGTTCCTTTAGACAAAACTCAAGAGGAAGTTATTAAGGACCATCACTGGTCCCCTTTTCAAAAGGCCTTTCTGGAAGATTGCATAAAGAACCTCAAAAGAGAGCTGGAGGATAAATGGGAAAATAAATTGAAATCAGTGCAAGAAGGATACAATATCTTGCAAGAAGGATATGATGCCTTGCAAAAGAGATATGAAAAAGACACCAATTTATTGAAAAATAAAATTAGTGAAGTGGAAAAAGACAATAATGCGGTGAAAAATAAAATTAGTGAAGTGGAAAAGGAGTGCAATGAACAAAAAAAATTCAATTGAACAGTTACAAAAGGAGCTTAAAAAAGTAACTGAAGAAAACAACACTTTAAAAATAAGAATTGAATAAATGCAAGTGAATGACTCAACAAGACTTCAAGAATCAGTCAAACAAAAACAAAAAAAATGAAAAATTAGAAGAAAATATGAAATATCTCCTAGGAAAAACAACTGACTTGGAAAATAGATCTAGGAGAGACAATCTAAGGATTATTGGACTTCCTGAAAACCATGATGAAAAAAAGAATCTAAACACTATCTTCCAGGAAATCCTGAAAGAAAACTGCCCAGAGATTGTAGAATCAGAAGGCAAAATCACCATTGAAAGAATTCACCGATCACCTCCTGAAAGAGACCCCAAAATTAAAACCCCAAGGAATATCATGGCTAAATTTCAGTACTATCACACCAAGGAAAAGATTCTGCTAGCAGCTAAAGAAACAATTCAAATACCGATGATCAATAATTAGAATCACACACGATCTGTCAGCCTCCACATTGAAGGATCGAAGGGCCTGGAACCAGATATTCGGAAAGGCAAAGGAACATGGATTACAGCCAAGAATAACCTATCCAGCTAGAATGAGCATTATCCTCCAGGGAAGAAGATGGTCATTCAATGATATAGGTGAATTTCACCTATTTCTAATGAAAAGACCAGATCTGAACAAAAAATTCGACATCCAAACACAGAACTCAAGAGAAGCATAAAAAGGTAAAAAGGAAAAGACTCTTGATAACTTTATTTCTACTTAAAGTTTGGGAGTATAATTAACTAGATATTACTTTGATAATATGAAAAAGAAAACTAGAGGGGGAACGGTTGTCATACTGGGGAAAAGAAGGAAAAAGTGGTCAAATAAGATCTAAAAAAAAGGAGGTAAAAACAAGGTAAAATCTCTTGAAGAGACAAAGAAAACAATATAATTGAGAAAAAGAGGGAAGGGAGATGAGCATTGTGTAAATCTTACTCTCATCAGGTTGGGTTCTGAAAGTGTATATCAGACACTTGATTTCACATAGAAACTTGTCTGTTGCTAGAGGGAAGTGGGAGGGAAAGGAGGAAAAGAAAGGGATAAACTAATAGAAGGGAAAATAGAAGAATCAGGGGAAAGGAGTAAAAAAAGGGGGAGGGGATCTAAAGGGTAGTGGATTGTTTGGGCGGGGGGCCCACCACCCCCACCCCCCGCCCCCCCCGCCCAGGGAGAAAGGGGAAAGGAAAGGGAAAAACATAACTTGGGTAAATAAGATGGCAGGAAATAAAGAATAAGTTATTCTAACTGTGAATGTGAATGGGATGAACTCTTCCATAAAGCGGAAGCGGATATCACACTGGATTAAAAACCAGAATCCCACAATATATTGTCTACAAGAAAAACATCTAAAACATAGTGACACACATAGGATGAAGGTAAAAGGCTGGAGCAGAACCTATTATGCTTCAGGTAAACAAAAAAAAGCAGGGGTAGCAATCCTTATCTCAGATCAAGTAAAAGCCAAGATAGATCTAATC
>JAJPUD010000184.1:47485-117617 GCA_023553655.1 Myrmecobius fasciatus | reverse complement strand
GCAGGAAATAAAGAATAAGTTATTCTAACTGTGAATGTGAATGGGATGAACTCTTCCATAAAGCGGAAGCGGATATCACACTGGATTAAAAACCAGAATCCCACAATATATTGTCTACAAGAAAAACATCTAAAACATAGTGACACACATAGGATGAAGGTAAAAGGCTGGAGCAGAACCTATTATGCTTCAGGTAAACAAAAAAAAGCAGGGGTAGCAATCCTTATCTCAGATCAAGTAAAAGCCAAGATAGATCTAATCAAAAGAGATAAGGAAGGAAACTATATTTTATTAAAGGGTACCATAGATAATGTAGCAATATCTATACTAAATATATATGCACCAAGTGCAATAGCATCCAAATTCCTAGGGGAGAAATTAAGAGAAATGCAAGAAGAAATAGATAGCCAAACTATACTAGTGGGGGATTTCAACCGTGCTCTCTCAGAATTAGATAAATCAAACCACAAAATAAACAAGAAAGAAACTAGAGAGATAAACCAATTGTTAGAAAAGTTAGGTATGATAGATCTATGGAGAAAATTGAATGGAGACAGTAGGGAGTTTACTTTTTTCTCAGCAGTCCAAGGAACCTATACAAAAATTGACCATGTGTTAGGGAATAAAAACCTCAAAATCAAATGCAGAAAGGCAGAAATATTAAATGCATCTTTTTCAGATCATGATGCAATAAAAATCACATGCAATATAAGGCCAGGAGAAAACAGACCAAAAGTTAATTGGAAATTAAATAATCTAATCCTGAATAATGAATGGGTGAAAGAGCAAATCATAGACACAATCAATAATTTCATCCAGGAGAATGACAATAAGGAGACAACATGCCAAAATTTGTGGGATACGGCCAAAGCTGTTATAAGGGGCAATTTTATATCTCTAGATGCTTAAAACAGAGAAATAAAACATCAATGAATTGGGCATATTATTAAAAAAAACTAGAAAAAGAACAAATTAAAAACCCTCAATTAAATAACAAATTGGAAATTCTAAAAATAAAAGGAGAAATTAATAAAATTGAAAATAAGAAAACTATTGAATTAATAAATAAAACTAAGAGTTGGTTTTATGAAAAAACCAACAAAATAGATAAGCCTTTAGTTAATTTGATCAGAAAAAGGAAAGAGGAAAATCAAATTGTTAGTCTCAAGAATGATAAGGGAGAACTTTCCTCCAATGAAGGAGAAATTAGAGCAATAATTAGGAGTTACTTTGCCCAACTTTATGCCAGTAAGTATGATTATCTAAATGAAATGGAGGAATATCTACAAAAATATAGATTGCCCAGGTTAACAGAAGAGGATATAAATTATTTAAATAGCCCCATATTGGAAAAAGAAATAGAACAAGCTATTAACCAACTCCCTAAGAAAAAATCTCCAGGGCCAGATGGACTTACATGTGAATTCTACCAAACATTCAAAGAACAATTAATTCCAATATTATACAAACTATTAGAAAATAGGGACAGAAGGTATACTGCCAAATTCCTTCTATGAAACCGATATGGTGCTGATAACTAAACCAGGTAGGGTGAAAACAGAGAAAGAAAACTATAGACCAATTTCCCTAATGAATATTGATGCAAAAATTTTAAATAAGATATTAGCAATGAGATTGTTGAAAGTCATCCCCAGGAGAGTACACTATGACCAAGTAGGATTTATACCAGGGAAGCAAGGCTGGTTCAATATTAGGAAAACTATCAGCGTAATTAATTATATTAATAACCAAACTAACAAAAACCATATGATTATCTCAATAGATGCAGAAAAAGCATTCGATAAAATCCAACACCCTTTCCTATTAAAAACACTAGAGAGTATAGGAATCAATTGGCTTTTCCTTTAAATGATCAGTAGCATCTATTTAAAACATCAGCAAGCATCATATGTAATGGAGACAAACTAAAACTATTCTCAATAAGATCAGGAGTGAAACAAGGCTGCCCACTGTCACCATTACTATTTAATATTGTATTAGAAATATTAGCTTTAGCAATAAGAGAAGAAAAAGAGATAAAAGGAATTAGAGTAGGTAATGAAGAAACCAAATTATCACTCTTTGCAGATGACATGATGGTATACTTAGAGAACCCTAGAGACTCAACTAAAAAACTACTAGAAACAATTCACAACTTTAGCAAAGTGGCAGGATTCAAAATTAATCCACATAAATCATCAGCATTTTTATATATTACCAAAAATTCAGCAGCAAGCGATACAAAAGGAAATTCCATTCCAAATAATGGTTGATAGGAAAAAATATTAGAATCTATCTGCCAAGGAAAAGTCAGAAACTATACGAACTAAACTACAAAACACTCTCCACACAAATAAGATCAGACCTAAACAATTGGAAAAACATTAAGTGCTCATGGGTAGGCCTAGCGAATATAATAAAAATGACAATCCTACCCAAACTAATGTACTTATTTAGTGCCATACCAATCAAACTCCCAAGAAATTATTTTACAGATCTAGAAAAAATAGTAGCAAAGTTCATTTGGAAACACAAAAGGTCAAGGATTTCAAGGGGATTCATGAAAAAAAAGGTAGATGAAGGTGGCCTTGCTGTACCAGATCTAAAACTATATTATAAAGCAGCGGTCATCAAAACCATTTGGTACTGGCTAAGAAATAGAGCAGTCAATCAGTGACATAGGATAGGTTATCAGGGCAATCTAGGCAATAACTTTAACAATTTAGTGTTTGATAAAGCCAAAGACCCCAGCTTTTGGGATAAGTACTCACTATTCGGCAAAAACTGCTGGGAAAATTGGAAACTAGTGTGGAAGAAATTAGGGCTTGACCCATACCTAACACCATATACCAAGATAAGATCTAAATGGGTCCATGATCTAGATATAAAGAGTGATATTGTAAGAAAATTAGAGGAAGATAGTAGAGTTTACCTCTCAGACCTGTGGAGATGGAATAAATTTATGTCCAAAGAAGATCTGGAACTTCTAATTGAACACCAGATAGATAATTTCGATTATATTAAGTTAAAAAGTTTCTGTACAAATAAAACTAATGCAGACAAGATTAGGAGGGAAGCATCAAATTGGGAAATCATCTTTACATTTAATGGTTCTGATAAAGGCCTCATTTCTAAAATATATAGAGAATTGTCTCATGTATATAAGAATTCAAGCCACTCTTCAATAGATAAGTGGTCAAGGGATATGGACAATTTTCAGATGATGAAATTAAAACCATCTCTAGTCATATGAAAGGTTGCTCCAAATCACTATTGATCAGAGAAATGCAAATGAAGACAACTCTGAGGTACCACTACACACCTGTTAGATTGGCTAAAATGACAGGAAAAGATAATGATGAATGCTGGAGGGGATGTGGGAAAACTGGGACACTAATACATTGTTGGTGGAACTGTGAACAGATCCAACCATTCTGGAGAGTAATTTGGAGCTATTCTCAAAAAGTTATCAAACTGTGCATACCCTTTGACCCAGCAGTGTTTCTACTGGGCCTATATCCCAAAGAGATCTTAGAGGAGGGAAAGGGACCCACATATGCAAGAATGTTTGTGGCAGCCCTTTTTGTAGTGGCCAGAAACTGGAAACTGAATGGATGCCCATCAACTGGAGAATGGCTGAATAAATTATGGTATGTCAATGTTATGGAATATTTATTATTGCTCTGTAAGAAATGACCAGCAGGACGATTTCAGAGAGGCCTGGAGAGACTTGCATGAACTGATGCTGAGTGAAATGAGCAGAACAGGAGATCATCATACACAGCAACAACAGTATTACATGATGATCAATTCTGATGAACATAGCTCTCTGCAACAAAGAATTGTCTCACACCAGTTCCAATTGTTCACTGAAGAAAACCATATACACCCAGAGAGAGGGATATGAAATAAGGACCACAACATAACATTTTCATGCCCTCTATTGATGTTTGCCTGCATTGTGTTTCCTTTCTCTGATTTTCTTTTTTTTTTTCTTGTAGATAGGATTTTTCTTGCACAACTTGTCAAGTATTTCAATATTATTAACATGTAGTGGACTTCCTGCCATCTAAGGGAGGGGAGGGGACTGGGGGTAAAATTTGTAATGGAAAGCTTTGTAAAGATCAATGCTGGGGAACTACCCATACATATGTTATACAAATAAAAAGCTTTAATACATTTTTTTTAAAAAGCCTGTTTTGCTTATATTTTCTTTTACATACATATATACATACACACAAACATACAGACACATATTTAAGGTAGACTAGAGATTAAAAAAACATAATTTAAAATAAAGACTCCATACTGTGGTCCATGATTGAATTTATAGTCACATTTGTTTATTCACTAGGGATCTATTAAACCCCTGTCCTTCATAAAGCTCTTACTCCTATAAGGGAAGATGCAAAACTTAGGTTTTGCATAACCTGGTATATCATCTAAGAAAGCAATAAGATGGCAATATGATAAGTGCATTAGGAAATCATAAAACAAGGTATAAGATAAAATCTTTTACTGGCTAGATGTGGGGGGATGGGGATACATATAGGCTTCATAAAATTGGTAGCACCATTTTAATGAACTTTAAAAATGTAGATAGATTTCAGCTGATGAAGAGGAAGAGGAAGAAAATATCAGGAAAACAAGGTCAATCAGAATAGTGGAGATGAGAAAGCACAAACTGTTGGAATTAATGAATGAAGCATTTATTTACCACTTATTATATGCAAAGCACTGTGTTAAGAATGGAGGAGATAAATAGAAAAGTATGTCAGTCCTTGGCTCTCAAAAAATCTGCATTCTAATAGGGAAAACAACACATATGAGCAGAGGAGTAGCATGTACACACACGTATATGCAAATATGAAGACCCACCAATAGCTCTAGACCCTACCCTAGAAACCTTATTTTTTAATAATTCTGATGATATTCATTTAACACAAAAAAACAAGTAAAACAATACACTGCACCCATAAAAAAAAATGCAGTTTCTACACACAACAGTGTTTTGCACATTGCAGAATCTTAACATCCACTGCTATAGCTGTGGCAATTGTTTCACAGATTTCATTCTTCTACAAAAAGTGCACAATATAAAGATCACTCTGGGTAAAAAAAAATCACATGACTGAATCTGAGTGGTAGAGAGCCAAAGAAGAGATATTCCCAAGAAGAGATGTGTAACTCATAGTTCTTTAACACACCCTGAAAGTTTTAACAAAATTTAACTGGTTATAATAAATTTATGTATACTTATCATAGTAAATGATAAGACAGATTAATAATGTGCAGTATTTATTCATTTGTGACAATAACTTGTTAGGTTTTTTATGTGTCACCTATAATTTTCTTCAGTGTGCCATAAATGTCTAAAAATTCTCAGTTAATTATTGACAACCAACCTATAAATAACCAAAAATAGCAATATGAAATACACAAATGTTGAAGGATGGCTACATATGTATATGTACATACAAACATATTTACATATGCATGTATGATTTCATATAGGTATATATGTAAAGGGCACATACATATGCAGGTAAATAATTTTAAAAAAGAAGTTACTAGAGGTCTGATTAATGGGAAGAAGTAAAATGAAATAAGAGGTAGCTAAAAGTCAATTTCTCCTTCCCATAGGCAACTGAACACTTTTTTTTTGCATTAGGACTTTGACAAGAATCTACTAATTATGCCCCAATTTTGTTTTATCCCAAGGCAAAGACCACTGTAATTTTTTTTCTTAAGTAGATAAAATGACCCTAGAGGAACTAAAGAATGTGGCATTTAGAGAACAATTAAGAATTGAGTATCTTGCTGTTGTCACCAGATGTAGAAAGCAAGGGGCATTTTGCAGAAAGAGAATTGTTTGTTTTTCTGCTTGTGTCAAGTAACAGTTGTATTTAAGCAAAATGCAAGATGGCTTTCCAAATGGAGATGATAACTGACCAGAGGAATGTATGCTTTTTCTGTAAGCTATCAAGAAAAATGAAGAATCCTTTGAAAGGATGAGACATAACATAGAGAAGAAAGGGAAGGACTAATAAAACTTTGGAGCTATGTTATAGATATGATGCTCTCCTTGTAGTAGTGTTGGGAATCTCCTGGATTCCCTGTGGAATCATCTAAAGAAATAAAGAGGGCACTGGGGTTGCATTGTATATAATAAAAATAAAAATATACACTTATACAAAGACATTTAGAAACTGGAGAAGTATAGTTGGAGAACATTTTGGTTAAATTATCCATGAAGTGACAGATGGAAGCAATAAAATCATGAGAATATATAATAAACCTCTTGTCTAGAAAGGAAATAAAATAGATGATGAGGAAACATATCACAATGTATCATGAAAGCATGATATGATACTTTATGCTGATTTCAAAAATCTAGTGCTTGCTTTTTGATGAAATAAGAGCATTTGATAGAATTTAATTTGTCTTTGATAATAATCTAGTTCTTTTAAAATTGAAGAAAGAAGGAATTGATTTTTGAAGTAGACATGATGAGAGAATTCTGTTAATAATACAACCTCGATTTTGTAAGAGTGAATTTTGAAAATTTCTTTGAGAGATAATTTCATAACCTAAAGATCCTGGAGGGAAATTTGGTTCAAGGGGGAATTCTCAAGAATGAAATTTTTACAACCATAAAACAATCTCTATAATTCAATATCTTAGAAAACATAGGATACTGTATCACTGCTCCGTAAGAATTAAAAGTTAACATGATCTCGAAGGAACTAAGAAGTCTTCTTTTCTATTTCAGATCTGTTGCAGAAGCCACGGAAGTTGACCTCAACATGAGAGTGGGCCTGCATACAGGCCGTGTCCTATGTGGGGTGCTAGGACTTAGAAAGTGGCAATATGATGTCTGGTCAAATGATGTGACTCTAGCAAATGTAATGGAGACTGGAGGTTTACCTGGGTAAGTCTCAAAAAACTATACTGATTAAAATATTTCAAGATTGTTAACTGTAGTTCCTTGATAGGATTTCATATATAAGTATAAAGGGTATTTTACAAAAAAACAAAATTAGTGTGAAGTTAAATCTTTAAATATGGGGGAAACAGCCTAGTAAAACATATAGAAATACATACATATATTTAATATCTATGTATACATATATGTATGTATAAAAATTGTGTTTATACCTATACTTTTATATATGCTATATGTATATAATTGATTTTAGAAATTAATTACAGAACATTATTCTTTTAAATAAATTAAAATTCATTCCCAAGGACTTTCTAAAGTTGTTTTTACTAATTTACATGTTCATATAAAGTCAATCAATAATCATTGATTAAATGTCTTCGAGGTAGCATAAATTGCACCAAGATCTAGAAAAAACAAAATAATGATTTATACATCTCATTTAACATCTTTCCTTTAGCCTCAATTACCTTTTGCTTAAACAGAGAGCTTAGTATAATAGATAGAGCACTGGCCTTAGAATCAGAGAGACAAATTCAAGTCCAATCTCTTAGCCATACTTTGTGACTAGGCAAATCACATAATCTCTCTGTGCCTAAGACAGAAGAGGTATAGTTCTTCATGGAGTCAGAATTATATGAAATTATATGAAGCCTTTTTCCCCTTTTCTCCACCCTCCCAATAAATAAATAAAATACTTTTGACAATGACAAATTCAAAGTGTTTACATCTTTAAAAAGCACAATACAAATACATAATACATATACATGCATATGATTAGGAATATAATCAGCATGTGTTCCAACTTGACTTTTCAGGTGTGCTGTGATCTGTGTTGAATAATACATATATGTATCCTAATGCATATGACCTTCTCACAGAGACTGCTTTCTCTGTTGTGATACTTTCTTTGACAGTATGTGTAATCCTATCCCTAACATTAATAAAAAATCTTAAAAGCAAACTGCAACTTGGGAAAGTGCAATAATTCTTTCTGTTCATGACCTGATCAGTATAAATTTGAGTGCCCAAACATGATTAGTCATCATTTAAGGGTGGGGATAAAAACAGAAACAAGCTGGGGGGGGGAGACATGTTTTGGTTTGTTATAATATGAATTAGGAAAATAAAACAATAAAAAGGCATCAGCTGTAGCTGCATGCATTAAGCCTCCCTAAGCAAACATTTTGAATGATGAATACATTAATACCCAATATTGAATATGCTCCAGCATCCTTATTTATTTAGTTTACCATGATTGAATGGGGGGAATGAATCTCAAGTTCTCTCAGAGGCTTTGCCATTAATTTTCCACGTGGCCTTAAGCAAGTTACTTTATCTACTTGTGCCTCATAAAAAATGATCGGATAAGTATAAGTACTGAGATACAGAAGAATATTTAATTCTGAATTGAATAAGGTACTTCATCTCAATCTATGTTAACCATTTTGGTCAGGGTGAACAGCCTGAAAACATTTATACCTTTGCCTGTTTAAAGGAAAGTCTGGGGATCAAGAAATTATTGTTCTGTTCTTAGCTCATGTCTATCTATAGTTTTTTCATGGAAATAAACCCACATATGACAGGTACAAAATTTGCCTTTTATCTATGTTTTGTGGGCCTGAAGATATTGAAGTTAGACTAAAAATCCTTGGAACTATTGGATCATTGAGTTTTGCAACAGGACAATCTCTATATTTCCTAGAAGCCATCATCATGGTGGCCCTTGTCAGGATAGATGGTGATGCCTCATTTAATTCCTAGCTCCTCTCTACCCAACTATTTTTTCCCTAAAGGAGTCATAGGTTTCATAAACTCCTTCATGGTTACATTCTTCTAAGTCCCTCATGTTTTGTTTTATCATTATCTTTTCCTTTTTACTCAGCTAAGTGGGAACAATGTGTAGAGCCCTGGATCTGAATTGAAGACTACTTGAGTTCAAATCCAGTTTCACACACTTAGTAGCTGTGTGACTATGATTAAATTATTTAATCATTGTCTGCCTCAGTTTTCTCAACTGTAAAATGTGTATCTTAATGACATGTACATTCCAGGATTGTTGTGAGGATCAACTGAGATAATATTTGTAAAATGTTTAGCATAGTTCCTGTCACATAATAGTAGTTAATTTTTCTCTTCCCTGTTCTCTTCCCTTCTTCCCACATCTTATAGAGCAATCTCTACTATTTCCCCAATATTCTCAGATGAAAATATAATGGGAGTAATCAAGCAGAGAATTTTCATTGGTATTATTAGAATGATAGGTCAGGGCCTGTACATATTCTTATAAGGTCCTTGAATATATGTCTGAGTGGTTTGTGTTATCCAAGGACACATTGGGATTGAATTTGGAATTTCATTTTATAGAATGTGTGTGCATGTGTTTGTGTGTGTGTGTGTGTGTGTGTGTGTGTGTGTGTTGTCAACATTTGAACCTGGAAAGTACATTTTCTCTATAATATATGTGACATCAATGTTTCATTCAGTGGGCAATATTCTTCATAGGTGAATATAAATTAGTATTTCCCAGATTGGAGCTCATGAAATTTACTAGCAAAGATTTCTCTAAGAATTGGAGAATATGGTTAGCAGAAGTAGATTTCCATTTTAAACAGCCATATATTTGTCCTGTCAATTGATCATTGAGCACATGAGTATATCTTTAGTCTTCTCCTAGATAAATTCTGGGCTGCACAGGTGTCTTTATCAATTCCTTGCTCCTTCTAACACAAACCCTTCTTTCTTTATAGAAAAACTGCGTATGGTTACACAACCTAGCTCTGAAACTGGCTCTTTTTCTCCTCTCCCTTATTTTTTTTATAATAATTCAGTTTGTAAGATGGTAGGAATATAGATTATGAATCTATAAAATGACTTAGAGCTATTCTGATACTAATTCCCTAATTGTATAAATGAAGAAACTGAGGCCCAGAAATAGTAAGTAAATTTGATAAGATAACCTAAGTAATAAATGGCAAAACAGGGATCTGAACACAGATTTTCTGCCTTTCAAAAACATTGAATTTTAAACAAGTGTTAGGGCTACTGTTCATTTATTTTAGTTTTGTCTGACTCTGTGACCCCATTTGGGGTTTTCATGGCAAAGATACTGGGGTAGTTTATCATTTTCTTTTCCAACCCATTTTACAAATAAGAAACTGAGGCAGACAGGGTTAAGTGATTTGCCCAGGTTCACACAGCTAGTTAAGTGTTGGAGGGCAGATTTGAATTCATGAAGATGAATCTTCCTGACTCCAAGCCCAGTGCTCTATCCATTCAGCAGCTTAGTTGCTGGGGCACTTCTTTATTCCTTACCTTCCATCTTTCCTTGTATTTTCTTATTCTAATCTCTTTTTTTCTTTTTCCCTTCCTTTTTCTTCTTTTCTTCTCTTTTTTTCTCCACCTTGCTTTCATCTCTCCCTTTCATCCCTCTTCTTTCTGTAACTATCTAATATTACTTTGCTTTTCCTCGTTCCTTCATTTTCATTCACTTTCCTTCTCTTCTCTCCTTTCCCCTCCTGTTTCTTTTCCCCCTGCCATTTCTTTCCCTTCCCCCCTTCTCTACCCTTTTCCTTTCCTGTAATTCCTTTCTCTCACTTCTGTCCCTTACTCTCCTCTTTCATTATTGCCATATTCCAGGCCCATCTCCTTGTCCCTCTCCTTGTCCTAAACAACAGGGCCACAGAACAAAAAGCATGAGAACCAATGGCTTAAATACAAGTTGCCAGACTAAATGATTTGGAAGAATGATTACAAGATTTCTCTGTCTAAGGGCCTGAGGATTAAAGGGTTAGGGAGAAATGTTTCTGTTATCCAAGTTGTCCCTTAGTGCCAAAGGAACTGCTTAGTAGTAACTTGGGTGGTTGGGAACTGCAAATAATCACACTTCAGGCTGCTTAGATAACAGCACATTCAGGGCTGCCTTCCAGCTCTTTCCATTCCTTAGCACACAAGCGAATCTGTGAATTGATTGTAGCTCTCTTTTTGGCAAGCTTTTGGGAGCTAATCCCAAACTAGCAGGATAAAAGACCTTCCTCATCTTAAAGGGAATGTAAAAAATAAAGACTAATTTTTACTCTTTGAAATATTTTCCCATATAATTTTAGATATCATAATGATTTGACCATTAATTAACATTTTTAGTTTCTCAAAACAAAAAGAAATGTTAGCACTAATTCTTTACCATGCACTTTTAGTCACATCTTTCAGAAACAAATTTCAGACAAATTTCAGTCGCAAATTTCAGAAACATATTAATCTCAAAGCATATGATTTCTAACTCAGAATGAGTTATTCAAACTGACAAACTGTTCCCCTCCTCCAACATGACAACCCTAAGATGATTCTGGGGAACATTTATAGGAATCTCAAGGGAGAAACAATATATGTAAAAAATATAACCTGGATTAATATTCAACAGTAGTTAAATAACCAAATTAGCTGGGTCACTGGTCTCTCTCCTGGAAAAACAAAGGGACTTTGCTTTCATAGATATCTTAGCTCTTTTCAATGGAGAAGGATAGGTCTTAGCACTAATGAACAGGACTAAAGTTATTGTCTTAAAAGGCTAGGGTACCATCTTAGATATCTATTGTTTAAATGAATTTAATGATATCTTTTATATTTAAATTGTCTAATTAAAGAATATGGTAAATAAAAGTAGATTTCCATTTTAAACATCCACATATTTCTCCCCTCAATTGATCCCTGATCACAAGAGCACATCTTTAGTCTTCTCCTAGACAAATTCTGGGTTGCACAGGTGCCTTTATCAATTTGTGATAAAATTCAATCTGACAAAAGTCATTCCTTGTAACAGAATAATTTTATGAAGAAAAGAGGAAGAAAAAGAAAAAAATTAGCAAAACTGATCAACACACCAAAAAAAATTTCAAAATATATGTAATATTCTTCACTTGTGGACCCCCTATTCCTGCAGAGGAGCAGGGTAGGATATCTTCTCATATCTTTTCATTGAGGCCATGCTCAAGTTTTCAAAATAATTCTGTAACATTCACTTATTTTTATTCCTTCCTTATATCATCTTTTTTCCTCTTTCTTTTCTCTATTGCATCTCTTTCTATTTGACCTACCCCTCCTCCTCTTTCTTTAAGGTGATTCACCTTTGTATTTATGGAAAGATAAATGCTAAACTGTTGATTACCATGGCCCTTCTATGAAAGTAATATACAATATGGACCTTCTTACACTTTACATAAGGTAAAATCTTGAAATGTTTTGACCTAGCTCCAATAATAATGTTTCTAATGGAACATTCAAAATAGTGAGAATTGAGTTTTGAAATAGCCAGGAGCTCTTGTAATGTTTTTCCTTTCAGAACATCTGCCTCCTTTTTTATAGGAAGGTTCATATCACAAAGACGACATTAGAGTGCCTAAACGGGGACTACGAGGTAGAACCAGGTTTTGGACATGAGAGGAATACTTTCTTGAAAAAGCATAATATTGAAACCTTTTTTATTGTACCATCCCATCGGAGAAAGGTAGGCAAATTCTTGCCTCTTCTATTCTATAATGTTTAACTGCCAGTTTGAAGCTGAGTTGAGTTGTTTGTTTGCTTGTTTGTTTTTTAAAGAATGTGTATGTCTATATTTTCAAATTTGTAGCTCTTCCCTACACTGAATAGCAAGTCTATGTATGAAAAAAAGGACTGATGATATCCCCAAAGTTCAATCCTTCAGATTTCCTTTTTTACATATATGAAATCACCACATCTCATACCCAACAGAACACCTATTGGAAGGTCTACATCTAGGCATGGTGGACTAGCACTCACACATAATTAGCTGGATTAAAATGGGCAAATCATTTAAACTCTCTGATCTTTAGTTTCTTAATTTCTAAAGCTGAAGTTATAATCCATGAATATAAAATTATAAACATTAAAATTTTATCAATATAATATTATTAAATATGTGTATTTATTATATTTATTTAAATATACTACTACTGAATGAAGAAGAATCTCCTCAGTATAAGAGATATATCAATTATACATGGCATTCTAGTTTAAAAAAACCCAGCTTCCAAAACTGTCCGTTTTAATGATTGGGGAGTGGATATTTATGGAGGTAGATGATTCATCATGTCTTTCTACTCAATTCTCCACAGCTAAAATATGGTCATATATGAGAATGCTTTTTTATCTCTTGCATATTCCTTACATTTACCTAAAATAGGAAGAATGAATGTACTACCATGAAGTACAGAAACCAGTGCAGAGATAGCCAACAACTTTTATGTTTTGGTAATGTGGAACTTAAATTAGCCCTACCCTTTCCTAAAGAGAACTAGAAAAAGTCTTGTTTTCCACCAGAGTATTTTTGTATCTCAAAATGGAAAACTAGATCAGGGGTTCGGTGGTTCACAATCTATCCCCCTCGGGAGGCGGACCCTCCAGGCCACCTGCCCGCAATCGGGACGGGTTGTTCCGGGAGGCTCGCAGAGGACTCCCAGGTGTGTGAGGGGCGCAGCGCTCCCACTCCTGTTCTGGCTCCTGTTCCAGCTCCCTGCTCCGGCTCCCTGCCCCGGTCTCCCTGTGCTGCAGTCTGGGTTCAGTGGGCCACCCCCTGCCCCATTAAAACGGACCTGTTTTGGGGTTCTTCCAGAGTATCTTCTTCTGGAGTCGTGTTGTTCTCCGGATATTGTGGATTTTTTTGCTTCGGAATCAGTCTAGAGGCTTCGTGTTTTGTTGGTTTGAGGGGAGGTTGGAGGGGGTTGCAGGGAATCCTGTCTGATCTCCGCCGCCATGGCTCCACCCCCGGAAGGAAGTCCCAGATCCAACCATTCTGAAGAGCAATTTGGAACTATGCTCAAAAAGTTATCAAACTGTGCATACCCTTTGACCCAGCAGCATTTCTATTGGGCTTATATCCCAAAGAGATCTTAAAGGAAGGAAAGGGACCCATATGTGCAAGAATGTGTCAGCTCTTTTTGTAGTGGCTAGAAACTGGAAACTGAATGGATGCCCATCAATTGGAGAATGGCTGAATAAATTACGGTATATGAATGTTATGGAATATTATTGTTCTGTAAGAAATGACCAACAGGAGGATTTCAGAGAGGATTGGAGAGACTTGCATGAACTGATGCTGAGTGAAATCAGCAGAACCAGGAGATCATTATACACGGCAACAACAGTACTATATGATGATCAATTCTGATGGACATGGGTCTCTGCAACAATGAAATGTCTCAAACAAGTTCCAATTGTTCAGTGAAGAAAGCCATACACACCCAGTGAGAGGGATATGAAATATGGACCATAACACAACATTTTCATGCTCTCTATTGTGGTTTGCTTGCATTATGTTTCCCTTCTCAGATTTTTATTTCTTGTAGATCCGATTTTTTTTGCACAGCAAGATAACTGTAAAAATATGTATACACATATTTGATTTGTCAAGTATTTTAATATAATTAACATGCAGTAGACTTCCTGCCATCTAGGGGAGGGTTGAGGACTAAGAGGGGGGAATTTGTAGCAGAAAGCTTTGCAAGGGTCAATTTTGAAAAATTACCTATACATATGTTTTGCAAATAAAAAGCTTTAATAATAATAAAAAAAGGAATTTGGATACTATGCCACTTGGTACATAGATGTTTAGTATTGATATTAGTTCATTGTTTTTCCAATGATGTATTTCATATTTTCTTCTATTTTTCAGTTTTTAGTTTTGGCTCACTGATTCTTGATGTCTCATTGAGTCATTCACTTCCTTTTGTTAAATTCTAATTTTTATTGAATTATTTTCTTCAGTTAAAAAAAAAATGGAAAACTAGCACATTACAAATGAACCCACCCCTTACCAATTATTCTGAAATTAGATGTCAGAATATTCTTGGGGTTTTTGGTTTTGTTTTTTCTTAAGCTGTTATTAACACTGTAGTTTCAAATGTTTTCTGTGTTCATTATTTCAACATTTACTCATGGACACATAGAATTGTGGCAAATTTACCCATGTATCTTAAAGGAGTTCCCTTTGTTCTTTTATTTTCAAGTTCCATATACCAGCAAATTTCTCATTTTGGTCCTATCCCTTTGGAAGCGAAATTCCTTTGGAAAAGCCATCTTCCATACATACCGCGAAGATAAAAGATTGGATATTCATTTTACTCTTCTTTCTATAAAGGCCCTATGACAACTTTCCCAGAATGACCTAATTATTAGTAAGAGCAAACAGTTTTTCCAAGGCATTTAAGGAACTCCTTCCACAAACACTGAATTAAATTTATTGTCCCATTCTTCAGGTTTCCTGATTTTGTTGATATGGAACTATTCCACTTTTTTAAAACAAAAGATTAGGGGACAGGGAGTGTGTGACTTAATCTAATATTTGGTCTTCCTCAAAAATGAGGACATTAAAATTCTCTCTCTGTTTGAGGAGTTTGGAAACGAAATGATTCTCCCACAGGATTTTCAACAACCATCTCTTAGAAGCTCACTTGCTGTAATGTAACCCTCATCAACATGGGTTTTAATTTAAGAAAGATTGAATTTGGATTCCAATCAAGGCAGTTTAGATACCCAAAGGACCAGTTTACATTGTTTGCTCCAAGTCAAGTCAATGAACAGTTATTAAGCACCTCATGTGTGCCAGGCACAATGCCATAGAAAAAAGATCTAAAACAAAGTCTCAGACTTCACAGTCTAATGGAAAGCATAGCATGAAAGATTCTGTGTATAGCCAAGAAATAGAGACAGTATAATTTAGAGATAATCTCAGGGGGAAACACATTAGCATTAAGGGAATCAAGAAAAGGTCCTTGCAGAAAATGGGGCTTTAGCTGAGACTTGAAGGAAGCAAGAAAAAAAAAAGAGATGGACCTGAGGAGGGAGACATTTGAGACAAGAACAGCTGGGAAAATTGCTTGGAGTTCGGAGAGAGATTGCCTTTTATGAGGAACGGAAAAGGGGCCAATGTTGCTGGATGACAGAATATGAAGAAAGTTCAAGGAGAAGAGCAGAAAGAAAGAGGGTATATGATAATTAGAAAGGTAGGAAGGTACAGGTTATAAAAGGTTTTAAAAGTTAAATGGGGGTTCTATAATTGATACAAGAAAACCACTGTAGTGTTCACTCTGTTGCTTTGTACCTTAACCTAAGGTTCATTTGGCAATAATTCTTAGAAAGATGGTACTGTTACCAGTCTCTGGTTATTGTGCTCTTACAACTGGCAGAAACAGAAATGTATTTCCACTCTGCCACTAAGTAAAGGATATTAAGGAGCCATTTCATGTACAATTCCTCTATTGGAAGAGGAAATTGTCCTTTTTTTCTCTTTCTAAATATGAAGACCTAGAAAATGAATAACAGTAGCTTATGCCAATGAGGGAACATTCTAATTTTGTAGTCACCATCAGATGTTCCACTAAGGAAGGTATTCCTGGAAAATTGAAGTGAAAAGAGGATGATACTTAATATTAGATAATAATCAAATATCGAGTAGTATTTATTCTATGATGAGAAGGAAATGAACAATTGAAATTATTTTCCAAAATATTTTTGTTGGTATATCAATGTCTAGCAGATGGCTACAATTCTGGATTAAGGGGAACACAGGTCATCTATCAGTTACCAGTGGTCATTTTTCACTGATTCATAAGGACTTTCAAATGACTGTCTGATTCTATCATATAACTAGAGTTATAAGGTATTTATGATGTAAAGCTATATATGTATATATATATATGCATGTATGTATATATGTGTGCATATATATGATTCAGACATAAATAGTAGTATAGGTAAAATCTATTAAAACTGCATCAAGTATGTATGTGTGTATATATACATACATGCATCATACATACACATATACATACCCACACACACACACACACATGTGTGTGTGTGTGTGTGTGTGTGTGTGTATGAGTCAGCTGGATCAGTGGATAGAGTTCTAGGCCTGGAATCAAAATGACTCATCTTCCTGAGTTCAAATCTGGCTTCAAACATTTATTAACTGTGTGATCCTGGACAAGTCATTTAATCCTATTTGAATCAGTTTCTTCATTTCTAAAATGAACTAGAGAAAGAAATAGCAAACCACTGCATTTTTTGCTAATTTGTGGCAAAGAGCCACAAAGAGGCAAACATTAATGAAAAACAATTAATAACAACCAAAAAATGTACATATACACACACACATATATATATTCATTTGTAAATATTTGTAGATCTTATTCTGTGAGAAAAAAATTTCTTTATTAGAAAAAAGAAAACTATATTTGGTATGAGAATTAAAAAGAGATCAAGAAAAACACAATTTTGAAATAATTTTTGAATCTATATTGATATTCTGCATTATCTCTGATCACCTAAGCACAAGAAAACAAATGATCTATATGAGATGTTACTAAAATCCTCAAATATACAGACACAATGGCATCCCAGCACTAAAATATATTTAATATATTATATTTACATACATACATAGATATATATGTATTTTAATGGAATCATAAATATAGGTTTTTTTTTGCATTTTTATCCATAAGAAAGACTATTAGTTATCAGTAAACTATTAACAATATAAAATTAGTGATGAAGTCTAGTAGATGCTTCTTTGAAGACCCACCAAAAGCTTTATATAACAAGACTACATTTGTAAAACCAATCTGAAATTCAATAATGAAACTAGTATTTATATTGTACTTTAAAATTGACAAAATACTTTTACAAATATTTCATTTAATCCTGAGAACAACTCTGTAAAGTTGGTGCCATTATTATTTGTATATTACAGATGAGGAAAATGAGGCAAGCAGAGGCTGTGACTTATCCAGGGTCACTCTGAGGCAAGATTTGAACTGAGGTTTTTCTGACCAGACTCCAAGTGTAGCGCTTTCTCTATTGTGCCACTTAATAAAGGATACTGTGTAGAGGTACAGGTTTTCATATTTAGCACGCAAGTAAAAATACCAGAAAAGATTTTGCTAAGTGTGAAAATAAACATTTTTTCACAAGCAAGGAATCCTGGAAGACTGGGGTTCCAGGTCAAAGACTGTGTTTAGTCTCTTAATTCTTAGTAATACACACAGACATCTATGTGTATTTATATATACGCACATATGTACATGTAGTATGTATACACATGCATATATGCATGAGATGTGTCTGTTTGGGTAATGATTCCCCAAGTTGATGTTGTTTGCAAAACATTTTGCATAATAACTTAAAGATTTTCTCTATCAAAAGGCAATTTCTTTGATTTGTGTTGTAATGAGATCTTTAGTCTCCTAATATGTGTTCTAAATTATTTCATTCAATATAGTTTCAGGGAATTAGAGCCTAGTTAAATTGAAAGCATCACTCATGGCTGAATGTTGCAAATTGAATGAGTTTTATACTAAGTTCTTGGAGCCAATCAGTAACTGTTATCTTGGTGAGTTAGCCAAGACCTGGGCTTTCCAATGGGGCTCCATTTCATTTGGCAGTCATAATAAGTGGGTCTAGACTAGCAACCCTATATTCTCTTAGTCCCAAACATATTAAGGTGCCAAGGAATTAAGTAATATCTCAGTTGTTCTACAGATCAGGTTTTGACTATGACTAGACCCACAATATCATGAGAAGCATTAACCACATTGCTTCCTTCACTTATGTTCTACTTTACCTCCAACCTCCCGTATATATGCATGGTTCTGGGAATGATTTGATGCTAGCTGGATCCTCTAAGCTCTAGCACTACTGATACATTCACAAATATACCTCTTCCTCACATACATACCCCATACATTATTGAAAGGTATATTGACTGGAAACAATTTTTTTTCATTTGCTGACTTATGACCTGTTGATTACCAAATACAATTAATCTGAATGGCTTATAAAGGCCTCTGCTGCTTTCAAGGAAAATCTTATGCTCCTCAAGTAACTATATATATATATATATACATACATATATATATATGTTCTTTAATAAATAATATCTACAAATAATCATAGAGAAAGGCAAGATGGTATTCTAAAAGTTTATAGTTCTTGGACTCAGGGGATATAGATGCTAATTCCATTTTACATTAATTATCCATGATGGATCATTTATTAAGCACTTATTATATGTCAACTACTGTGCTAAAGTGCCAGAAATCAGAAAACAAGAAAACAAAACAAACTCTACTCTCAAGAGGCCTGTATTTTAATAGGGGAAGTCAAATAAAAAAACACAGTGATGAAAAGTAGGTGGGGGAGAGAAGGGGGGAGTACCTACAAAAATGCAGGACAGCTTCTGTGGGGTGAAGTACAATAGAGTCATACATAAGTGAAGGGAGCAGTGTGGTTAGTACTTCTCATGATATTGTGGGTCTAGGTAGAGACTCACAATTTAGTCTGTAGGCTTCTTTGGGGATAATACTCAGGGGAACAAGGCAGTGTGTATGAAAGGAGACTAGATGAGAGAAGTAGAGACAGAGACAACGAGAGAAGGGAGAGAAAGAGAAAGAGCACTTTAAGTAAAGCAAGAAGTATGACAGGAAAGCTGGAACAAGTCACAAACTCTGTGGGCTTCAGTTTCCTTATCACAAAAATGAAAAGTATTGAATTTTACATATTTTATTAAGTTGGGTACAGGATATGGTATCAGATCTTCCATCTCTCACGCCTGTGACCCTGATATATTTTCATCTCATCCAAAAATGATATGATCAATTTATAAATTGATTTATAAATATGAATGCTGATAGCATACTGCATTCTATTTTGCCTCTTGGTAAGAAAAGAAACTTCTACTCAAGCCACTCTTCAATAGAGAAATGGTCAAGGGATATGAAAAGATAATTTTAAGATGATGAAATTAAAACCATTTCTAGTCATATAAAAAGTTGCTCCAAATCACTATTGATCAGAGAAATGCAAATTAAGACAACTCTGAGGTACCACTACACACCTGTCAGATTGGCTAAAATGACAGGAAAAGATAATGATGAATGCTGGAGGGGATGTGGGAAAGCTGGGACACTGATACATTGTTGGTGGAGCTGTGAACGGATCCAACCATTCTGGAGAGCAATTTGGAGCTATGCTCAAAAAGTTATCAAACTGTGCATACCCTTTGACCCAGCAGTGTTTCTATTGGGCCTATATCCCAAAGAGATCTTAGAGGAGGGAAAGGGACCCACATGTGCAAGAATGTTTGTGGCAGCCCTTTTTGTAGTGGCTAGAAACTGGAAATTGAAAGGATGCCCATCAATTGGAGAATGGCTGAATAAATTATGGTATATGAATGTTATGGAATATTATTGTTCTGTAAGAAACGACCAGCAGGACGATTTCAGAGAGGCCTGGAGAGACTTGCATGAACTGATGCTGAGTGAAATGAGCAGAACCAGGAGATCATTATACACGGCAACAACAATACTATATGACGATCAATTCTGATGGACATGGCTCTCTTCAACAATGAAATGTCTCAAACCAGTTCCAATTGTTCAGTGAAGAATTTTTCAGTCCATATATACCCAGAGAGAGGGATATGAAATGTGGACCACAACATAACATTTTCATGCTCTCTATTGATGTTTGCTTGCATTGTGTTGCCTTTCTCTGATTTTTTTTTGTAGATACGATTTTTCTTGTACAGCAAGGTAACTGTATAAATATGCATACATATATTCGACTTGTCAAGTATTTTAACATAATTAACATGTAATGGACTTCCTCCATCTAGGGGAAGGGAGGGGATTGGGGGAAAATTTGTAATGGAAAGCTTTGTAAAGATCAATGCTGAGGAACTACCCATACATATGTTATGCAAATAAAAAGCTTTAATAAAAAAAAAGAAAAGTAACTTTTCTGTTAGTTTTATTGTTGAGTTGTTTTTCAGTCCTGTCCCACTCTTGTGACTCCTTTGAGGGTTTTCTTGGCTTAGATATTGGAGTGGTTTGCCATTTCCTTTTCTAGCTCTTTTAAATGAGGAAACTGAGGCAAACTGGGTTAAGTTACTTGCCAGGATCCTACAATTAGTAAATGTCTGAGCCTATATTTGAACTCAGAAAGATGAGTCTTCCTTTAGGCTCTGTCTCTAGACTCTGTCCATTGTGCTACCTAACTGTCCCTCTCTGTTACAGTAGGTGACAAATACCAGGACATGTTTATAAGATGTAATCTATAACAATCTTGCCTCCTGCTGGGCTGGCAGCTACCATAGGAGCCACAGTTATCTCCTCAGTAATAAAAACAGACAGGTGTATAGCACTTCAAAGGTTTAAAAAAAAAGGCTTTGGTCATATGCATGTCTCATCACAACCCCAAAGGATAAGCCACAG
The DNA here is from genome assembly GCA_023553655.1 of Myrmecobius fasciatus. NCBI lineage: Eukaryota > Metazoa > Chordata > Mammalia > Dasyuromorphia > Myrmecobiidae > Myrmecobius > Myrmecobius fasciatus. Next base: position 96,386 of record JAJPUD010000184.1, on the reverse strand, counting down.
GCATTATTCCTATTTACAAGTTTTCAAGACAGAACTGAAATCAAGGTCTTCTCTACTCCCTGATCCTAGAGGTATGTAAATAGAGACTTGATGGCCAGAAATAGTATACAAGGGATTCTTACACTGGGACGAGTTCTAAATTAGGTCATATTAAACATCTCTTCCAACTTGAAAAGTCTATAATTGTGATAGGGCTGCACTGATTCATATATATTTCTTCATTTACTGATCAATCAGTCTTTCAAAGTCTTTGTTGGATAGCTTGCCCAGGGCCACTTTGTATTCTTACAGATTGGATCCAGAATCAAGCTGAGTTGTACAGTTGAGATAAGCAGACTAAATAATATGTGATCCCCTAGTGGATCACCATTACTCGGTCCCACAGTGGTATGTGCTGTATGAGACTAGTGTGGCCACTACTTCCAATTGAAATAAATACTAATTACTCTTCTCTTCCCGTCCCTTCCCTCTCCTACACACACACACACACACACACACACACACACACACACGAAGAAAACCCAAGGCAAAAGCTTTAGTACCATTTGAGTAGAACCTCCCTTATTCATTCACTCAATTTTGGGTGTCCAATAAAGCCAGGCAATTTATTTAAATTATTATATCTTTCTTTTTTGTTTTTCCCCGAAGAATATAAAATAAAAATAATGCACAAATATTTGGGATCATAGAATTTAGAACTAAAAAGATAACTTAAAGATCAATTCGTATGATAGTGATTTTACAGATAAGGAAACTAAGACCCAGAAATAAAAAGTAATTTGTCTAATTGCAATTATAGTAATTCAAAAAGATTGTTCTATAAACAAAATAAAAAGATCATTTGTGTTTGACAACATTGGCCTAGTACTTTATGATTTCTTCCTTCTCTTATATTCCATGAGTCCCTGACATTTCTGTTGACTTTGACAGAATGCTACACTCTGTCCCCTTCCCTGGAAAAATATCCTATGTATCATGCTCTCCCCATTGATAGGGCAAGTGGGTGACATAGAGGATAGAGTGCTGGGTCTGGAGTCAAGAAGACCTGAATTTAAATCTGGCCTTGGATACTTGCTCACTTTTATGACCCTGAGCAAGCCACTTAACTTGGTCTCAGTTTCTTCATCTGTAAAATAGAAGGAAATAGCAAGCCACTCTACTATTTTTGCCAAGAAAACACCAAAAGGGGTCATGAAGAGTTAACAAGTTGTTAACAATATTGATGGGTTCATTTGAAATAGTTTTGGGATTCAGATTCTTCTTCAATATATTTTCTATCCTGACATCAGGAAACTCCCAAGATCTAGACTAGGATGACTTTGGGCACTAGATTTCACATTTAGATGGGAGAAAAAGAGAATAATTACAGTAAACAAAAGAATTCATATCATTCCATCATGTTGTGGATCACATGTCATCTATCATCATTTACTAATACTCAACAACTGGGTTGTTACTTTAGAAAAAAAGAGAATACTGAATTTAACAAGATAAATAACTTTGAATTTGAATTATAAGTCTTGATTTCAAGTTCTGAATCTGCCACTTATCAGCTTTGTGAGCCTGGACAATTCATTTTATCCCTCTAAGCCCCTATTTCCTCATTTGCAAAATGGGAAAATAATACACTACCTACTAACGAGATAGTTGTGAAGGGAATGCTTTATAATTCCTAAAGGATACTTCATGTTGAGGAATGACTTGGGTAAAAATAATATTTGTGAATGATTATTAAAATGAAGCAATAGCTTGATTGATAAATATCCTATAAAGAACATTCCAATGTATTAAAATCTATACTAGCAATCTTTCCGATGGGCAGAGGTGCTTGACTTGTGATTTCACTGGAAGAGCAGAATCCCATGAGAGGAAATTTCCTCTAGCACCTTCTCACTTGAAGAGATATATATATAGCACTGATTTACCCAAGGTCATACAATAAGGATGGAGTAGAGGTCAATGTTGCTCTCAAGTCTTCTTGCCTTCAGGGTCTGTTTGCTATGTGCAATGCTGCCTCTAAGTGAATGCTTATATAGTATCCCCTCCATGATGATTGTATCAACCACCTCTGGTGATTGAAACCCTAAAGAGTAGGTGGTTATTATATTCTGAGAGTTCTAATTGTAGTTCTGAGAGATTAGAATATTCTAATAAGATCACTCATAGGACCCATATAAGATGTCCCCAATATCAATCAGACATTTGACATGAATTGGCTTTTTCAAATGGATATTTCCTGAGCAAATATAACAATGACAGTAATTATAAAAGCATTTCCCCAAACTGGAAGGCTCAATCATCCAAGGACTGAAATTTGAAACTCAAAGTTGCTGAATCACACAATATAGGGAACTCATGGTTAAAAGGTTACCTCTTGGCCATAGTAATCATTTCTTCCTTCATAGAGTCCCCCCAAGTGAGTTTCAGAATGAGGTGGTCAGTAACAGAAAAGCCACTCCATTGATCAGCTGGGACGGCACCTTCAAGAAGGTGACATCTGAGCTGATAGACCAATTCACTGTGAGGCTGGGTCAAGCATATTTCTTTGCTGCTGCACAAGGTTCTCAATGCTGTGACTACTGGCTGACTCTGGCTCCATTTGCTAGGTATCTGATGTGTCTTCCAGATTTTCAAAGCCCACAAGGTAGTTAATCAATGTCATCTCTGATTATGCAGTCACCTATAATTAGGAAACAACTACAAGAAACAAAAGAAAGAAGCATCCTTCATTTGTGGACACATGATGGTTGGATGGAGAAGGGATTTTCCCATCTAGTAACTCACCTTAGTATTTGCTTTGCTTTCTTCCAAGCAAGAAAGTATCATTCACTCAAACTTTTGTGTAGATACTCAGTTCTGTTTCATTCTTTGTTGAGAAGACCAAGAAACTTTGAAGCCAATTAAAAAATTCTTCATTAACAATACAGCACCATTCCCTTCATTATTTTTGTCTGAAGAAGGCTCATAAGGTGCCCATGTATTAGATTGGTAGTAGATAGGATTGCTCAAGCTTTAAGAACTAGATCATCACCATTTCCTCATTACACCTTTATATTTCTTTTTCCTGTTCACTCCTCTTCCCTCTTCTGCATTTCAGTTGATGCAGTCAACAAACATTTATTACACATTTATTATGTGCCAAATATTGTGCAAAGTGCTGAGGATAAAAATAAAATAAAACAAAATCAAATCAAATACCAATACTGAAATTGACCCTAGGAAAAAATGTAAATAATATTTTCTGTGTTTCTGGCCACTGTTTCCTGGAACTGTTATTTTCCCCTTTTTTACTTAATTCTTTTAATTTTAAGCTTTCCAGGCAGAGAACATTTTCATTATTGAACTATGGTATTGGCTATTTCATTTCGACTAGTTTCAACTCAATTCAACAAACATTTGTGAAGGATGTACTATTAACACTGTGAGATTGAATTTGGATATGATAAAAGCCCATCATCTTGATGGAAAGTCTGGTCTGATGGATGGATGAAACTCATACTGGACACAGAAAACAATAACATACCATATATTATCCATGATAAGTATCTTGGAAACACATAGAGCAGAATGTTTGGATTAGAATCAGAAGCATTTATGTGGATATATTTTGTAGTGGTACCTTAATTATCATTTGTGGTTTAGCTTTCTTATCTCTATATTTAGATGGTTATCAATTACTCTATAGTTCTGTATATTTTATCTTTTTAAAGGTATTTACAGAAACCAACAATGGGCAAAAGGATTTTTAGGAGTGGAGGACAGCAGTCCATTTAAGAGTACACAGCTGGATTATCACCTCCTTAACTCTCTAGTTTCCCAACTATTACTAAAAGCCTATTCCCAGAAGCTACTGGGGGAAAGAAATGTTTCTTGTCAGTCATTTCTTGAAATATACCTTTTCACACACTTCTTGACATCCATTTAGTCCTTTCCTCATCATTCCCTACTTATCTATTTGAGAGCAATTTGATTCTGACTTTTACATAAATTCAAACTGTGCCTTCCTCTGTCCCAGTACTCTCATATGTGGATTTTATATTCATCACTTTTGGTATTATTTTTGTTAGCATTTAATGATATATTTGTCTGATATTTTCTTTCCTTATCTGATATTCTAGAGAGAATGCAGTAATATTGCTTTATGTTATTTTTTTCTTCTGATAGTATGGTTTCTGACAAAGATGTGTCTTTAGAATCAATTTACATTCATGGGGAGGTTTATGTATTAGCTATCTACATTTTATCAATGTGACTGTGGCTTATTTTAATGTTTCTTTTTGTTTTTTTTATCTCTTGTTTCTTTGCACAGATATTTCCTGGACTTATTCTCTCAGATATAAAACCAGCCAAAAGGATGAAGTTCAAAACGGTCTGTTACTTGCTGGTCCAGCTAATGCACTGTCGGAAGATGTTTAAAGCAGAAATCCCATTCTCCAATGTCATGACTTGTGAGGATGATGACAAGGTAGTAAAAAGCCTTGAAGTGATCTGTCTAAGGGTTTCCATTTCTGCTTCATAGAATACCGAGGATACTAAATAATAAGATTAGAAAGAAAAGGGGAAATTCATTTCTAGTCATGAATGTGTATAAGGTTATGATCAAATGCATTTATCTAATTTTAAAAGAAAAAAAACTTCAGAAAAGGGGATTCAAAAATGCATTTAAATTTTTTCTTAAAATTTTTACAGATGTCCCCCCCTAATTTGCAGTTAGGAAGTTCTTTTTTGTATCCCTTAATTCTGAATTTCAGTCTAAGATATAATGCCTTTTTGTTGCAATTAAATGATTCAACTCCTTATTTTTCATGGATGTGGATTCAGTGTAGGGTGATTAAGAAGAAAATCATTAGATTATTTGGCTTGAGCCCACATCTCACTTCGAATTTGGAAACCTCTAATCTCAATTCCAGTGTCCATTTTGCTACTGTTAAACAGATCAACTAGGAAACATACATTAAAATAGTGAAATATTTAATTGCTATCAAACTATAAAGAAACAAATATTAAAAAATTTCTTAATTTTTATTTCAAAATTAGTACAACTTCATTATTGATTCAGAATGCATCTTCTCTATGACTTGAGACTCAAGTTGTGAAAGCTTACTTGGGCTCAAGACTTTGTCTCTGGGTAGCTATAAGGTATTATTTTGTTATCCCTGAGGCAGAATACTTCAGTGAAAGACAGACTATGCTTAAGATTGTCTTTTCCCTTCACTCATCTCAGCATGTCTGGTTTTATAGGCAGTTTCTTTCCCCTGTGGCTCCCAGTCATGCTGTCTCCATGTAGATGCATTATCAATGCATAAGGGAGGGGACTTCTCAAGTTTTTTCACTGATAAGCCGACCAGAACAGAAAACCTCTGATTTCTTCTGTATTAAAAGGTGGGATAGGGTTAAGAGTAGAGAATCTCTCTTCTGGTTTTTCTATGCTGGAAGGGAAATAAATTTTTTCTTTTAAGGGAAAGGAGCATATAACAGTCTAGACCATAGTCCTGGCCATTGCCAATTAATTGTATCTATTATACTATGTGAAGAAAAAACAAAACAAAACAGGATGACAACAATAAATATTATTAATCATTGTCTATATTAAAAATTATTTGAATCACATCATAAAGTCTTTAGACTTCTCTCTTTAAGTGGATCTATTTCTCTTATGCTATCTTCAGAGGGAGTTACTTTCAAATTTTAAATAATTGTTCTTTAATCTTTCCATAAGTTATTCTTCAAATCATAAAACCCAAATTGGGTAGAATATTGTTTAGAGGAAGATGATAGGGTTAAAATTCTTCCTCCAATTGACTTAGGGAAAGATTTATAAGATGCTGGAAATATCCATAACTAATGTTAACTCCTAGGACTGTCTGAGAGTTCAACAATCATCTCATTTAACATAAACTTAAAGAAGAATTTGCTCTTCAATATTCCCCAACAAGTGATTATTCAGCTTTTATTTTAAGATGTCTAGTGAAGGGAATCTCGCTAATTCTAAAAACAGTTCATTCAAATTTTGAACAACTCTAATTATTATTATTATTATTATGGAGAGCTTTGTTGCTCTCTAACTTTCAATTTTCAGTGGCTCTTTGAAGTCACACAGAATAAATACACTGATAATAATTGCCAACATTTATGTAGATCTTTAAGGTTTATAAAGCACTTTCCACATGTTAACTCACTTGAATCATCACAACCACCTTGTAGAATAGGTATTATACATCCCCATTTTATAGATGAAGAAACTGAACAGAAAGTGGTAAAATATCTTGCCTAATGGAATATAATCAATATATATTTGAGACAGGATTCAAACTCAGTTCTTTCCAAGTACACTCTACCACCTAGTTACTTGCCACTTTCTGACTTCCAAGGGATGACAGACCTTCAGTCTTTGAACTTCTCTTCAATGATTCTTTACTTCACTTCATCTTATATGACATGATTTTGTGCGTTTGACCCTTCTTTGAAAAAAAAACTTTAAATTGCCAATGTCTTTCTTTAAGTATGTTCACCCCAAATACTAGACCCAATACCACAGATATAAAATATTGGGTGTTCTATATATTATGTTGCCCACTACTAATTTCAGGGGGCTATAACTTCACATGATCTGGATACTATATGACTTTTTATGCAAAGTAAACCCAAATTGCAAAAACTACTTATACTATTAGCTTTTCAAATCTTATATTCAAATTTAACTCTTAAAAGGTCTTTTCACTTGAATAGCTGCAAATGTAAGGCTTCCTTATGCTACAATAACAGGTGTTTGAACTCATTTTTAAACCCTTGTGATAAAACTCATTTCTCATATTTCTATGTTTTAAATTGGCCTAGACCTTTTTACAAAACTGAAAATTCTCATGATCATTACAAGCTGAGATAAGAATCTATACACTGATATTTTTAAATTAAAAGGCGGCAGGAGCCAATGGAGGGTGATGGGAAAGACCAAGTATGGTCTGCATCACTGCAAAGGTCTTCAAAAGGGTTTTTAGTCCTTAGGAAAACATAAAAGAGATCTTAGTTTAGGATTGAAATGGACCTATAGAATCATCTACTCCTTCTCTTTGATTTTTCATTTGAAAAAAACTGAGGTCAGAAAAATAAAATATCCAAAGCCATATAGATAGTAAATAATATGTCAGAGAATGAGATCCAGGTACAATTCAGAAGATCATATATTTAGAATTGGAAGGAAACTTAAAGACCATGAAATCTAACCCATCTTAATTTACAATTGAGAAAACTGAAGAGCAAGATGGTTAAGTGACTTGTTCTGGTTCTCACAGCTAATAAGCAATTTGAACCCAGATATTCTTTTTTCAAGTTCTGCTATAATCTTTGGTACTCATGAGGAATCCAAATAACTCAACCAATATTAGTTTCTTTAAGATGAAGATGCTAAGCTTCCTTCCTTTTGAATGGTTTCTGATTTTATTAATACTGAGTATGTTACTACGAATGAAGTTTAATTTCTCCAAGAGTTTCAGGTTGGTTATTGTACAAAAATTATACATTGAGTATTAATATTTAAATCAGTGTTCATAGGCAACCTGAGAAGTGTATAATGAACTTGCCACCCTCTACTCCTATATCTTGCATTTCCACTACTAGTATTGCTGAAATCCAGTGAGGACACTCAGATTTGAAGCTCTTTGTGTCCAAATGAATGGGAAGTTGCAAAATGGAAAATTTAGGAATGTTTGGTCATGTATCAGGGAAAGAAACATAGGAGCAAATTCAGGAAGTCAAAAGGAACTAGAGAGAAGGAGAGGAGGAAGAAGCATCAACCGAATTTATGGCTTGTTTGATGACCTGCTTTTAATCTTGTTCTGCTTACACTAAATCAAGTTTATTAGAATGATCTGCATTGCAACTAGATTGTTACAAGCCATAGTAGAAAAGGGCTAAATAAAAAAATGTGATATAATAAAAAAGAGCCCTAGATTTGGAGTCAAAAGAATCAATTTTCAATACTAGTCATCAAATTAATTATCTAAGTGATTCTAGTCAATTTTCTATTCTGAATTAGTTTCCCCATCTTGAAAATGAGGTTAATAATAATTATGATATCTATTTCACAGAGGTATTGTCAGAATTGAGAAAAAAACTTATAAAATACTATGTAAACCTTCAAGCAGTATAGACATATAAGTTATTATTAATATTATTTCTTCCTCCATTTCCTTGGAAAAGGCTCTTATGGGAATCAGAATTGTTTAAATGATTAAGGAAATGACCACTTGTGAGTAGGTAAAACAGCATTCAGATGTGGATAATGCATTGAGTCAGGGAGGCTAATGAACTAGAAAGCCCAGGATGTTTTGAGAGGACATCAACATTGAATCAATCATTCATCAGTCAACAGGCATTTGAAGTCTCCAGGCAAAATAGTAAGGGATTGTATGTAGAGGAAAACTATGAACCAGGTACTGGATTCATTGAGAAAGGAAGGAGAGGATCTTGAAGGTCAGCAGATGACAATGGCAAGGATATAGAGAGAGGAAAGCTTCTTCACTTGGGGCCCATATGAATTCAAATGGGGAAAATCAGCTTTATTTTCAATAACATCTAACTGAAGTTTTTTATTTCCTTGAATTATAATTTTAAAAATCATTATTCTGAAAAAAAAGAATCTATAGGCTTCAACAGAATATTAAAGATCTCCCTCTCTTCCTCCCCTTTCCTTCTCTCTTTCCCTTCCTCTCTCTCTGTCTCTCTTTCTTTCCCTTCTCTTTTATTAAAAACCTTAGGATATAAATGGATGGATTGAATGTCAAAGGAAGAATGTTTGCTAGTTATGGTGGCAGGAAATAACATTGAAGAGCAAAGAGTCTTTTGCGCTTTCTAATTCCTGTTCTGTTATTCCAGATATTACCAGTCTGAAAGTTGGGGGGGGGGAAGGTGCTTCTAATCTTTGAAACAGTGTCCCAGAAGACATTGTTTTCTTCAGGGAACCAGGTTTCCATGAGTGCAAGGACATAGAAGGTAGTATCAGAAAATAGGGTCAAAGGCTAAAGAAAGTTTTTAAACATAAGGATAAGATGTAGAGGGAGGAGAATGTAGTAAAAAAGGTTAACAGAAAGAGGGTAGAATTGCATGGAGATTCAAGAGCAGTATGGCTAGAGTGGATTAATGAGAGAGTGAGAGAGTAGACACCAAGAAGAAGTAAAGGGGAAACAGAGGGATTAGGAGAAGAGAAGGTAAAAATTTGCTAGGCATAGGGTAATAAAGTGTTGTTTAAGTGGTGCTACCATGCTTGTAGAGTTCTGTATATCATGTCACAATCTCCTCCCCCATTGAGATTCTCATACAACTAATATAAAATTATTTGGTGTTCAAAGCCCTCCATAACTTAAATCTTCCATCCAACTTTACAATCTTCTTCCATCTTAGATGATCCCTGTTTCCTTATTCTTGGAGTTAGTGACATTATTCTCCTTGCTATTTTTCATAGAAGACATTCCACTTCTTGACTCTGGGTATTTTCACTGGTTATCCTCTGTTCCTAGAGTGCTCTCCTTTCCCATATCTTCCTCCTGGTTTCCCTGACTTCCTTTAAATTCTAGATAAAATTCCTTCTTCTATAGGATGCCTTTCTTAACCTCCCCCAAGAAATTATTTCCTATTTATCATACACAATAGCTTGTTTGTACATAGCCGTCTACATTTTGTTCTCCCCATTAGATTATAAGATCCTTGAGGATTGGGATGTTCCTCTGCTTTTCTTTGTATCCCCAGCATTTAGCACAGTTTCTTGCACAGAGTAGGCACTTAATGAATGTCTATTGACTGACTGACTAATGGAGACTTTATTCTCTCAAATGTCTGAGGAAAAGGGAGATCCATCTGAGCATATGAGTCAGTAAAAGTACCTGATTATTGGATTTTCACATACCTGGATAGAGGAGTTTGTTCTCAGCTCCTAGTGACTAGCAGATCTGAGGTTCCTGCAGATTCTTTAATATCTCTGGCTCCAAAAGCCCTAGGACCTCTGGTGATTCTTAAACCCTATATTCATAAGTCTTTTAGTGTTTATGGCTCCTGGAGACTTACCATCTAAAATGTCAGTCGCAGAAAGATACTTCCCTACTGTCAGAACTCTACAGATGTAAATCTGGACCACCCCTACATCTCATGATAAACAGATTTTTTTCAGTGTCAGTTGTCACCAAGATTATAACCTCTTCCTTTGGTTGGATAATGAACACATCTAGCACAAATACAAATGGAAATGATTAATCTTATCGAGCTCATTGTGCAATTAGATTATGAGCTCTGTGACTTGCTTCTAGGGAAAGATCCGGGAAATGAATGTTCACCCCTAGAGCTTTTTCCCTGACTTATTACCATTCTCATTTCCTTTCCCTTCCTATACATTGCTTTTAAGCTTTTTATGGTTTCTTGTCTTTGTAGAAAGGTCTGGGTTGACAGATGGAAGGCAGCCCTGTTTTAAATAGGTGGTTTACAGGCAGACGCAAAACAGGTTAATACTTAACACTTCTACTTTAGAATGTGGCACACAGGGACATATGTACATTTATAATGAAAGGGAAAGGGAAACTCTAATGAAATGCTTAACTCTGAAGCCAGTTTTATTTCTCTCTCTTTCTTTAGATTTCTGTGCACATGGCCTATTGCTTTTTACATTCAGAAATTGCTTTGATAGATAGTATTCTAAGAGAGAAGGGAGAGCAGCAGCAGAGAAATGGAAGAAAGCCAGAGGGAGCTATTTCATCCCCAGTCTTAGAAGCCAAAGGCTATTAGGTGATTGTAATAAATCTACTCTGAAAATGGAGGTACTTCAGATACCAAAGGTCTTTGATATTCCTTCATATGTGAAGGTGATAATAGTAACATATGTACTACCTTCTTCACAGAAGTATTTTGAGGAAATGAATAGAAACCATTATTTAGAAGAGAGAGGTTTTCTAGCCTTCAAATTATAACTTTTCCCTAACCCTCCAATATCAAAGATAGTAGCAACAAAGTGAGGCTAGTACCTGAATCCAGAGCCCAAGATAGTCATTAATTCCTCTCTTTCTAATTTTTTTCCTATTGATTCCTTATGTAGAACCTTGGAGAGCCCCCCTTAATTCACATAGTAAACCCCTCAGATTCAAAGTGTTTTATATGTCTAATTCAAGGATGGACTGAAGCCATCTTGTACTTGCTTGGGAGAACCAATTGTGAACTATTCAGTTTGTACTTATACTTTGGAAATTGGAAAATACTTGCAAATCAGGGCTTGATTTATTGTTTTGTTGATTATCTAGATTTAAGTCATGGGGAAAATGTTAATAATACAGATTAAACTTAATTGCATATCATTCAGAGTGCCAATTGTTAAACATTTAGTGGCCAGTTAAACACTGGCCTATATCTTTCTTCAAAAAAACATTGGTTAGGACTCCTATTGATGTGCTTGTCTTTAGTGGTCATCCAGAGGATCCCATTAATTCCAAGTTAAAGCATTTAATGAAAGAGCATAATAAGATAAGTAACAAAAACATTTCCCCAGAAAAACAGGGGTGCACTCTCCCACACATTTATACTCAAGTATAGATATGTCCAAGGATTATATCAGAATTCCAGAAATTTAGAGCTGTGGATGTCTTTTGATGTGATGGCACCCTATATTCTCACTAAGCCTGCTCCCTGCTGATCTACTCTCCTCTGGATACTATTCTACTGGCTATTTTTTTTATTTCAGCACAGTTTTTTTCTAGAAGCTGTTCAGCTGAACACTGCTAGTTGGGACATGTAACCCCTTCTGGACACTGCTCTGGTAAACATCTCTTTACTGCTTTGCTGAATGCTTCATTGCTCCATAGCTCACCTTGTAGTTTCTGACAGATGCTACTTGATTGAGTGTTTCTCATTTGGATTCCTTGCTCTCAGCTTTTAGTTCAACTGAAATTCTTTGCTATGTCTTCCTTGAGAGGAATAGATACTACTATGACCTCTTAGCTTAAAGCTCACAGGCTTTTTCTTCAATTTTTTTATAAATGGCAGAAACTCCTCTGAGACCAAGAAAAGTCTTCCCTTGTTTTCTTCCATCTTGTTTCTTAAAGAGTTATGACTGCCAAACCTCGAATCTCCTCAGCAGGAGATTCTCAGTCAGAGGCACCGTGTTCATTAGAACAAATAGCATGGTCTTCCCAGTAAGTTAATGCCCACTATTCAGTCTTTTCTTTGGATTCAATTCCCTGGTCCCTAAGCTAAGAATCTCCATGGGCAATAACAATGCTATAGTTCATGGTAAATATTCCATGCCTCCCAATCTCAATATTTCAAGGTAAGACTATAAGTCAGGATAATGGTTATTTACTAATTCTCAACAAATGTCTCTGAGGGTTAGAGTCCCCTAGTTTTCAAACTCTAAGCTTTTTTTGTTATACAATATACTAAGTGGGTAAGGAAAGACATATGCAATGTCAAGTCCAAGCAAGAAAGTCACTATTTCCTTCTCTTGTATGGCCCTAATTGTGGCCAATTGTTAAAAAAAAAAAACAGCCAGCAAAAAGTTTTAAATTGAAAAATATGGTTCCCCTTAAATAGATAATTTGATGTGGAAGTGACAGCTGAATTATCTCACCTTCTAACATAACAGAATCTGCTCTAGTTGTTCCTAAGAGTTAAGTTTTCAACTTAGCTCCAAATTCTGTTTGACTACAGACAAGATTCTGCATCAATCTGGCTACATCTATGTCTATCTATACCATCTATATGTATATATTATTGTTCAGAACCAGGTTGATATTTGGATCACAGTAGTTTTGCCATATAGTTTCACCTAGATTTATCCAATATAGCTGCTCCTTATTTACTTAAGAGAAAAAACAAGCAAATAAATACAAGAGGAAAAACAAGAAGAATCTTCTGCTATGGGAAAAGTAAAACAACAAAACAAAAATAGGAACAAAAAATTAAACTCCAAGTGGGAGGGATCCTTTCCATTGAGGGATCCTTTCCCATAGAATATAAATTGACTCTTAAGATAATATCTTATCTTTGTTATATGACATTGCAAATGTTTATTAAATGGTTACTTCTAGTAATTAGGAAGAGTGGAGCAAAAACAATCAAACAAGGCAACAACATTTAAAAAATATGGACTATGTTTCTGGCACTGTGTAAGCACAGGGGATACAAATATAAGCAAAAAGAAAGGTAATTTGTTGCCTTCAAGTGGCTTACATTCTTATGTAAGCTAAGGTAAAGGTGGGGAAGTGGGCTTGGAAGCAAAGTATCAATATCCAGAAAGTCAGAAGCAGAGCAAGGAGAGGAAAGAAGGTTGACTAGCATGGGCTCCTTTCCATGGAGACCCTAAGAACGACTAAATAATGGGAGAAGAGATTCAGCATGCTAGAGAAATATTCCAGAATGAGAAGGCTTTAGGTAATGATGTTTGTTCTAGAGTGAAAAGGTCCTAGATACTAAGGGAAGCTTGAGAGAGAGAGAAAGCAACTGATAGAAGTTGAAGTAGCCAAGTAAATAGAGGACTGGAAGTCAGAAAGACTTGAATTCAAATTTGACCTCTGATACTTGCTAGCTGTGTAACTCTGGGCAAGTCACTTAACCCTGTTTGCCTCAGTTTCCTCATCTGTAAAATGGGGACTCCCCCTCAGGGTTATTATGTATAAATGAAATAATAATTGCAAAGTGTTTAGCACAAGCTGACATGTAATAAACACTAAACAAATATAGTTATTACTATTTTTATTATTGTACTTACTACAAAGTCTGATACATATTAAGTATGTGTCTGTTTGAGACAGAGATAGAGACATCGAGAAAGACAGATAGAGAGAAAAAGACAGAAAGAGACAGAAAAAAAGAGAAATACCGGGAGAGGTGCTAATTAACTGGAGTGTAAATATATTTGTAGCCTGTGGTAAAAAGGGGGGAAAGAAGAATAAGGGGGCACAATGGTGGGAGAGGAGGAAGAGATGAAGAGCGGAAAGAGAGAGAGACAAGGAGAGAAAAATAACTGATACACATAGAGAGAAAAAAGATGCAATGAAAATGGGAGAATAGAGGGAGCAGTTAGTTTAGGCAAAGGTGACTTTTCTTCTGAAATCTGAGGGAAGGGGGAAATGAGAGAAGATACATTCAATGATTATATCAATTTGTGATCTCATTGGGGTAAGTGTTTTCCATTGGTCCATATCATAATTTAGTTATACCCTTTCATCTTGGCGTGATCATGCCCTGGCATAAATTCTCCTTAGAGAATCTAAGGAGAGGTCTTCCTTCTTCAAACAGCTAGGTGGTGCCTTCAATATAAAGCTGGATTAGAGTCAGGAAGACTTAACTTTAAATACTACCTTTGATACTCACTAGTTGTATTATCATGGGCCAAATCACTGAAACTTTTCCAGCCTTTCTTTCTTTGTAAAAATGGGGATGATGATATAGCATCTACCTCAGGATTGTTGGGATGAGTTAACATCTGTGAAAAGCTTTGCTAACCTTACATATTTGATAAATTGTAGCTACCATTCTGATTCCTCTAGATTTTTTTATTCTTTCAATTATACCAGTGCAATACTCTGACTATCCATTACGTATAACACAATCTCACTTTCTGACTGACTTTCTGACTCCTTTAAAATATTTCTTTCTTACAGCTCATGAGGAAATGGAAATGGCATCTAAGAAAATGATCTATCAATAAGATATAATTGTCAACCAAAGTCCTAGAACAGAGAGATATCCATTCACCTTTGTCATGGAGGATGAAAATTTAAAGCCCAAATTTAAGATGGTTGATCTCTAGATTACGATCCATAACATCCTTTCTGACTAAATTTTAAGATTTAATAAAGTCAATCATGTTTTATGATTATGCCATATTTATGACAGAGCATCTCAATGTTGATAGATATTTATTTGTGTTCTCGAGTAAACATTTTTTAAAGATACACATGTTAATTTCCAGATTGATTTCTAGTCACGTCTTTATTACAGGTTTGTTTTCATACCTATGAAGAAAAAAAAGAAAGAACTGGCTAGAACTCTTTTTCTCCAAATGATATTACTATCGCCATTTATGCTATAAGCCACAACCACATAAGTAATTATTTTAACAAATTGTATAATCGATTCTCAATGAAGAAACTTGAGCAAATATTGTTCCTGCATGTTTGACCTGGGGAATGTTTTGATGTTGTTACAGAATGCTAAATTCAGAATCAAAGGACCTTAGTTTGAATCTCCCCTCTGCTACTTAGTAGCAGTGTTACTTCATTTCCAATAATTTTAGTTTCTTCATCTATTAAATGGGTATAATAATAATACTTGTATCACATAGCTTGTAGGATTGGTTTGAAGTCAAATGAAAGATTAACTAAAGGAGTATTTAAATATAAATACAATGTGTAGGGAATATAGAGACCAGAATATTTTCTGAGTTAGCAAAATATATTGTTGGCTTTTGGGGTCAGCTCTTTGACATCTTTAGCATTTTTGAACCCTTAGTTTTATTAAGACTGGACAATCTAGTGGTAACTTTTCCTATTTGTTGATGAGAAAATAACTACACATTCTGTCAAATGAGAATTTTTAAAAATATGATCTTTTTTTAAAAATCAAGATTTTGAACAAGTCTTTTTGTTTCCATTGATACTGCAGAGGAGAGCATTAAGAACGGCTTCTGAAAAACTCAGGAATCGATCCTCTTTTTCTACAAACATTGTATACACTACCCCAGGAACTCGAGTAAACAGATATATTAGCCGTTTGATAGAAGCCCGGCAAACAGAGTCTGAAATGGCAGACTTGAATTTCTTTACCCTAAAGTACAAACATAAAGAACGGGAAGAAAAAGTAAGTTACTGGTTTAAAATGTTGATCTCAAGGGTCCACATGAAAATTATTCAATATTTAGAGTTTGATTTCTATGGTGTGTGTGTGTGTGTGTGTGTGTGTGTGTGTTTTCTTTTTGGCTAATAAAGCAGTTATACAAAGGAAAGAGTTCAAGTAAGGAAAGATATTTTTCTTTCAACATTTCCAAAATAACTGAGACAATAAAACATTTTCTTATTAAACTCCCTTAATAAATCATTGAGGCTCTATTTCTCAGGGTATCTTCTCAGCTTCAAATTTCCAATATTTCTTCTTCCACAGTATCACCAGCTTCAAGATGAGTATTTCACCAGTGCTGTGGTCCTTTCACTGGTACTAGCTGCCTTATTTGGCCTTGTCTACCTTCTAATAATCCCACAGTGAGTAGCTTTCCCCATTTTAATATAGTTGAAAACCTTGTTAAGTATTCTGCTGCCTTAATGCACTCCTCCCAATCAAAGATTAATTGCATTGACTGTGACTTTACTTTCTCAAGTGAACCTTGTGACTCCAAAGCAATAAATCAACATTCGTGAAAGCAATTAAGCTGAAAGATTTAATTAATGCCTTTTATTTCAAATTGGACCCATATGTGACTTTAAAACTTTAAATGTAAATACTTATCATTAAAATATTTTTTATATTCACTGCTAAATGTTTACATATTTCATACAGTAAGAAATATAAAGAAAAGCTTAAATAATATTGCATTGCCTGCAGGATCAAATACAAAGTGCAGATTGATATTCAAAGTCCTTCCTAACCTAGCCCCCTTTTACCTTTTCAGTCTTCTTTCATGCTACTCTTCAATTTATACTCTTCAATCAAGTGCACCTGGCCTTCTAGCCAGTCTAGGAACAACTTCATCTCTGAGCTCTGGGCATTTTTTTTGCCTATTGTATGTGCGTGAAATGTTCCCCCTCCTCCATTGTGGTTAATGATGATCCTAATTTCCACCTATAGATCTCTCTGACTTCCTTTAAAACTCAACTAAAGGGGGCAGCTAGGTGGCGCAGTGGATAGAGCACCAGCCCTGAAGTCAGGAAGACCTGAGTTTAAATCTGGTCTCAGACACTTCCTAGCTGTGTGACCCTGGGCAAGTCACTTAACCCCAATTGCCTCAGGAAAAAAAAAAAAAAACTCAACTAAAATCCCATATTTTATAAGAAGCCTTCCCCAATTCCTCTTAATTATATTGTCTCCCTTCTGTTAATTATTTCATATTTATTCTGTATATAACTTGGTTTGTATGTATTTGTATTCCCATTAAATTATAAGTTCTTAGGGGCAATTAGGTGGTGCAGTGGATAGAGCACCAGCCCTTAAGTCAGGAGGAACTGAGTTCAAATCTGGTCTCAGACACTTAACACTTCCTATCTGTGTGACCTTGGGCAAGTCACTTAATCCCAATTGCCTCACAAAAAAAAAAATTATAAGCTCCTAGAGGGTTGCCTCTATTTGTTTTCCTAGCACTTGGCACAGTTCCTAGTTCGAAAGAGATGCTTAAAAAATATTGATTGATTGATCATAAGTAATGAGTAGAAACTGCTTGGAAAGAAAATTTCCCTCCTAGCTGTGTTCCTGATTGAGAGACACTGAATAGAGGCCTAAAATGAGCATCCTTGTACTCTGCCAGTTTTACATCCACATAATGAATTATGAATCTTTTCCCCCAGTGGTATGAGAAGATCTAGAGGAAATGCATTTATTTTCCCCAATTATTTGGAGCCTCAGGCAAGATACTTTTCCTTTGGGAACCACAGTTTTCCCATCTCTAGAATAATATGACCTTTGCTATTTACCAGAAAGGGCGGTTTAGATGATTAAATGAAAATTTTCACATAAAATATTTAATATAATATTAACAGCTCTCATTCATATAAAGACAGACACATGGCACTATGGATAGAGTGCCAGGTCTGGGATAAGAAGGACCTGAACTTAAATCTGGCCTCAGATGCCTCCTAGCTGTGTCACTTAGCAAGTCAGTCAACCTGGTTCACCTCAGTTTCCTCAGCTCCAAAATGAGCTGGAGAAGAAAATGGCAAACCACTTCATTATCTCTACCAAGAAAACCTCAACTCAGGTCATGAAGAGTTGGACAGAACTGAAAAGTAATTGAACAAAAACAAAAAGCTTTAAAGTTTGCAAAATGCTTTACAAATAGTTCATTTTATCTTTAGAACAATTTTCAGAAATAGATGCTCTCTTTATCCTCATTTTACAAATGAGGCAACTGAGGTACAGAGAGTACAAAGAGGTACAGGTGTCATAGCTAGTATCTGAGACTTCATCTGAATGTACATCTTCCTAAATCTAGGTTCAAGGTTCTGTCCACCTTGCCACCTAGCTGCCTATATATATATTTTTTTTACATATTCAAGGTTATAAATTTACTAGTTAGTATTACTATTATTGGAGGTCAGTGGAATATAATGATTATGACTGTCTTTTGAGTAAAAAAAAAAAACCTAGGTTTAAGTCCTGCTTATGAAGCACATTTTTTTGGTGATCCTTTGCAAGCCACTTTAACTTTGGGTACTCTAAGCAACACAGTAAAGTTTTAAGTTAAAAGAAACTTCTGATTAACTATAGTGGAAGGGAGGGAATTTTCATACAGAGTTCTCTACCCCACTGAAATCATAGGTCTAGACTTACTTTTTCAAAATTATGATTATAATCTACCAAAATAGATCACAGCCCTTCCACATCTTATAAAATAATCATCATAATTGTACATGTTTAACATATATTGGATTACTTGCCAACTAAGGGAGAGGGTGGGGGAAAAGGGTTTTGCAAGGGTCAGTTTGAAAAAAAAGTATTCGTGCATTATGTTTTGAAAATAAAAAGCATTAATTTAAAAAATGCCAAAAAAAAAGAAAAAAGAAAATAATCTTCATAAATTACTGTGGCTGAAAAAATTTATCTTATGGTGGCCAACCTTCTGGTGATTAGCTTATCCATATTTCTACTAGTCTAAGATTTGGATACTTATCAACCAGTCAGTGAGTATTTATCAAGCTCGATGCATTATGTAAAGCACCAGGCATACAAGCTGAAAGAATGACAGACACATAGTCTGTCATTGTGTTGGCATAGATTTTGAGATCCCAAAGTCATCTCATCAGTAAGCATTAAGTACCGATTATTTATCATACACTATTATGGGCATTGGCGATGAAAAAGATAAAAATGAAATAGTGTCTGCCCTTTAAGGTAGAAAAGGAGGTGACACATGAATTATATATATATATATATAATTTTGAAAATCTCTCTCTCTCTCTCTTTCTCTCTCTCTCTCTCTCTCTCTCTCTCTCTCTCTCTCTCTCTCTCTCTCTCTCTCTCTCTCTCTCCCACCCCCCTGATTGAGGTTAGAAGCACAGTGTCCACTCATGGTTCCAATCCCACCATTGATTAGTTCAGAATTTTAGGCAACCTAATATACTTCCCTTAGGAGCTTACTATATGGATACCAGGCTTAATGAAAACATCCACTACCTCTCAGAATTACAGAGCTCAAGAAATCTGCCTGCTTCAGTCTCCAAAGGGCTGGGACTGGAAGCCTTTGCCATCATGCTTAGCCTTGAGCTGGACCTTAAAAAGAGTTAGGGAAAAGAACATGACAAGAACACGAATAGAAAGAACAAGTATAGAACTGCTCATATGACTGAATCAGTGCCCTAATTCATTTCTCCCCCTAGGAATATCATCGTCCTGGTTCTCCTGGTGTTCTGCATATGCTTCCTAGTGGCTTGTATTATGTATCTACACGTCACACGAGTTCAGGTATACACATATTCTTTGATATTATATTAATCATTTCAATGATTTTGAATTGTTAGCTGAAAAGATTTAGTAGAATCTTCATAGATTATGCATGAAGTCAGATCCATGGGAGAAATTGAATCAGTTATCTACACATATCACATCAGAAACTCATCTCAAAAATGAATGGACAGGTGGATATGTATCAAAAATATTCATAGAAGCAATGTTTGTGGTAACAAAGAACTGAGAACAAAGTAGATGTTTGTTGTTTGGGGAAATGGCTAAATAAATTGTGGTACATGAATGTAATGGAAAATACTGTTCCATGAAAAAATGATGAATATGAAGAATTCAGAAAAAAAACCATGGGAAGAGAAATGAACTGATAGAGAGTAAATGAAAGCAGGACAACAAAATACACAACACTGTAATTAAAAACAATGACAACAATAATGATTGAGTTTGTATTCAAATAAGGGAACAGGATAGGTCCCTCCATCCCCTTTTTTTTGCATAAGTGGAGGATAATAGGTAATATTACATTTACTGTTATAGTGAAATGATGTTGTTTTTAATTTTGCTAGGTTGCTTTTTCTCTTTTTATTTTGGTTACAAAAAATATTGGTGGGTAGGGAAGTGAAAGGGAAATAATGATTGAAAAGATATCAGTATAATTAAACAAAAATAAACAGGGTTTGACTACATGATTTCTAAAATCCCTTCTAGCTCTAAATCCTAAGATCATCTTTTCCCCAATGTCTACACTGACTAAATTCACTAGGATTTTGTGTTCTACTTTTCCACTTTTCTTGATCTTTGTACTTGTGGGATTTTGAAATAGAGTTGAACATCTGAGCCCCACATATTTCTAAAATATCTTCCATGGCATAGTATAAAAGAAACATCTTTATCCCACATAGTTGGGTTTTGATATTTGCTTTGTTATGGATAACCATAAAAACCATTAAAATTATCAAATGCATATCAATAAAGTCTGGACTGAAATACTATATTGTATATGCATATATTCAAACATGCTTATAGTTCTGTCATGATTAAGCAAGTTTTCCTTGAAGCTGAAACATGTGAAAAGAACATCCCTTGATGATTTTATAAGAGTTAGTCACTACTAGTTTAAGAGAGTTCTTTGACAAGTGAGAGGTAGCAATGTCCTTATCAAAATATTTTTCTTTATGAGCATCTTTAATGGATCTTTTGATTTCATATTCTAATTGTGATTTTAGAACTCTGTGATATGTGGGAGCCCTGTGGACTTCACTCTTCAGAGAATTAAGTAGTCATTTTAACTACATCCGCTTGTCCAGAGATATGTGTGCTGAACAATTTCCCAATCAAATTTATCCAGATGTGTATCACAAAATCATACAGTTTTGTAAATCTAAAATGTTTTCCACTATTCCATGTCATCTCTGGCTTCTCTCCAATAAAAGAAGAAATAAGCAAATGAAACAGGAAGAAAAAACATTCATTAAGCCCTTATTATGTGCCAGTCAGTGTAGTAAGCACTGAGAATACAAATAGCAAAACAACAACTTCATTGATGGAATGCTAAGTCAAAAAAAATTTACTAAAAATCTATTATGCATAAAGACTAAATATTGTTGGCAGTATCTCTAAAATCACACCTTCACGTGCTTTTGGCACCCTGGGATATTTGAAACTTATAAAATCTGCTTATATCGAGTCTCTTTTACATGAATGGATCTAACCCTCTCACCTTCCAAATTTGATTATCATGACCAAAATATTGTGCAAATACAGCAGAAAGACACTTCTTTTTCCTAATCAAAACAGGCCAATTAAAATCTGATAACAATTTAAATATTGTTTCCTTCTTTGCTAATATTAAATTAATCTGTTTCATCTGAATTTCACAAATAAATCATGAACCAAAAAAAGATATATTCTTCAGTACATTTCACTGAAACTAGGACTGCCCTTAGAGTGTGCAGAGTGAAAATATGATGGAGTTGATTCCCATTTCAAAGAATGATCCCTTTGTTCTCTGCAATCTGCCTTTGGCTCTGCTATTCTACTTGAACAGCATTGCACAATAACCTTTTTTTTTCTATTAAAGGCAGGTGTTTTATTCTAAGATTTAAAACTCTTCCCAATTACACTTTATCATGCTTGTCACACTGTTGACATTCTCTTCTTAAGATTTCCAGCATGTTTTGAACGCCATTTGCTCTCAGTTTCCAGGTCTAGGATGGTGACATGCCATTATTTCAGAAACTTTTAAGAATAGTGGTGGTGTCATTTCTGCCTTTGTTGAGAATATGCTTAGAAGCGTGTTCCCAGCAACCTACTGTGTTGATGTTTAGGTAATTGTGGGTCATGTTCCTGGGGGATTTTCCTTTGTACATACTAAAGAAGGCTGCCCTTTTTCTCCACAGTAGCATACTCTGGTTCCTTTTATAATAATGTCTTAGTATTATATGTTATACAAACAGATCCAAATAAGCAATCACTCATTAAAAAATAACAATAACAACCTTGTATTATATTTCCCAGGATAGTGGAAAGAATATAATGAAAACCTCTGAGTTCAGATTTCAGGTCTGCTACTTACTGTGAATTTGAATGATAAGTCATTTATTCTTCCTGGGCCATAAAAAGAAAAGCCTGAGCTAGACTGTCTCCAAGGGTGTTTCCTCTTTTAAATCCTATGAAATTAATAATAATAATAAGTAACACATTAAGAATCTTAAAGTTTACAAAGCACTTTTCACATATTATCCCATTTTATTTACTTAGAAATAAGAATGCTTTTATAATACAAATTATTAAGAACCTATTATATAGTATATCACACAAAGTGCTAAACTCCATGACAGATCTTGAAATAATCTAGTTTGGCAAAACACAGTAGACATATTAGAACAGTGAATCATTTGGATATAGTTCAAAGGGCAACCTTGTAAAATCGGGAATATTATTATCCCATTGGGGATGGGGAAAATATCTGGGTCATATGGCTAGAAAATATCAGTATTAGAATTTGAACTCAGGTCTACTTGACTCCAAATGTAATTTTCCAGACCATTGTATTGCCTAGCTTGCCTGTTTCTTGAAAATGCTCACAGATAGCTAGCTCATATTCATCTTGTTTCTTAGAAGAGTAATGTTTTTAGAAGGCATAATCATGAAAACTATAAAAAGAGAATATTTATTGAAAACTTTTGTTGAAAATACAGTTTTTTTTAAAAAAAGGAAAAATTCTTTACTCTATGGCCCAGTATATTCAATTAATGAATCATATGATCAATGATTCATAAATCATTCATCAAACATCTACTAGGTTCCTGTCTTCACAAATAAATACAAAATACCCTGCTTCATCACAAATTAGGAAAGCTTGTCTATATCATATTATCTCAATTGTGTATTCAATGACATTGTGAGGGAAAAGACATCAACAATTATTCCTGACATGTTTTTTTAGTTCATTTTTAAGTCATTTCTGATTCTTTGTGAACCTGTTTAGACTTTTCTTGGCAGAGACATTGGAGTAGTTTGCCATTTCCTTCTCATACTCATTTTACATATGAGGAAACTGAAGCAAATAGGATTAAATGATTTGCCCAGGGTAACAGAGCTAGTAAGTGTCTGGGGCTGGATTTGAAATCAGATCTCCCTGACTCCAAGCCTGACCCTCAATGCACTATACTGCCTACTTGCTTAGTTGCTTCTTTCCCTATTCTTAATTTTTATCTTAGTCATGACCACAATATACTAGATTTATCAGAATATCCTAGTTTCTATGGTCTCTTATCACTTTCATTCTGAAACTAGTTTGGAATTTCTCAAAAGGAATTTTATGGGGTAGCCAAGGAATTAAAAATTACAAAACAAAATATAAAGATTTTATTCTTCAACTAAACTATACTTGGGCTTCAGCGATATACTTCCCTAAATACCCAGCTTCCCTCAGAGTATAAACAAGAACTTGATAAAAGATCCAATAGGATTATGTCAGAAAGTCTGCCTTTATCTCTCCCAAACTCTAGGCCAACATTTATACCTGTCCATTTGTCTTCTCTACCTGAAGAGAGAATTATACTACAAACTCAGCATGTCCAAAAATGAATTCTTCTTTTCCCCAAAACCAGGTATTCCTCATTAGTCTATTTCTATTAGGCTTACCAACTTTACTCCAGTCATCCATAATTTGAACATTAGTAATTTTTTAACTCTTCCATGTTCTTTGCTTCAATTCTATTAAGCCACCAAAACCTATAGATTCTCCTTGTTCAGTATTTCTTGATTATTAAATCCAGAATTTATTCCTCTTCCCATTTCTATTGTCATTTCCCTATTTCATATGCCTATTATCTCTCTCCTAAGCTGTCATAATAGTGTTTTTACTAATCTTCCTAGCCCTAGTCTCTCTTCCTATCAGTCCATACTACATACAGATATTACATTAATCTTAATAAAGCAGTTATGATATCACTTCACTGTCCAAAACTTGTAATAGCTCTCTGCTGCCCTTTGAACCTTATCCAAATGACTCACTGTTCTTGTTCATGGCTACCATGTTTCACCAAACTAGATTGTTTCAAGACCTGTCACAGAGTTTAGCACTTTGGGCCATGTAGTATATAATAAGTTCTTAATAATTTAAGTTATAGAAAAATCATTCTTACTTCTAAGATTCTCTTTCTGTTGTACTCAACTACATAGATTGATCTTTAAAATGAGTATTTTTAGAAATATAACTCTTTACCAACAAAGATCTATAGTCTGATAACCAGACCATTGGACCCAGAGTCAACGTACTTCAAAGTTGGCCTCATAAAGATACAAAAATAAAATGATCTTTGATGATTTTAGCTATGCAGAACAAACCTAACAGGAAAACACAATAATTTTATATAATTTTATCCAAAAAGAAAACTTCAGAAATTCCTGAGAAATGATGAGCATTCACTTAAAAAGAAAATATTAATATTTGATTTGAAATATAAGAAAATAGATATTTATATAAAACAAAAGGGACAGTTTGATAGCATTAACTAAATAATTTCATTGTTTTAAAAAATAATTTCTTTTGTTTTTATGTCAACTGTGTTTCTTAGTATATGCCCCCATCATGACTCTGCAAAAAACCATTATCACCAAGAGAAACAGAATCTGTTGAGCTTTAAAATACAGGAGCAAAAATAGTAATCTAAATGTACCTTTGGATTAATTTTCAAATAGACTTTCCTTTTAATTCCCAAAAGATAGCCATTTCTCCCTTCCCCAGATCTAAATTCTAGTTTCTGTAGGCATGCATAAATAGCAAAAGGTTTGAGAAATGTTAGTTAGTGGGCACACATATTAAAAAATCCCAGTATTTGATCATTTATCTTACTCTAATTTCTTTCTCTCCAGTATTTTTCATATAAAGCAAGTGTTCTTAAAATCTATTTGTGTGTGTGTGTGTGTGTGTGTGTGTGTGTGTGAGAGAGAGAGAGAGAGAGAGACAGAGAGACAGACAGACAGAGACAGAGATAGAGAAAGAGAAACAGAGAGACAGACAGAGAGACAGAGAGAAATGGCAGTCTGGTAAAAGCTATAAGTGTCTTAAAACAATGTGTTATAGTGCATAATATAAATTAGGATTATAAAAGAAACCAATTATATTGAAATAGAATTTTCAAAATATGCTTTAAAAAAAAACAAGTCCACACAGCTCTGGTTAAGAATTCTAAAGCTTCTGTTGCTGATTGAGATCTGTTTTTCCTTGCCCTAGATAAGGAATAAAAGTGATTTTTGATTTCTGCATCAAAAAACTACATTACAGAGAAAAAATGCATTTAGAGATATAGAAAAAGGGTTGAATCTTACTTCTGATAATGCCCATCTAACACATGGCTGGCTCACACCAGTTTTCTGAAACTGTTTCTTTATGTGCAAAATGAGCAAGTTGGCTAAGGAAATCAAAGACAGAAATAAAGGATTAATATGATGAAAGGTAATTCACTGGAGAAAGAAATGGCAGACTATTCCAATATCTTTGCCAAGAAAAATCCATGGGCAGTACTTGCCTGGTGTACTGTGGTCCACTCAATCTAACAAAATATTCATAGCAGCACTTTTTGTGGGAACAAAGAATTATATATAATGCTCTACACATAGGGAAATGTTAAAACAAAACAAAACAAACTATTCTTTATTTTCTCCTTATTTTGTTTTAGCTTTCAGACTTCAAAAACCATGTTCCTGCCTCTGTCTCAATCTAGTGCTTCCCTCAGCAATCTAGAACATTTATCCATCTCTATGCCTTTACAATCTATAATATTCTTCTCTAAGGCCCATCTCTTTTTCCCATTGTGGAGTTCTTCCTGGTGGTCTCCTCTTATCTTTGTTCCTGCCTATCCATCATAACCATACCTCTACCTTGGGTAAATTCATTTGTCCTCAACTGGGGTGACAGAGATATAATTGAAGTGCCAGGTCTTCTGTATATTGATGTCTTTCCAGAGTCTTTTTCTTCCTCAAGGACATCTCCTTGAAGATAATCTAGTTCTATATTTCTTTTCTTTCTATACTAGAAATCAGAAATCCAATATCTCGCTTCTTTCAAGTTCTTGCCAACTGTACCCCCCTCACATAGTTGGAGACCAGCGAGTAATCAGTCTAACCAAAGAGGAGAGACCTCTGATTACAGAGGCTCAAATGGTAGGGAATCATTAGAAGATGTATATAATTTAATGCAAAGGAAATTAAGGCAAAACCAAGAGAACAATATGCACAATGTAAATAAAAAGATCACCAAAAGGAAGTTGAGTTTTAAGTTTAAAAGACAATAAGATCCTGGAGAAAAATATTTATTGCTCACAGAAGAAAGGCAGAGAGCTACTAATACAGAATCTTGCAGACATTATCAAACAAGATTTAGTTTTATTTTTATTACAAATGTATTTGCTTAATTGTTTTCTTATCATAAGAAAGAGGAAATAGTGGTACAGGGAAGAATGATAAAGATAAAATGTAAAGACAAGAGACATCAGTAGATATATTTTCCAAGTTCACACAAGTAGAACATGGATAACCTGAGATTTTCATCTCCATGGATGTTCTTTCCAAGATACCACACTGTTGTTTTCAAAAGAATATGCTTGAAAAGAGGGGATAAAAGAATATTACTCAGGAAGCTGGAAGATAGCTTAATGGAGCAATGATTAGCTAGAAAGATGTGAAATATTGGTTTCCTTCTATGTGTTCATTTATAGAATATTTTAAAATATGATTAAAATAATGTTTGTTAAGACTAATAATGTTTTTGTTTATGTAGTGTTTTCCAGGGTGCCTGACAATTCAAATTCGTACTGTTTTATGTATTTTCATCGTGATCTTACTTTACTCAGTGGCACAAGGATGTGTGGTGAGTATTTAAATTTGTAATTCAAAGGCAGAATTTCAGCAATATTGTTATAAATAGAACTGCACATTTTCAGTAACTCCTCAAGTTTAGTCTTTAGTCAAACCACTATAGAGTTTGATTTTAAAGTTCTACATAGAGTTTTAATGAATAGAAAGATACTTACTCTTATGGCTTTCTTTTCTTAAACACATTTTTATTCCTTAAGAAAGAAAAACTTGTAATTTCTGCCTTTTGACTCCCTAAACAACATTGTACATTTGGATCTATCTATGTACATCTAGTTTCATTTCTAGAACATTTTTAGGAACATGCAGCTTTCAAAACACTGGGATTGGGATTAAGAAAACTAATTTTCATTAATTCAAATCTAGGCTCAGACATTTACTAGATGTGTGACCCTGGGCATATCATTTAACCCTGTTTGCCTTAATTCCTCATCTGTAAAATGAATTAGAGAAAGAAATGACAAACCACTTTAGTATCTTTGCCAAGAAAACCCCAAATGAAGTCATAAAAACAAGGACTTCCCTGAAATGACTGAATAACAACAACAAATCTTTCTCCAGTTTGCACATACTAAATTCTAAATTCAGCAAAACAAAGAAAAGGAACAGCTCTAGTCAAAGCAACATACTTCTTTATGAAGGGTTGACATCAAAATCATGTGAAAATGATCAGTTTTCAAGGAGTTACAATAAAAATACACTCAAAACTAAAATATCCCCAATATGTGTCAATATTACATAATGATTTAGCAGGTACTTTTAGGATCTGAAGGATATCACTAGAAATATCAATGAGAACAAGCCAACTAGGTGAGTTTTCCATATGGGCTGGGTGTCAGAAAACCTGAGTTCAAATCTTATCTCAGATGTTTCCTGGCTGTGTGACTGGACAAATTATATCTGTCACCCTCAGTTTCTAATCTGTTAAAAGGGGATGATAATAATAGCTTTATTTATTACTTTATGGGTAATAAACCTTATTAGGTAGAGTATAGCAACTATCATTGTTATCATCATCATCATTCCATTGCAACGTGATGTATGAGTGAGTAGAGAGATGGGAAGAATATTTTCCTCATTTTAATTCTGAGGACAAATAGAATGTTGATGGAAATTTAACTTTCTCTTCTCCATTTTGAGGAGTGTTTGTGTGTGTGTGTATGTGTGTGTGTGTGTGTGTACAAGTCTACGTATATGTTTTAAAACACAAATGTAGCTCTAACCCTAATTCTACTATGAGCCAACTAAAGCTATAGATGCATGCAGGAAAGAGAAAAAGAGAAGGAGAATAAGCATTTGTTAAGTGTTTACTGTACCATAAATATGTGAACTCTTTATGCATATTATTTCATATGAGCTGAAAGGTAAGTGCTATTATAATCCCTAATTCACAGGTGTGGAAACTAAAGCAAAAAAAAATGTTAATGAATTGCCCAGAATCAAACAATTAGTAAGTGTCTAAAGTTGATTTTGAATTCAGGTTTTCCTGACCGAGATAAATGTTCTTTCCACCTACCTATGATTGTATCATTAGATGATGTGGCTGTATGTTTACTAGCTTTTAGGTGTCACTTCTTTTTTAAAATTAATAATTTATTTAATAATTTTCCCCAGCTATATTAAAAGCAAATTTTTTAACATTTGTTTTTAAAATTTTTGAGTTCTAGATTCTCTTCCTTATCCCCACCCACAATTAAGAAATCACATGTGAAATTATGTAAAACATTTACATAAGTCAGGTTGTGAAAGAAAACAAAGATCTCCCATCCTAATTAAAATAAAAACCCTTAAGAAAAAATTGAGTGAAAAAGAGAGAAGTAGAGAATGCTTTAATCTGTATTAAGACACAATCGGTTCCTTCTCTGGGTATGGAGAGGATTTTTCATTATAAGTCCTTCAGAGTAGTTGTGGATGCTTATACTACTGAGAATAAAAGTCATTTGCAGCTGGTCATCCCAGAACATTGCTATTACTTTGTATGTAGTATATTTCACTTTGTTCTTGGAAGACTTTCCAGATTTCTCTTTCCCTGTGAGCATTCTGCTCATAATTTCCCAGAGAACAATAATATATCACCATAAACAATTAGCACAGTTTATTGAGCCATTCCCCAATTGATAAACATCCCTCAACTTCTAATTTTTTTCTCCTGAGAAGAGGGCTGCTATGAATATTTTTGTACATATAGGTCATTTTCTTTTTTTTCCTGTTTTTTTTTTCTCAATCTCTTTTGGTATTCATGCCAAGTAGTGGTGTTGTTAGGTCAAAGTATATGCATGAATTTGCAGTCCTTTGGGTACAGATCATTTATTTTGCTAATTTATAATTGGGCATGGCTCTTATTTTTTATAAATTTGACTCACTTCCTTCCATGTTTGAGCAATGAGGCCTAATCAAAGAAATTTGATTAGTATTTTTTCTACAATTGCTATTGCTCATTGTATTTCCCCCTTTTATTCTCTCTCCTTTTAGCCTGTCCCTTCTCAAAAATGTTCTGCTACTGAGCACTACCTTCCCAGTATGCCCTCTTTTTAAATCACCCTCCCCTCCTTCCCATGTCCCATTTCATCCGATTTTCCTATAGAATAAGGTAGATTTCTGTACCCCTATTGAGTGTAGGCATCACTTCACAGAACATAATTTTAATTCTTTCTAAACAATTCCAAACAATCTGCATGTACCAATTTTTGATAATTAGAAGCAGTTGTTGTATATGCACTAACTAGTTTTATGACTAGGGATAAACCATTCAATGTCTAAATGTCTAATTTCAATGAGGAAATCTTAGTGATCTCTTCTATCTCTATAATTAAAAGTCTGTATGCAATGAGCATTTTGCCATTGAAGAGTCTTCACAATCTTATCAAAATAACAATACTCCTCCCTACTGATATAAATTGCACAGTCAGAAAGACTTGAGTTCTGTTAGCACAACTCCAGAACTGGCTATCTTTTGACTTTTCTCTGTATTTGCCTTTTCTTTGTACTTCTATCACTCCACACAATGCCTGATGTCTAGCAGGTTCCAAATAAATTTTAATTGACTAACAAAAAAAAGGAAAAAAGTATTAGACACAGCTGTGTTTCATTGAGCAAATCACTTCACCTCTCTATTCTGTTACCACAGCTATAAATTCAATCTAATAATATAAATTTCACCCAGGGTTATTGTGAGGATCAAATATGATAATGTTTGTAAAACACTTAGCACAATACCTGGCACCTAAGGTGCCATATAAACACTTGTTTTTTTAAAGGTCATGAATTTTGTTAGCAGTTTTATAGGTAGGATGATACTGTTCCATGTCAGCCCAAATATTATAGGCTATTTAGACTACTCTGGAGTCAAGTGCAGATTCTGGATTTTTTATAGAGTTCCAAAACTATGAAAATCACTAAAAGTTACAAAATTAGGTGAAAGTCATATAATTTATTTTCAAATTCATTTTGCTCTTTCTATGTCTATAAGGATGGCATATTTCCATGCCACAGATTCTGCAATTTTAAAATGCTTTGTTTATTTTTTGTTGTCACCCGCCTCACAACAATCTTCAGATTGCTTACATCCTATCAAATATCTAGAATAAATTTCTCTGTAAGTAAATAATAGAAAAAAAGCAAATGTAAATCTGATTTTCTTTAATGACAGATATATGGAAATTATATTTTATGCTAAAGTTTAATAAAATATTAATCCCTACTTCAAAGTGATTTTTAATGATACAGTTTGAGTTATACTGTGGGTAAAAATCTTTCCCTAAGCATATATAGATGTGCATATCAAATTCATAGCACTTATTATAATACAGAAACCTGGATTTCATACTTGATTCCCTATCACCAGCATTATTGTACTTCATTATTTATACATGTTTATTATTTATGCATTTTCCTTTTTTCTTGTTCTAAAATTGGATTAATTTGACAACAAAGAATTATAAAAGTGGGGAATATATCAGTTATATGTTTAAAAATGAATTATTACTTGCTCAAAGGGTATCAATGGAGTAGACACAAAAACTATCAAATCTAAAAAAAATGAATTAAGTAAAAAAATCTATAAGGAATAATATTTGATATAGATATAGTAGCTCAAGATCTCCATAGTTCTTTCCTTACAATGATTCTGTGAGATGAATAGGTAAATATTAGATATAAGGAAATAATTTCAGAATGCTTAAGTGGCTTATGGTAGGGGTCACACAACAAGTGTCTAAGCCAGGATTCAAACTCAGATCTTTAGTGAATCCAATCCCAAAGTTATTTCTAATATCACCATATTAGGATTTTTTTTTTGCTTTATTAAGGCAAAAGAGCCAGTTAACTACCATTTAAATTTGTCAGTGCATTATTTTTGCATTAGCAGGGTTATGGATAGTACAGTAATGATAGTGAAATTACTGAGATTCACCCAGTTCACAAGGTTCTAACATTGAGTTGGGAAAAATCACTTCTTCCCCTGGGAAGTGTCCTATCCTTTATCTCAAGGTCTTTTGCTGTCACTATACTGTCAAAGTGTTTTTCAAGTTTATGCCCCCTCTTCTGGTAAGCACCATCCCTACACAACTATATCAATATCTTCCAAGAGGTTGGCCATATATCAGAGGCTAGGGCCAGAATATTCAGTAGACTGGAGATCTTCTCTCTAGGGTATAACAGCATTTGATTAGGGGAAAAAATCCTCCATGCACGTTTTCAAACTGGATTTGTCCCAAGTCCCAGAATTCCTATCTAAGGCCCCAGTCATAGAGAACATAATTATATAACATATATATATGTCTGCATATACCCATCTAAAATACGTGAGGACAAAAAAAAAAGACAATCTACTATAGAAAAGGGATTTTTTTTAATCTGCTAAATATCCAATTTTAAGATTTCTTTAGTTTCTGGGATCTTCCATTCAAATGAAAAAAGTACTCGCCATTTATTTTTAAAATTATTTAATCAATTTCCATTCTGACTAATATTGAGTAAATTTTATTTAGTTACTTCCTATGAAGGCACTATCCAAGTTGTTTTGTGACAGTAGGTATACTAACTTGAACATACAGACTTTCTTTTTTTCCTCAATAGTATTTTATTTTCCTAAATAAATGCAAAGATAGTTTTCAACATTCATTTTTGTAAGAAATTCTTGCCCTGTGTGTCTCATGTAGTTGTTGAAAGAAAAGTCCTTTGTAAATCTTGAAGCACCAGATAAATATGAGTTCTTATCATTTTCCTGTTTCATCTGTAAAATATGTATAATGTACATTTGTTGTTTCAAAGGATCAAATAAGGTAATATATGCAAATATGAATTTGCACATGTGAAATATGAGCTTTATAAATAATCAGTTAAAGCTAGTTGCGTATTCTAAACTAAAATCATTTCAAGAGATAAGATGCTGGAACTGTATTTGATAGTGTGTGTATATGTTCAAAATGGATTATTACTTTACAAGGTTTTCTTTTCTACACCCCTTTCTTCCTACTCTCCTAGGTGGGCTGCATGTCTTGGTCATGGAACACTAATTCCAGCAGCTCCTTAGTGATTATTTCTTCTGGAGGAATGAATAAAACAAGAAATGTCCTGCCCTGTGACACAGCCCATCACGCATTTCTTTCCTGCATTGTGGGGACTTTGACGCTGGCAATATTTCTCCGTGTCTCTTCATTGCCAAAAATGATCCTTCTCTTTTTGGTTACAGTTTTATATATACTTGTTTTGGAGCTCAGTGGGTACAGAAAAGCAGTGGGGTAAGAAAACTTACTGGAATATCAATAAGGAAGGAGGTCTAAAGGGTCCTTGAGAAGAGGTTATCTGCAATTTTTTCAGTAATTCCAGTGTATTTCCATCTCTTGGCAATAGTTTTTTTAATGTTTTTTTTTAATTTTCAGCTCTGAATTTTCTCCCTCCCACCTTACTTCCTCCTCCCAAGAAAGCAAGAAAAATACAAAGCCAATTACATACATGTAGAGTCAAGAAAAATAAATTTCCATATTATCCAAATACCTCCTTTCCCCAAAAAATTATGAGCTCTGTATGCACTGAGTCCATTACCTTTCCATTTAGGAGTTGGTTTTCATTTTGAGTCCTCTGGAATTGAGTTTGATCATTAAATTGATCAAGGTTTCTGAGTCTTTTAGTTAAAAATTTTTATCAGTGTAATACCAATGATTCCAAAAGACAATGAATCAAATTTTCTGTCTTTGTCAGACAAGTGATGGACTTAGAGGGGAAATTATAAATTTATTTCTTGGGATATAACTAATGCATGAATTTATTTTGTTTGACTATCCATATTTGTTACAAGGTTTTTTTGTTTTATATTTTTCTTGTTACTTTTCCTCCCCAACAGTGGAAGAGGAAGTAAGAGGATGAGAATATATATATACAGATATATATTTTATTTAGCAAAAATAATTAAAATGGTAATGATTTTATTGATAAACTAGTATTATATTTAGAGAAGTATGTTTCAGGAAAAATAATATTGAAGTTGAATGCTCTTAAAGTGATTTGGGACATACTTATTAGGAAAAAATGTACTTTGAAGGGTTGAGGTTTCTTTATTAAAAATTCATATATTTAATGTCTTTAATATACTTGCTTTACTATACTAAAACATACTGTTTTCAAAAACAGACCAATATTTTTAAAAGAACCCAAAACAATTTTCAAGGTGCAATCTGTTTGGCCACCTTGTCCATTGTCAGTAATGTATTCTAAATTCTAAAAGAACAAATTAGTGCTCTTAAGCATTTAACCATAGTGCCTGGCACATGGTAGATGATTAACAAATATATTCTGACTAATTGATTAAAGTTTTACATGGTAAAAAAAATAACCAGGATATGTTCTTTTAAGTGAAAAAGCTCAATGTGGATAAAACTCAAACAGTGGAACATTGAATAATAGTAAAAAAAATTGGAATCCTTGAATTAAGGAGAATAGATTCTATCCAAAATCTATAGTAATAGCTGCCTTTTGAGTAATTGCAGTTATGATATTACTCAAAGAAATTTATTTTATATGAAGCTGAGGTGTTGGCCTCAGGAACTGATCACTAATTTGAGTTTGTCTTTTCTCCTAAGGGGTGGCACCTTTTACCTCCGTGGATATGAACCCATATTGGCAATTTTGCTGTTTTCCTGTGCTCTGGCCCTTCATGCCAGACAAGTGGACTTGAAGTTACGTCTGGACTACCTCTGGGCTGTTCAGGCAAGAATCCCCTTTTCCTTTCCCTAAAATTGTTTGTATATGGCAAATAATTTGCTAAAAGCTTGGTTATGAAGGGCAATAATTGGCTTTAAACAAAAATAATCACCAAGGGAAAATAAGGAAAATAGATATGAAAACAATTATGTCCAAAAACTCAAGAAACTAACATTTTAGTGGAGAAGATGACATCTAATTAAAGATGCATACAGAATAGATAGTAGGTAATATGATGGGGACATCAGTAGCAGAAAAATCTGGCAAAAGGTAGACTTTGAGCTGAGCCCTGAGGGAAGATAGGAAAAATAAAAAAGTAAGAGAATAGAGTATTCCAAATATGATAAATAACCAATGCAAAGACACTCAAATGGGAATTGTAATGTCATGCTTAAGGAACAGCAAGAAAGTTGATTGTAGAGGATGTAGAAGGGAGTCAAGTACAGGAAAACTTCAAAGATAGGAAGGAATTGGGTTGAGAAGGACTTTAAAAGCTCAAATGAAGGCTCTATAATTGATTCTGCAGGTAATGAGGAAACACTAGAGATCACTGAGGGAAGATGATTTGGTCAGACTTAGATTTTAGAAAAATCATTTTGGCAACTGCATGGAGAATGGATTGGAGTATAGAGAGGCTTGAGGAAGGAGGACAAGTAAAAGGTATTATTACCCTATTCAGGTAAGAGGTAATGAGAACTTGAACTTAAGTGATTGTATTTTATGTAGAGAAGGGAATATATATATATATATATATATATATATATTTGTAAAAGATGTTGTGACATAATTTGCATGGATTATATGTATAGTATAAGAGTGAGGATTCAAGGATGACACTGAGACCTTGGGTTATTGGGAAGATGAGTTATTATGATTGGGTTGAACACAATAGAATGAATATATATATACACATACACACACAGATATACACACAGACACATACATATACATATGCAATATACATATATGTATAATATATGTAGGTATATATACACATGTATATATATATGTATATATATATATACACAAAATACATATATGTATGTATGTGTATTTGCATAGCTGCCTGAGAAGAAATACAATTATTTTCTAATAACCTGAGCAAAAAGATGAGTATATAAATTTTGTTTATGCATAGATGCCATTTGTACTATGGACAACATTAAAATACATACATGAGTAGTTTCCAGGATGTCCTAACCTATTGCTAAATTCCCAGTCCAAATACTTATCTGGTTAATGATTTCTTGAAATTTGATGAAAGGCTAAAGAATGTATAAATAGATGTTTGTATAATTACTTTCTCGACCTTTAACCAAAAGCCTAGGGATTTTTTTCTGGCATTATTATTCTTTAAAGCCCCAATTACATTATATGGTAACTTTGATATTCGGTGGCCCTTAGTGGTGAATTCTTATTAATGCAATGCAGAAGTGCATAAAGTGCATTAACATGTTCTTAAAGTTTCCACCATTAAAATTCAATGACTTTGACAGGTCCCATTATTTCATTCAATGGGCAAATCCTGATTAATCTTTGTGATTGTTATTGTTCAGTTGTGTCCTACTCTTTCTGACCCCTCACATGGCAGAGACACTGAAGTGGTTTGTCATTTTCTTTTCCAGTTCATTTTATAGATGAGGAAACTGAGGCAAACAGAGTAAAGTGACTTGCTCGGGGACATACAGGTAATAAGCATCTGAGACTAGGTGTGAATTCAAGAAGATGAGTTAGTCTGACTCCAAACTTGGCCCTCGATCCACTATACCATTTAGTCACCTAAGATCAGCTAGTCTTACAAAACTGTAAAAATTTGAAAGCATCTATGTCACACAGTAGATAGAGCAGTGGACCTGGAATCAGATTGAATGGAGTTCAGATCCTTTCTTAGACACTTAACAGCTGTGTGATCGTGAGCAAGCCACTTATGTATATTTAATCTCAGTTTCTTGATCTGTAAAATGGGGATAATGATAGCATCTACTTTATAAGATTGTGAGGGAGGTGCTAACATTAATCATTTATTAACCATAAAGTGCCTTATAAATACTATTAGTAATTAGTAATAATATTAGTATTAGTATGGTCTGTCATACATGGTCTGTCAACAAAGGATTAGATTAGACAAAACAGATGGAAGAGGGTGGTCAAGTGATGAATATTTTTGGCCATGTAGGATTTCTTGAGTCATAAATACTAGAAAGATTTATGGCTTGAAACCTCTTTCCCTCCTCCCCACCAAAAAACAAACACACAACAACAGCAATAAAAAACACTTATCAGCTAGTGATCTGCCCTCTTAGTCTCTTTTTGACAGGACCAGTGCAAACCTCAGTAGAATCTGCAAGAGCATGTCCATAGCTTATAGACCCTAGAGTTACTTCTGTACATTAGGGGAAGATTTAGTTGAAGAATATTCGACAATGAATGTTGAAGTTATATGTAACTGATGATATATTTTCTTGAGGAATTAATGTTTTAGAATACTTTTTTAAAGTTAGTGTTATTAGTCACAGGATTTGATTATAATACTATTTTTCTTTGTAACCTCTCCAGTTCTCTAAGGGATTCACATTTGTCCCAAGTTGTTTTACTTCTAGTTATTTTTATAGCATGAGCTTTAATATTAAGGTTGTATGTCCACTTAGAAAGTATTAAGGAATGTGAAATAAAAGTGTTCATCTAAGCACTATACCAGGGCTTCTTAAACTTTTTTTCAATTACAACCCCATTTTTACATGACCCCAAATTTATAGGTATATAAAACAGGTAAACAAATGAAATACTTACTAATAGTAAGTCATAATTTCCCATCCCCCTTTTCAGTTATGAGACCTCATATGGGATCATGAACCACAGTTTAAGAAAGTATCCCCTTGGTAATTTGAATTTCATAGCCTTAAAATTATAAATTGATTTTTGTAGTAATGTCATTTTATTATATTGACACGGCTTAGCACTGAATATTACTCCAGCTATTTAAATTGTTCTTTATTTCTTTAAGGAATACTTCCAATTGAATATATACAAGTTTTTTTTTTAAATGTGTACTTTGGTAGATCAATCCTCAAAAACTTTTTTGCATTTTGTAGTTATTTGAAATGAGATTTTACTTTTGATGTTTGTTATTTCTAATGTTTTATTATTATTATATAGAAATGCTGTTGATTTTTGAGGATTTATTTTGTAGGTTTCAACTTGGTTGAAACTACTAATTGTCTCAATCATTGTCTGCTCATTTCCTGGAATTTTCCAAGTAAATTATTATATCAAGAGCAAATAGGGATAGTTTTAGTTTCTCTTTACCTCTCTTTAACCTTTTAATTTCTTCTTGTCTTATTGTTATTGCTAGTATTTTGAGAAGTATGTCAAATAATATTGGGAAGAGTAGGCATCTTTAGTTTATTCCTGTTTTATTGGAAAATATTTTAGTGTATCCCCATTATATATGATATTTGCTCTTAGTCTTAGATAGAGGCTTTCTAAGATATTAAAAAAAGGTCCCTTTTTATCTATACTGTGTGTGGCTTTTTAGCACAAAGATATATTTTGTCAAAGGCTTTTTCTGTATCTATTGAGATGATAATCTACTTTGGGATATTTGGGCTTTTTTTATGTGATTAATTATGTTGATTGTTTTTCTAATTATGAACTACTCTGACATTCCTGGAATAAATCCCACTTGGTTATTATGAACAATTTCTTGAATAAATATAGTCTAAATGACAGAATTTTGTTTAAAATTTTAGAATCAATGCTCTTTAATGAAATTAGTCTACCTCATTATTTTTCTTTGTTTTATCTCTCCCGAGTTTAGGTATTGGGACTTGATTGTCTCAAAAAAAGAATTGCTTTTGTTTTCTCCCTTCCTCCCTCCCGCTTCTCCTTTGCTCCCTCCCTCCCGCCTTCTCTCCTTCCATCCCCCCCCCCCGCAATTAAAATAATTTAGAATGATTTGTGAAGGTTGGGAACTAATTGTTCTTTAAAAGTTTGATAGAATTATCCTATGATTCCATGAGGAACAGGAGTTTTTTGGAGTTTTTTTTGGTTTTTTTTTCCCCCTTGGGTAGTTCCTAACCAAATTTATTTCCCTTCCTGAAACTAGGTTAAGATCTCAAATTTTTTTCTGGCAATTTGAATGTTTTGTATTTCTGAAGGTGTTCTACTTTTTTGAGTTCTCTGTTTTGTTAGCTTATAACTATACATAATATATTCTGATTATTTCTACTGATTTTACTGTGACTTTACCTTATTTATTTGATATTTATTTGATTTTCTCTTTTTACAAATCAGATAATATGAGAGTTTTATCAATCTTTTCAAAGAAACAGCTTTTAACTTTGTTCATAATTTCTATTTTTTTACTTATAATTTTAATTGTTTTTCCTTCTAATTTTTATGCATATTTTAGATTTGTTTCTAAAGTTTTAAATACATATCCAATTTATTAATCATCTCTTTTTTCTACTTTGTTAATGTATGTTTATAAAAATATAGTTTTTCCCCATAAGAACTGCTTTAGTTGCTTCCCAGAAATTTCGCAATGTTCTTTCATCATTATTTTCTTTTTTATAGTTATTGTTTCAGTGATTTTTCTTTGACCTATTTGCTATTTAGGATTCCATTGTTAAGTTTCCATTTGGTCTGAATCTTTTGTTTATGGTACCCAAAAATGTTATGACTTTTACTGCATTGTGATCTGTAAATTATGTATTAATGTATTCTGCCTTTTTACCTTTACTTGCAATATTTCTGTGCCCTGGTACATTGTAAATTTTTATAAAAGTTCTCTGAGCTGCTAAGAAATATATATATATATATATATATATATATATATTCTTTTGCTGTTCTGTTCAGAAGATGACAAGACTTTTAACTCTAGTTTTTCTAGGAAATTGTTCAGTTTCGTATTTCCCTTTTGTTTATCTTTCTGATTGACCTATCCAAAATGGAGAAAGAGATATTGAAGTGTCCTGTCATATATGGCTTTACTATCTATTTGTTCTTGTAGCTCAAATAATGTTTTCTTTATGATTTTGGAAGCGAGGCACTTGGAGCATATGAGCTTATTACTCATAGAGCTTTACATACATCAGAGCTTCTTAAACTTTTCCCACTTGCAACCCCTTTGTGGTAGAGAAATTTTTACACAATCCTGGGAATATAGGCTTTTAAAATCGATATACAAATCAAATATTTGCAGATAATAAATTATAATTCCATGACCCTGTATTCAAGTAAACCTACCTATATGATATAGCAATCCACACCTTAGAAGTTTTGGTATATAACATCCCATCTCAATTAAGCATCCCAAGAACCCCTCTGATAGCAAGAGTTCTTAAACTTTTTTTGGATTCTAAACTTCTTTCATAATCCAGCAAGATCTTAATCTCCTAATTAGATTTCAAACAATCATAGTTAAGTGTGAAATTTTAATTAAAAGTTAATAAAAATAAAAATGTAATTTTTCCTCCATCTAAATTCACAGACTCTCTGAAATTCATCCATGAAGCAACATCCCTGTGGATCCCAGATTTAATGCTTCATAGTTTAGAGGCATTGTTAATGCTTAGAAAGATTAAGTGACTTATTTAGGATCAAATAGCTAATAATTGTCAATGATGAGATTCAGACACAGAATTTGTTGGCTTCAATGCCAGCATATCAATCCACTTTACCACACTGCCACTTTTGCATGCAAAATGACATATTGGGTATTAGAGGTAGGTGGCTAGGCAATGAATATTTCTTCAACTGTCAAGCTAAGTGAAATAGTAAGTTCTCTAAACTGAATTTTTGAAAAAAAAAACATTAGCATCTGATTGATAAATTCCATAATATCACATTGCCTAAAGTATCCTAGCCAGTGTAGTGACCTGCCATGGAAGTAGGGCTGGATTGCCCAGAGTACAGTTGGCATATTTTCCCAGGGCCATGCAATGAAATGACCTGTAGTTTGGTGATTCTTCTGGGGTAAAGTGGAATGACGCAGTCATCTGTGGGCCTTGGAATCTCTCTCATAGTATGGCATCATGGAATCCTGCCTGGCTTATTCTGTAGAGGTCATCCAAATGGGGATGGAAACTAGAGCAGACTAAAATCGATATGTTTGTGTGTTTGTTGTTATTGAAAAAAACTTTGTAAGATAGGAAAAGAATCATCAAATAATATATAAACATGGTTTTAATTTAGCATCTCTTAAGGTTCAAAGGGATCAATACAGAAAAAAACTAATTTAAGCTCTTATTCTAGATTATTTGATATATCATAGAAACATGATCTGATCAGAAAAATTATTTCTTTAGCAATCATTTATATAAAATTTACTGTGAGAACTTGATCCCTGTGCTCACTGACTTTACTTAGTACTACCTAGTACACTATAGGTAGAGAAGTAACCTACAAACATACATGACTATTATGTTCAGGGAAGTGATATGGTTATTTTGGCAAGGATTTATTGGATGGAAGGAACAAAGGAGTAAGAAAGACTTATAAGAAAATTGCTGTAATAATTCAGATAGTAATGAGCAACTGAAATCACAGTCACTTACCTTCTCCATTTTAAAGATGAAAAATCCTATGACAGGATTCAGTTAGTCCACAAACATTTCTTAAATGCTTACTATGTTCCATGTACTAAACTAATGTTGGGTATACAAAGACAAATGTGAAAAAGACCTTCCCTTCAAGAAATTATATTCTAGTGGGATAGAGGGGTAAGAGGACAAGATATGTATACATTAAAGTATATACATTATACAAGATGAATAGGAGGTGGTCATAGGAAGGCAGTCATTTGGGGGCAATAGGAAAAAAAAAAACTTTACATAGTAGATTGTACTTTAGTTGAAGTTTAATGGAAACTAGATATTCCAAAAATCTGAGTTGAAGAAGTGCACTGCAGACACTGGGACAGAAAAGAGGGAATATCATTTGTAAAGAATATGAATAGGCCAGTATGGCTAGAAAGAATAAATGAAGAAAAGGATAAGGCATAAGAAGATTGGACAAGTAGAAAAGGACCAGATTTTGAAGGCCTTTAAATACTTAATAAATGGGTTTATATTTGATCCTTGAGTTACCAGAGATTCTATTTTTGTTTTGGTTTTGGGGAGGGGCTGGTAGTGATATGTTTAAACTGAAGGTTTAAGAAGAGTTACTTTAGTGGTTATGTGAACAATAAATTGAGACGAGACCAGTAGACTGAATATGAGACTCTTAAAATAATCTAAATGAGAAATAATGAGGCCCTGAACTAGGGTGGTAATTCTGTGAATGGAGAGGAAAGGCTGTATATGCCAGAGAAACGTTGAAGATGTAGAATGAACCCATTCTCACAATTAATTGGATATTTAGGGTGAAAGAGAACAGGGGTATAAAGATGACACCCAAGTAGCAAACCAAGTAGGTTAGTCCTAGAGAGAAATAGATAAGAAAAGATCCCAGAGTTGGAAGGGACATGAGAGAATCTCAGACTAAGAAAGAATATAGAAATCTATGTATCTAGCCTCTAAAGGACTTGTGAAGCTAGGTGGCACTACAGTGGATAGAGTCCTGGGGCTGGAAACAAGATCTATCTTCCTGAGTTCAAATCTCACTTCAGACATTTGCTAGTTATGTTACCCTGAGCAAATCATTTAATCCTGATTGCTCTGTTTCCTCCTCTATAAAATGAGCTGGAGAAGAAAATGGCAAACTACTCTGGCATCTTTGTCAAAAAACAAACAAACCCAAATGAGGTCATGAACCATT
Organism: Myrmecobius fasciatus; assembly: GCA_023553655.1. NCBI lineage: Eukaryota > Metazoa > Chordata > Mammalia > Dasyuromorphia > Myrmecobiidae > Myrmecobius > Myrmecobius fasciatus. The sequence goes on along the minus strand of JAJPUD010000184.1, from coordinate 54,404 downwards.
GAACATAATTGAAATGACAGAATGACAACAAAGAGAGAACCTTGGGGATTAAAAAGGCCAACCCCCTTGTTTTGTTCATGGGGAAATAGGCCCAAAGGGATTATGTTATTTCATCAAGGTCACAAAAGAAGCAAATATTTCAGGAAGATTTTGAACTAAGGTCTTCCTAACTTTATGTCCAAGATTCTATTCAATTTAATCTAATCTAATCTCAAATGAACTATCTGCATAAGAACACCCTCAATGGCATATGAGACAAGTAGTCATCTGACCTGAAATGATCTCAGTAGTCCCTTCTAGTTCTAACTCCTAAAACTGTACATACTGACAAATTTGCAAATATGTGTTCGCATGGCAAACTTTAACAATAGTTCTCATAAAGCAGTTACTATTCATATAAAATTTTAATTACATGTAAGATAATTCAACAAAGTCATTTGATTTTTCAAAGGGATAAATATACAGAATATTGAACTTCTATCTCGAGCTCATCAAAGTCTTAGAAGTTATTAAGAAATTAATGAAGAAATTAATGGATGACTCAAAAACAATGATATCTATGAAATTTCTTCACTTTCAGGGATGACATGAATTACTACTAGGAAAAAAAGTCAGTTGTGATTTTGCTTCTAGCACTATTTTAAACTTCTAATTCAAAAGTTGGTGACTGAACTTTTGGAGCATTCAAAGGCTTGTAGAATCAAGAGCTGGGGGAAAAACATGGCTGTCATCTAGTCTGTCCTCTGAGGTCCACCTAAAAAGGTGAAATTGTGACCTAGTGCCACATAATTAATAAGCAAAGCTGAATCTAAACCTCTTTTTAGTGTCACGATGTCACATGGTCTTGGCTAACTGAAACCAAACACAAATTTTCCATTTGAAATTGCCAATTAAATTTGGTCCTTTCATCTTCTTCAAATTAACATTTTCAAACATTGTGATGGAAGAAGTAGATGGGGAGGAAAGGATGCAGAATCAGGTAATTTTGGAAATGTTAAAGCAATTTATTTTAGATTATTTTTGGAGGAGAAAATGGTTACTATAAGACAGTATAATATAAGATATTAGAAAGGTTGGATTCAGAAAGAGTTGAATTCAAGCCTTAGATAGACTATGTGATACCAAGGCAAATCTCTAAGATTATAAATTGCCAAGTACTAACTTCCATTAGTAGAGGGTATTTCCTAACTGGGAGATCCTTTTACCAAGAGAATTATTGGCCTAATACTGCCCTAGTTACAATATTTTTTTGAAAGTAGTATATAGTATTAGGTAACACACACAGAGAACTTTTAAATATGTAACTCATAATACTCAAACTAACCACTAATTTACTAATTCCTGTTCTGTTTTAAATTAGAAAGGAAATGGATTAGTTCAGTCTGAAGTAGAATATTAAATAACAAAGAGTCATCACACTTCTTACTTTGGGATATTCACTTATTTAGCCATCCAACTGTAGGTGTTCTAGGTAGTGATACTCTCTTACAAAATTATCCCTGTTTTTCTGTACTTCTAAAAATCATGAGTAAGCCAAGGACTACAATCTATCATCTCAAATTTTCATCAGATTTTTGACTCACAGAATCAAGGATTTCCAGAAAGTTGCACAGGATGGTTTTATACTAGGAATAATAGCTGGTCTCATATCACCATAGTACTTCAGATTACAAAGCACTTTCTGCAGTGTATTCAATTAGGTTAACATTTGTTAAATGACTACTATGGGCCCAACACTGTTCTTACTGCTGGAAATACAAATTTAAAAAAGAAAGACAATCCTATCTTCAAGGAATTTACAATCTAATGGTGGAAAACAATATATAAAAGAAAGCTAAAAAGTGGAGTGGGGAGAGAGAAGGGAAGGCCAGCTGAGGTTACCTTTCTTGGGGGTATGGTGTTCTGTGAAATGATCTACCTAGAAATGAGTAATGAGGAAATGTGAATCAAAAGACCCAGGTCAATTCTTGAGTCTGCCAAGTACTAGCTGTATGAAGAGTCAAGTTATCTTTCCAAGTCTTAGTGTTCTCATGTGTAAAACTGGGGAGCAAAGCTGGTCTTGGAGACAAAGAGACCTGAATTTAAGTTCTACTTCTGACACATACTGGCTTATGTAATGAAATGCATTCGGAGAAGTTTAATGCTTCACCCTCCAGCCCTCTAATCTAAAAGTAGAGGCAACTGAGGAATTTGAGAACATATTAATTAATAAAAACTAAGTCAATCTTCATGAAAATGAACTTTTAAATTGTCATTTTATCCTGTGGGAGCCAAAATATTTTCCATGGAGTGGAAGCCAAGCAAAGTAGATGATGGAAAATCTATAATATTTCATTTGATGCCCACAACAATCCTGTAAAGTCAATAGTTCAAGAACTATATTAGGGTAGAGACAGGTACTGAACCTGTGATTTCTTTTGTATATGGAAGATCCAACTGTGGACAGCCCTTTTACCAATGAGAGATGGCACCTTCTCAGCAATTTAGAATAGTTAAGTGACTTGGCCAAGGTGACACAGCCAGTATGTGTCAGAAGTAGAATTTGAATTCAGGTCTCTTTGTCCCTAAAACTAGCTCTGCTCCCCAATTTTACAGATGATAGCACTAAGTTTCAGAAAGATAAATTGACCCTTCATGCAACTAGTACTTGACACACTCAAGAATTATACCCAGGTCTTTTGATTCACATTTCCTCATTACTCATTTCTAAGTAGATGATAAACTTTTCCTTTTTTTTTTTAAATTGCTGAGGCAATTGGGTAAACTTTTTTTTTCTTTTTCTTTTTCTTTTTTTTTTTTGAGTGAAGCAGAGTTAAATGACTTGCCTAGAATCACATAGTTAGTAGTTGTTTAAGGCTGGATTTGAACAGAGGTTCTCCTGACTTCAGCATTAGTGCTCTATCCCCACTGGATCGCCCACCTGCCCCCCATAGACTCTTTTCAAAAGCTAACTTTATCCTCACATTTAAATTCACTGACCTCTTCTATGAATATTTATTATAATATCTTTGGATTTAGTATGATGTACTGAAAAACTAAAATAAAAAGAAACCCAAAGTGATCAAGAGCTTCACTATAGTTTGATCATATTTACACAAGAGTTCATTAACCCTCAGCTCTGTTATCTTGGTTAATCCAGCTACTGTTGTGACATCATTGCAGTAAATAACAGAACTCCTAGGGGGCAGTTTAAACTTAAGTACAATGAACTTAGAGACAAAATAAATATTGAAAGTGTTTGCTTAGGTCCTTTGATTTCTTGGCAAGGAAGATATAAGTGCTTTAAAAAATCTTTCCAGAACAGTGGGATCCTAAAGTTTTTATTTGAGGAAAAACCCAAATAATTCATTTTGAATTTTGTCTTACCTTTGCAATGAATCAAAAGTCAAGGAAAAAACTTTGAAGTAATTGGAAACACTAAAAGAATTTTGAATAAAAACTTTGCTTCCTCCTTGAAAAAAAGAAAACTGAAACCATATGTCAGAAACAAAATATAGCAATTATCAGTATATTTGCAAAGTAAATAAATAGGCTGTAAGCAGCTAATTTAAAAATGCTGCCCTAACAACAAGGTCAGCTTGAGTAGAAGAAACTAAGCTGAACCCTGAAGGTCAACAAACTGAAGCTCTACAGCCTTCATTTTGAGAAATGTCATTGTCAAATCTTAGTCTTGAAGCCCTATTAATGAGGTACTTCAAGAAGTACTATGGTGAAGAAGAAAGGGCACTAAATCTGGAATTCAGAAGAACTTCCTGAAGGCAGGAAATTCAGTAGTCTTTTGTCCCTTCCCTTTTCATAAACTTGGCTGAACTTGAGGAAGTTACTTACATTGTCTCCATGGAGATGTCCCTTTCCCCATAAGCACAAATTGAAGGTGAGTGGAAGAAGAGACCCTATTAGGACTGGGGTCGAGGGGGGGGATCATATCTGACATGAAAGACCACCAGCCCATCATATTTCATTGGTTCGGGATCCTTTATATAGGACACATTATTCTCAAAGATGGACCTCAGAGGTAGAAAAAAAACAATAGTGGCCATATAGGAATTCACATTTTATAATTCTTTAAGATTTATAAAGTGCTTTATTTTTCCTCTTTGAAGTCTAAAATGAAGGAGCTGGTGCCCAGACAAGTGGGCACATTTCCATGATCATCCAGCTAATGTGTTTTTCAGAGATAGGGTCTGGCCCCATGTTTCTTCATTCTAGGTTCAGCTATTATGGACAGACAGGCAATAAAGCCTCAAATCCACTACTAAGCTTATACTTGCAATGGTAGTTTCCCAGGTCTCCAGAAGTGCCTCATCTCAATATTAAAGCTGTGATCAATGTGGCATACTGGCAAATGTTTAACAACCAGTATCAAAACAAATGAAGATAATGATAGCTAACAATAGCTAACATTTCTATATACCAACCACTGTGCTTTACAATTATGATCTCATTTGACCCTCAGAATCATAGGAGGATTATTATTATTATTATTGCCATTTAACAGTTGAAAAAACTGAAGCAAATAGCAGTTAAGTGACTTGCTCAGGATCACACAACTAGTAAATGTCTAAAGCTGGATTTGAACTCAGAGCTTCCTGATTCTAGACCCAGCACTCTAAATGTATTTTATTTACTTTTAAGTTTAATATTTATGATTAACATTTTCTCCTTTACTTTCTTCAGTCTAAACAATCAAAAAATAATAAGTCAATGGTTAATTTATATCACTTGCAAATATCTGAAGTGTGCGTGTTACCACTGATATGAATGCCTGTAGCATACTTCTTCAGTCTATTCCAAGACATTCCTATATTTGGAAATGATGTGAGGGGGCCAGGAACTTTCTCATCAGCATAGTCCCAGGACATAGAGGTGAACACTGTTCCATCAGCCTTTACTATGAGATCTTTTTATTTATTCCCATATTTGCTTCATGGCATGTGTAACCCTAGAATGATGATGTTTGTGTGCTGAGGCTTATTGCCCCAAAGCATTCTAAGAAGAAAAGGAAAGAGCTGAGGGAGGGAAGAGCGAGGCCAGGGAAGCTATTACACTCTTTTTGTTGACAAGTACCCTAAATGCATGTTTCACTGGTTTCTCACTTTGGCTAAGTGGTGGTCCAAATTGAGGCCCTTGTAGATCAGTCCAGGGCAAGCCATCAACAGACAAAACATGGTACAGATTACCTCCTGCACCCTTCAATGATTACTAGTACAAAATGAATTTTTGATGCTTTCAAACTTTGTAAGCTTTGGAATTTGATCTCTTTCTTTTTTTGTCCCACTGTGACTTCACAGGAACAGATTTTATGATTTAACATCTACAAAGTACTTTGCAAATCCAAAGCACTATACAGATATTTGTTATAATTATATTATTATTATCATGAGCCCTCCATGCCTTTGTATCATTTCTCCTCCTTTCTGATTAGGACAAAATGCAGTAGAATTATCAATTCTTTTGTTTTAGATTCTATATTTCTTTTGAAGAAGCCTACATTCGCTTTTTTGAATCTCATGTCATACTTTTGACTGACTTCTTAGTTTATGAAAAACTAAATCTTTTTCATATTAATTCTTGTCTCACTCTATAGTCTCTATTCTATAGTTAAATCATTGATTTTTTTGGAGTCACAAGTAGGACTTTACATTTATATGTGCAAAATTTCACCTTCAATTTCAGTTATCAGTCTAGCCTAGGAGTTTTGTACTGGAGGTCTATGATCTTGGCTCTTTAATATTTTGGTACACATATTTCAATATAATTATTTTCCTTTGTAATCCTGTGTATTTAAATATATATTTCTTAGATGGGGTCTACAAGCTCCATCAGACTAATAAAGTATGCCCATGATAAACACAAATGTTCAGAATTCCTAATCTAGCCTAGCAATAGATCATTATACCTGATTTTGTGTTCTGTTATCTTAGACTACACCTCCCAACTTCATGTCACCTTCAGATTTAATAAGCATGAAGCCTATTGTTTCATTTCTAGGACGTCATGTTTAGAATACTATTTATACCATAATAACGAAAACCGAATCCTTAGGTAAAATTGTGAAGCAAGAAGTTTGTCTCTGGTACTCTTCTCTTACAGATATTACTCTTATCCCACATTTATTAGCTGGATTTATCAACTTGAGGTATTACATTTCTAAAGAGAATTATCTTTTAATATGAGCCTCCTAAAAACTAAAAAACTTTCAAAAAAGAACTGATCCTCAGTGATAGAATTTTTAACCAAAATTCTAGGTGTTACAAGGTGAGGATGAGGAGTGCAAAGAGAAAAAAGTGTTGGAAGGACTGGCCTAAGCCCTTTTGATCCACATCAAAAAAAAGAAGACAATATCCACATGGTGCAGTAGAGGAAAGGAACATAACAGAAGTCAAAAGACATGAATTTTAGTCTTGGCTTTGACATTAATCCTCAATATGTTTCACTGTGCAAGGACCTTCATTCTATTATATATAAAATAAAGAATTTGGTAGATAATCTCTAAGGTCCACTTCAACAACATTTTGTAGCTCTAAACTGTCTTTTTGAAAATAATAGGAGAGTGAGGATCAGAGGTATCATGGAAAATGTTTTAACAAATAGGTGCTATGGGGAAAAGAAATGCATGTGCACAATTTTTTAATATAATATATTCTCCCTCCCAAATCTATGCTAAAACAATTTTAAATTTTTTTTTAAGTTTTTGAGTTCCAAATTTTATTGCTTCCTCTCTCCCTGCACTCCCCCTTCCCAGAGATGGTAAGCAATTTGGTATAATTTATTCATGTGCAATCATGTAAAACATTTTCATATGAATAATTTTGTATAAGCAAACTTGAGAAGGAAGGAAGGGAAAGAAAGAAAGAAAGAAAGAAAGAAAGAAAGAAAGAAAAAGAAAGAAAGAAAGAAAGAAAGAAAGAAAGAAAGA